>JAQFVV010006329.1:2640238-3240238 GCA_028023455.1 Epiperipatus broadwayi
CTTAAATAATATTCATAAGAATTTTAATCCATAATATTGATTGAGTGAATATATTTTACTAATGTATGCATTTTAAAATTTAATATTGAAACACTTTGCTTTTATAAATGATCAAAGGATATTTTTGATTATTTACTGTACTGAACGAATCTAACATTTTTTGCTTTTCTAGTCATTAATCATGAAATTCTCCTTTACTTTGGATATATCATAAACAAAAGCACTGATAGTCTCACAAGAACACTAAATGAAAATTAAATAAAATACATTAATCATATTTTAATTTTGTAATCAAAATAATATTGTATAGTATATAATAAACTCTGTATTATACTATAAATTTTTAGTGGCAACATTTATTTTTGGATGACATGGCTTTTATGAAATCATTATTTAATAACATCATCAATCTTACAAAATGGTCACCATTTTGAAAAACTAGTAGTGGTTTTAAAAAAAGATTTGAATTTTTTTTTTAAAGATTATACTAAATATTCAATTGTAAATCAAAATAGTGAGTACAAATTGATAGTGATTATTATGGCAAATTCTCACATAAAGGACTATCACTAAATGGAGTAAAGATGTATTTAATATTTTGTAATTCTATGTTTACTTCTACTTGTTTTTATATATGAAGGTGTTTTAACTATTTTTTAATTATATGTAATTATTCATATTTTACCTTTACAATTTATGTAGTTTTTCAAAATTTCATAATATTAAGTATTATTTATTTATATATACATATATATATATATTAAACATTAAATCACCCACATGGTTAAGAAATCCAGTACTACTCTCTGTGAACTAACATATAAATCCATTAGAGTTCGTATTTCAAAATAGCCAAATCAAAATGATACCTAATGTATTTATATATTAGTTTCACAGAGGGTGGTATTGGTTTCTTAATCATGTGGGGTGATTTAATGTTTAATATTTGTATATTTATTTCAGTATAGCATTATGTACTGGGATTATATATATATAATCTGTCATGTTTCTCCTTTTTTACATATATATATATATAGGAACAACAGATTGAACAACAGCTGGATCTGTTAATCCTATGCCAAACAGACCATAATAGAGTAAAGAAAATTGAATAAAGATAATAAACTGAAAGATATATGTTGCGATTACATTTTAAACTATTTCTCTAATATAATATTAATTCTTACAAGTTTTTAAAAAAATTAAAACTTTAAATTAAACTTTTCACATTCATTCAATTGTTAGTAATATTGCACAGGTCAGTGTATAGCATAAAGTTTGATTGTCATACTAGTACTGTCACTAGTCTGTCCAGTAACACCGGAAGGAAGGAAATAATGTCACTTGAAAATTTTTGTTATAAATTAATCCGTGTGTTATGTTATTAAGAGATAAATGTATCTGGAAACTTTAAATAAAGTTTGATTTTTTTCTAAAAACACAATTAATATTAGATTATGGAAATGGTTCAAAATATAATTACAATTAAATTATCATCATTACAAATTTTCAACAAGGCACTAAAATTTATGTGTTGCCTTCATTCTAAGTTATCATTAAAAACAAATAGCATATATTTGCAAATTTTTGTTTTTCAATGAGGTTCTCCATCTTTAAAGGAAACTGATAATCCTGACATAACTAAATAATAATTTGTGTTTGTTTGTGAGTTTGTGATAATGGCATTTTAGCAGTAATTATATATTAGACTATATAACACAATGTTTCAAGTGGTATTATGCTCTTCTTCAAGTGTTTCTGGCTTGAAAGGTTCAGGTTCGATCCCTATGCTTGTAATGACATGAATAAGGCCAGCAACATCTAAGAAGAGATAAGAATAATACCAATTGTGAAATAACATGTGTGTTATTACTAACAGGTAATGTATTTCAAAAGTTTAAATAAAGTTCGAATTTTTCTAAAAATATTAACAATTAATATTAGATGATGGAAATAGTTCAAAATATAATACAACTAAAATACTATTAGCACAAACCTTCTGACTATTACTGAATGATATATGTGTAATGTCTTCATTCTATATTATAACTAAAAACAAACAACATATATATTTTCAGATTGTTGTTTTTCACTGATGTTTTCCATCTTTCATATTCATGATATCTCCAACTTTAAAAAAAGCTGATAATTAGAAAATAAATAAATAATAGTTTGTAATGATTAGTATTTCATTTGCAATTAAATTTTAACTATTCCCATCTTCTAATATTAATTGTTAAATGTTTTTAGAAAAATTCAAACTCTCTAAACTTTTCAAATACATATAGTTATCAGAAGTGGTTTTTTTTTAAAATTCCGGATGAATGAGAAAGCAAAACACCTGGAAGACCCACTTATTGTTTATCAATATGTATGGTGTGTGATTAAAATTATAAGAATCTACAATATGCCGAAAAGCAAGTATATTGATTATATAAAATTTGATTAACCAATAAGTGGAAGCATAATCAAATGAAGTAAATATTTTTTCCCTTAGACTTTTATAGATCATGAATAGATTACGTCTCAATTTAATATCCCAAACTATTTTTTAAATAAAGAATTTAAACTCACCTTTAAGCCATGTGAAAAATCTCAATTCTCTATACAATAATTTTTAAAAGCCAAAAAGTTTGTGATTTTCTCTTTAAAAATTAATTTAAAAAAAAAAGAATGACAAAATATACTTACACTTTTAAACTCTATAATACTATATTAGCTATTTAATACATCAAGTGATCAAATAATATCTCTACCACACATTTTTATGATGAATTTTAATTTAATTATAAATGCATAAATATGTATGAATTTGTACTTCTATCAACCAAAATCAAACATTTACTCTTATGAAAAAGTTGAATTGTGAAAAAATTGTGTTAATTTATTTATTTTTAACATTGAACAAAATATAAAATCAAAATGTTTGATTTTTTACAATAAACGTTCATTATCAAAATACAAACAGAAAAATAATTTCTATAAAAGCAGCCATTTTTATGATTCACCAGTTTTTGAAAATTGCAGATAGAAAACCTCACATTTTTATTTGTAATTTTTTTTTACTATTTAATAATGCAAGATTTCAAATAAATGTAAATACATAAAGAATTTAAATTTATTTTTTATTTAATTATTTTTTAACTGTTTCACAAAAATAAGCTGTAATAGCACTATCATATTTGACATTTTAGGCAACACAATGGCACTGTGAATGCTATTTTTCTATGTTATTTTAACTACTTCAGCTTCAAGCCACCATATTGAATTTTTTAAAATACTGGCCTGAGACACAATTTTCACAATAACTTCAGTTTTAATTATGTTAGAGCAAAAACAATTACATTGCTAGAAACTAGAAACATTAAGGAAAACAATAAAAGTAAAATAAATAGTGATAACTATATAAAAAATAAGGAAAAAAGAAATTTTCACATTCGAAATAATTATTATTTTATTGTTTGTTCATAATTTGGAAATTAACATTAACTAAAATTGAAAATATATCTTCAGTTATAATTTCTTTCTATTCCTCACAAAATTATCTTTCTAAACATGTATAACATGTCTTACCTGAGTTAATTCACAGCTTCACAATCTCCAAAAGAATTCGGATATGACTTCTTCATTTTTATCTCGTACCCCAAATGCTCTAAATGTCAAAGGCATCTATAAAAAAAAAATTCATCCTAATAAAAGATACAAAAGAAATCATTATAGCAATTGGCTTCTTATCTATCTAAAACTAGAAATTGTAGGCTACTGTCTATATCACTGATAAAATGAGTTTCATCTCTTCATTTTATATTTTTTTGTGTACATCAGTGATGTTTATATTCTTTATGGACACCAGTGATGTTTATATTCTTTATGCACAGAAGTGATGCTATCTTATTATATTTATTGTACCACATAGATATAATTTATTTGCATATAGTGTATTTGTTAGCTATAGACTTGAAAATAATGTTATGAAACATATAGCAAACCGAACGCATAAACAAGAGTAAACAAAAAACATAAACAAGAATCAGAATTTGATTATGTTTGTGTATGCAATGTTTGTATACATTTGATTATTAGTTTTATAACATATTACTTGTACGCCATATTATATAAACATAATTAATGATTTTCATAATAAATTATACTTTTTGAAAAACATTATTTTTATAATAGTGTAGGTAGAACGTTAGAAAATTACTATAGATATGAATTCTATATGCAGAATTTGATTATATGTTTGTGTATGCAATGTTTGTATAAATTTGATTATTAGTTTTATAACACACTACTTGTAAACCATATTATATAAACATAATTAATGATTTTCATAATAAATTATACTTTTTGAAAAACATTATTTTTATAATAGTGTAGTTAGAATGTTAGAAAATTACTATAAATATGAATTCTATATGAGCATAAATAAATAGATAATTAACACACACTAATTAAAAACTAAAATTAATAAAAAAAGATAATTTTATCAAAAAATTAAAAAAAAAAATGTTAAATGTTACTTACGCCATTTAATTGAAACTCTATTGTAGGCCTTCTTTGTGAATAACACCGGAGAAATTTTCACTTGAAGCCTGTAAACCCTTTTTGTCTTTTATCACTTCATGATAAGTACAAATATTATCAAAAAAAAAACAAAAAAATTAAATACTGTGGTCGATTAAAAATTTTTCCAAAAATCCAAATTTCAACCGATTTTTCTGAAAAAAAAAGCATTTTCTGAAAGCCACTTGATTAAGCTATCAAATACTCATATTTTGTTCTATATCATGCTTATACTTTTTACATCAGTAAAGAAAGAAAACAAAACATCATCTGAAAAATGCCAGCAGCGCTCTCATAGCACTAACAACTTTCAAGAAGTTAAAGCATTGTATATGTTAAATATATGTGTGTGATAGGCTACAGTGATTCTTTCTAAGAAGCTTCCAAGAGATGTTAGCAGTATATGGACTTTACAGATCTTTATCTGTAATTGTCAGTATTCTATTGTTCTGGAAAAGCTATGATGGATGTGTTGATTTGTGATTGGCCAATACATTAGATTAATTTCTCCTATGGCTAAATGCCACAAAAAACTTGATTTCAGTAATTGTTAATGATTATGATGCAATATTTTAGTAAAAGACTTATTAAACCAAAAACTACATCACAAGGGAGGGGGTTGTCTTTGAAGACATTTTATTTTTAAAAAGTTAGCAGCTGTTAGAAAGTATATGAAGTACATTTTGAAACTGAAATTATCTCTGAAATAATCATTAGAAGCTAAAAAGAAAATCGTTTTGTAAAAACTGTAAGTGAAATATTTTAAGAACTAATAATTTATTAACTTTTAGAATTTTTTTTTGTTTCTTTGATGATAACTAATTCTAAATATATCATTTTTAATAACTTAAAATTTCAATATCTAATATTACATTTTTTTAAATTTTTTTGAATAGATATTGTGAAGTCAATAACGATGTTTTCCTTTACTCAGTAAGACCTTCAGTTAGATATTTATTTTCACAATTTTAAAATATTAATTTTTCATGTTTTAGAATTTTAATTATTAGAAGGCTTAAATATTTATAATGTATTCTATGAATAAATTTTGTAATATATGTCAAAAAGATTTAATTGCACAAAAAAAATCAAACATGACGTTATAATAAAAATATTCATTGCTAGAGTCTATTCAAAAACATGGAGTTCAGGTTGAAATAACTAATCAATTAAATTTTTTAACATCTCAGTTTTTGAAAGCAAGTAAATAATGTTATGACTTATTAAATATGCAATGCTAAGAATATAAATTTGTTCATCAAAATATGTTATTAAGATTAATTCACAAATAAAATTCCTAAAGTAACATTTAAATGAAATTATGCCACTTTCTCTTATATCAATGTCAGTATATTTTGTCAGATAAAAAATGATCATTTTACTATATAACAAAAATGATCACATTTTATCTTACAAAATATGTTTACATTGATATAATAAAGGATAGGTGTTATTTGCAAATTCTTTTAAATGATACTTTGGGGATCTAGCTTGTGAATTATCTTAGTAATTTATTTGGACTTCTTGTTCTGTTACCTTTCATGATATGCAAAAATGGTTACAATCTCTATTCCAAAGCAGCATTTGAATTTCTACCAATTACTAACACCGAACTTCTTTATAGTCAAATAAATAAGGAATTTAAATTTATTTATTTTAGTTCTATTAAATATATTTTTAAGGTATATTTTCTAGTAAGTTACAAAGAGATGCTACTACATGTTATTTTTAAACTTTTTCCACCTTACTGATATAAATATAGACTTGTATGTGGATGAATTAATTTTTATTAGTTATTCATTAGACTAGAGATTATCCACTTAATGAATAATGTTTCTGTAATTTTCACTACACCACTCAGGTTTTTATTCATCTTTAACACTTTATGAAGGAGTATAATTAGTAAAAAATGATCAAAGACATGGCAAAAAGATATATGATCCCCAAGATGCACATTTCCTATTGAACCAGCTCTCACCAGTTTCTCAGATTGCAATTTCTTACAAAGATCTTTATTATTGTTCACTATATAGAGAGAAAGGGATAGGTAGGTAGGTAGGAAATACTTAGGTAGATAGGTAGATGGGTAGGGGGATGGGGAAGAAAGGGAGGTTACAAGACTTTAATTAATAAGGGTCAAACTTCCTGCTCTTACAACTTTGATACAAACCACTTAATGGAAATTTATTAATAATTTTTATTAGTCATTCATTAGAGTAGATATTATCCACTTAATGAACAATATTTCTGTAGCATAATTTTTACACCACCACTCTCACATAAGGTAATGATTAGTTTTATCCATTTTTACACTTTGAGGAGTGTAATTAGTAAACATATGACCAAAGACACGCCAAAAAGATGTATGATCCCCAAGATGTACATTTCATCCTGAACCAGCTCTCAACAGTTAGCCCAGATCACAATTTCTTACACATATCTTTATCATTGTTCAGTATAGATAGATAGATAGTTAGCCCAGATCACAATTTCTTACACATATCTTTATCATTGTTCAGTATAGATAGATAGATAGATAGATAGATAGATAGATAGATAGATAGATAGATAGATAGATAGATAGATAGATAGATAGATAGATAGGTAGGTAGGTAGGTAGGTAGGTAGGTAGGTAGGTAGGTAGGTAGGTAGGTAGGTAGGTAGGTAGGTAGGTAGGTAGGTAGGTAGGTAGGTAGGTAGGTAGGTAGGTAGGTAGGTAGGTAGGTAGGTAGGTAGGTAGGTAGGTAGGTAGGTAGGTAGGTAGGTAGGTAGGTAGGTAGGTAGGTAGGTAGGTAGGTAGGTAGGTAGGTAGGTAGATAGATAGATGGATGGATGGATGGATGGATGGATGGACAGACAGACAGACAATGGAAGTATATCAGTAAATTTTATTAGTCATTCATTAGAGATTATCTACTTAATGAATAATATTTCTGTAGTGGCTTTCTATCTGTAATGAAGATTTTCTGAATCCAAACTCAACTTTAAACCCAGGTTTTTAAATTAATGGTAGTTTACCTGTATTTTTAAATGTTGTTTACAGTTTGAAATTATTTAAATGGTTATTCAATATGAAGCCAGTGCTTTATGTTGTCACACATTTAATAATTTCCAATTTTAATTAAACAAAGAGGTAGTAGAATTATTTGATTGATTTGATAATTAGTTAAACTACACCCATAATGTTGTTGCAATATTAACTTATAAAAAATATTTAACCACTAAACATCACATGTTCACCATTCCCTATGCTTATACAAGCTGTTGTCAAAGAGGCAAAACTCCATATAATAATACCCTTCAGTACAAGCCAGAGTAATCAATGTATGCAAGAAGGTTTATGCATAAAATCCCTATCTAGTGCCTATTTATCAAACATCCCTAGACTAGTTTTTATCTTGTGGCTAATGAGGAGCCTTAGATCTGAGAGCACTGCACCTAGATCTTAGCATATATTGCAAGCATCTAACAGACATTTTTTTTCCTTTTTTTAGTTAAAATATTATTATGCTTTCATTTTGGACCCAAATCTTTACAGTTAACAACAGGGATAAAAGATGGCTGGTGGAGGGTTGCATTAGATATGATATACATGCAGTGCTCTCAGATTCATGGCTCCTCACTTATAAAGCCATACACTAAAAATTAATCTGGTGATACTGGATGAGCAAGCAATAGATAAGGATTTTATGCACAAACCTTACATCCATTGATTACTCTGGCTGCCACTGAGTGGTGCTACTGTATGGGGAGTTGGACAAAGAGCTAAGTTAAAAAAAATTTAAATTTTTTTTTTTTAGTTTAATGTTGTTTACGTGTGCATTGATCTTTTGAGAGCAGCAATATAAAAAATATTGATTGTGTATGAAAGTATAAATAGTGATTGAGAGAGTGAGTTATTTGAAAGATTTAAAATTTTTGTGTTTAACTGTTTGAAAGATTTTCGTTTGCCATTTTAGGTATAGTAGTTTTTTTTTTTAAAAAAAGTTGTTCTTGTTGAATGTGTGTTAGTGTAAGGATAATTATAAAAAAAGTTGTATGTAAATTTAATTTTTTTAGTTAAGTTTGTTACTAAAAGTTTTTTAAATTTTAAAACAGACATTTATTTTGAGAAAAAAGACAACGTTTGGGAGCCTAACATTAGAAAACACGTGGTTATAGTTTGGGAAAAAGTTTTTTATTTTTTCTGTATAAGGGTGTGTGAAGAATAGGAGAGGTATTATAAAGAGGTACTTATAAAAAAAGTTGTATGTAAGTTTAATTCGTTTTAGTTAAGTTTGTTATTGAAGGTTTTTTTAAATTTTAAAAGAGATATTTACTTTGATAAAAAAGATAATATTTGGGAGACCTAACATTAGAAAAAACATGGTTATAGTTTGATCAAGTTTGGGAAAAAGTTAAAAAGTTTTTATTTTTTAGTATAAGGGTGTATGAAGAATAGGAGAGGCATTATAAAGTCAAATATATAATAGGTGAATTGAAAAATAAGAATATGGATTGTATTTGTATGGCACAGTGTATATACGATCGGCAGAAAGGAATTAGATAGGCACTAGTAGAATGTACAGTGTGTGCTGAGGTGTATCATTTGAAATGTTTGAATAAGAATAGGAAGGATGTGACAGGTTTCTGGTTATGTAATCAGTGTGTAAATGTGATTAAAGAGGTGAGAAAGTGGGTTTTAAGTGTAGGTAGTCTGAGAGAAAGTCAGAGGAGAGGGAGAAAAATGTAGTTAAGGAAGATAGGACAGAGTATGATTTTAGTAGAGTGACAGGAAATATGGGTGGTGAAAGTAGTAATGCAATGGAGATGGTTAGATAGAATAAGTAAGATAAAGGAAGAAGTGAAGGATGTAGAAGTAAAATTAAAATTGTTAGAGAAAAAGTGTGAGGAGATAAAGGAATTATTGAGTAGAAATGATAAGGAAGAAATGGATAAGGAGGTCCAGAAGATGGTAGAGAAGGTTACAGATGGAGTAGAGAAAGTAGATTATGAGACAGGGTTGATAGGAGATTCACTAATAAAAGAATGTGTGGATATAATTGCAATGGAAAACAGAAGCAGGTATGTTAGAGTATGTATGCCTGGAGCAAAGATTAGGGATGTGACAGATAAAGTAAGAAAGCTAGGTAGTAGAGATGTATATGTTATGGTAGGGACTAATAATTTGTTAGAGCCATCAGAGAGAGTAATGGATGAGTATGTAGAATTGATTAGAAATTTGAGGGAGATTAAAGGAAGAGTATGGATAGTTGGAATATTACCAAGATTTGATAAGAGGTATTACCAAGAGTTGATAAGAGGCATTTGTTAGATAAAGCATGTTCTATAAATGAGGGAGTGAAAAAATTGTGTGAGAGAAATAATGTTGTGTTTGTGAATGTATGGGATTGGTTTATTGGAAAGAGGGAGTTATATAGTAAAAATGGATTGCACTTAGGAAAACAAGGAAGTTAAGTTTTGGGGAGTTTGATATTTAAAGAATATAATTCGGGAAACTTTTAAAGGGGGGTGGGCTTTTAAATTGTAATATCAAAAACAAGAAGAATGGAAGGGATATAAGAAATAAGCAAAAGATGGTTGATTTAGATATAAGTGTAGATGTGGAGAGGGAATGGTTTTGTAAGATTAATGATAAGAAAGTTTGTTATAAAGGTAATGGAGAAGAAAGAATCAAAATAATTTATAAAAGAATAGTTAGGAAAGAAAAAAATTGTTAAAATTGGGTTTTTGAATATGCAAGGTGGTAGGAGACCAGAAAAGTGGCTGGAATTAAATAAAGCAATTGAAAATGAAGATCTGGAGGTATTAGCAGTAGTGAAAACTCATCTAAGAGAAGAAGAAGAACCTAATTTAGAAGAGGTGGTATGGCAGGGTATAAACAGAAAAGAAAAAAGGGGTGGTGGTATAGGTGTTATATCGAGGAAATATTTAAATATTGCTAAATGTCAAGAGCATTTGTGGTTTGAAATAAGGTTGGGTAGACAAAAATGGATGGTGGCTGTAGTGTATATAGCTACTGGAGATAGTCAAACTGTAATGGAGTAAAATAGTAGTATTTATGAATGCCTAGTTAAGGATATACAAATTTTTAAAGAAAAGGGAAAGAGAATAATGGTTATAGGGGATATGAATGGACATATTGAAGAAATTGATGATGTAGAGAATAAGAATGGTCAGTTGTTGAAGGAATTTTGTCAAAGAGTAAATTTGAGCATTGGGAATTTATCAAATATGTATGAGGGACAATACACTTGGTCTAGGAATAATGTATTTCACACAATAGATTATGTATTGGTAGAGAAAGAGGGAATGAATAAAATAAGGAAAATTAAGATGTTTTATAATGAAGAGAGAGTATGTAATAGTGATCATAATTTTATTGTAATAGAAATGATTAGTAATGTGATGGAGGATAGAAATAAAGGTAGAAGATGGAGGATAGAAATAAAGGTAGAAATAATAGTGAAAGATGTGGATGGAGGGTGAATGATAAGAATAAGTTGGAAGAATATAAAATAAAAGTTGAAGAAACCATGAAGCAGTTGGATGGGGATGAGTATAAGGACTGATGTGGTGAAACAGAAAAAGTGGCAAATAGGGTTTTAGTTGAGAATATGCAGAAGAATAAAAGTAATAAAAAATGAGTTAGTAAAAATGTAAAAGAGAGGAAAGAAGCATGCAGAGAATATAAGTGTGCTATTAAGAACAAAGAAAGTGAAATGATATTAATGCTAAATGGGGAAAGTACTTAGAAAAGAAGAAGTTGGCTAAAATGGATAATTATAGAGAGAGAATGAAGTTAAATAGTAAATTGTTAGAGGATATTAATAAAAGTGGAAGAGATGGGAGTAAAAAATTTTGGAATTACATTAAAAGGAGAAATGTAGGGGAAAGAGAGATAGTATTAATAAATGATGAGGGAATAGAGCATAGTTCTAGAGAAGAGGTAGAGAGAATCTTAAATAGATATGTAATGGATATAGAAAAGATGTTAGATGTGAAGGAAGTAGTGATAGAAAAAATGAAAGCAGTTAGTAATGGGAATATTAGGTTCACAAAAAATGAATTGAATGAGGCAGAGAAGAAATTGAAAAGTGGAAAGGTGAGAGGTTTAGATGGATGGGCAGCAGAAATGGTAATGAATTTAGGGCATAGAGCAAAAGCAAAGTTATTATCATGTTTTAATAAGATGGCACAGAAGACAGTTTTTCCGGTTAGTTGGAGTAATACAAGAATAATATTATTTAAAGGAAAGGGTAAGGATCATAGAAAGTTAAATAATTATAGACCGATAGTGGTAACATCAGTTTTATATAAAGTTTTCTCATATATAGTAGCTGGAAGAGTTGTAAAATGGATGGAAGAGAATAATGTAGAGGGGGAAATGCAAGGAGGGTTTAGGTCAGATAGGCGTATAGGAGATAGTTTGTTTGTAGTTACACAACTTATGGAGATGAGTAGGAATTCAGGTAGATCATTATATATGAGTTTTATAGATATAAAGAAAGCATATGATAGAGTAAATAAAAATATATTATGGGTAAGGTTAGCCAATTTGGGAATGGATGAAGCTTTAGTAAATATTATTAAGAAATTATATGAAAATAATTATACTTACCAGTTAAGGGATATAAAATCAGTTAAAGTTAAAAATGGGGTGGGATTAAGGCAAGGATGCCCTATGTCACCTATTTTCTTTTTGTTGTTTTTGAGTGAAATGGAGAAAGCAATAAAAAGACTAGGAAGAGGGGTAGAGATACCATTAATAGGTGGCAAGGAAGTATATATTTTGTCGGGTCTTTTTTTGCAGATGATATCTTTTTGTGTGCAGAAAGAAGAGAAGATATGGAAATTAGGTTGAGGACATGTGCAAGGGTGGATAAAGAGATGGGGATTAAATTTAGTGAAGAAAAATCAAATATAATGATGGTTAATACTGGGAAAGAGAAGATGTAGAATTTTTATTGGGGGATATAAAGTTAAGTGTGGTGGATAGATATAGGTATTTGGGAATCATCTTATGTAATCAGGAAAATTGCTTGGATGAATGGGAGAAAAAATTGGTAAATGAAGCAAAGAAAAGAAAGGGTTTGGTAAAGAAACTAACTGTATTTTCATATAATAAATATGATGTAGCTAGAATAGTATGGAAAGGAGTTGCAGTAGCAGAATTAACATACGGTAATGATGCATTATGTGTTAGTAAAAGGGTTTTAGATTATTTAGAGAAAGTACAAAGGGAAGTAGGAAGACATGCATTAGATGCAAAGATGTGGACAGCAAAGGAGGCAATTCAAGGACAAATGGGATGGTCAAGTTTTTATATGAGAGATACAAAAAGTAAAATGAAAATGGTAGGTTGCAGTTTATGGATAGTAAAAGAATAGCAAAAATAGTGTAACAAGATGGGTGAGAAAGGTAATGCGGTATATGAAAGATTTGGATAAAGAATTTATATCAGTATACTTATATAAAAGGTGGGATGATTGTGTTAGGAGGATTGTTGAGTGTTATAATGGTAAGGAATGGGATAAAAGAATAAAAGCATTAATAAAAAATAGGGAGTTGGAGAGATGGAGAACTAGTATGGAAGTTAAGAAGAGTTTAAATATATATAAAAGTAAACAGAATATTGGATGTGAGTTAATTTATGATAATAGTAAGGAAAGTAGTTTATTATTTAAGGCTCGAATGGGATCCTTAGCAACAAAAGAATATACATGTGAATGGAAAACTATGGTTGATTTAGTGTGTAAATTGTGTAAGGAAGGTATAGAAAATATTAGGCATCTGTTGATTGAATGTAAATGCTTGAAAGCAGAAAGAGTACAGATAATGAGGTTATGGGAGAATAGACATGAACAAAGTGACTATACAGAAAGTGAGTTATTAGTTTTTATGTTGGGTTTGCGAAGAGATAATGGGGATTTAGATATAAAGAGCATACAGTTGACAAAGACTTTGTTGTGGAAATGGGATGGGTCAGAATATGGGAAGACTTAAGAGTGGGGAATGGAAAATAAAGTGGCTAACAGGTTTATCTGGGCATAATTGCTGAGATATTCTTGACTTCGTTTAAGGAGAAGCCAAATACATCACATTCAACATAATGCAGCCCTTTAAATAACTGCAGTTTCCTACTTGTTTTACCTACTATAACTATTGATAAAGACAAAAAATTGAAGAATCACTCATTGGATGGGAATCGAATTGTCCTAAATCTTCTCTCCTTTGTTTACTCAAATTTACAATAATGTTAGTAAAGTAGAGACTTGCTCCTACTTACAATATTGAAATACTTTTATAGATTGATATTTAAAAAAAAAAAAAAAAAATGAGTGTTTTTAATAGTAACTTCATAATATTTACTATTATAATAATGTAAATCCACATTTATTATGCTTCATTAGATTAATATAATACATTAATTTTTTAAAAAATGAATTGATTAATAGATAGAGGGAAGTAATTGGTTGATAGGTAGATAGATATTTGCAGTAATTCTTAAAATAATCCTATTTAATAGTTACAGCGTTTTATTTATTACAATAACTCCGCAATTAAAATAATCAAAAAGTCTGTAATCAAAACATGTTGATAAGTTACTATGGTTACATTTATCTTTTTCATAGCTACCTCCTTACACACCTCTGTAATGATACATAGCACCTGGTCACCATAGTAATAGAGCGTTTATGTTTTACTAATCCATTAGACTGGAGGGGAAACGAAATAGTTTAGTAAGCCAGTGAAGACCAGCCAAATCATGCCTACAATAATAAGATCATCAAGTAATATTAGATTGAAAATTTCTTCATTGTTAATGACAAATTAGAAAACTGCTTTTTAAAATTATTACAATAGCAACTTTACAAATATTTGCATTTATAAAATATATTTCTTTCGAGTAGCATTTTAAAATAAATTAATACTCATTATATATATTCTATGGTTATAAAAATAAATTTAAATGTGTATTGCAGAAACATTCTAATGAATTTAAATTAGAACTTACAAATAGGTTTCAAGTGTTAGGAGATTTTGAACATGATTCAGATTTGAATGAAATTAATATGAAAATAACTGATACACTTTTAAAAACTGCAACAAAGATAGCTGGTAGAAAAAAGCAGCAATTGACTAATAAAATTTCTACTGAGACTAGAGAATTTATGAAGAAAAGAAGGAATATGAAGATATACAAAAATGATGTATTAAAAAGAATTGAATATCTCGAATTTTGTAAAATGGTACGGAAAAAAGTTGAAAATGATATAAGAAAGTATAACTGTGAAATAGCAAGGAAAGCTGTAGAAGAAAATAAAAGTCTCAAGAATGTTAAACAACATTTTGGTATTGGTAGGAAATTTATATCTGCAATAAGAAAAAAAGATGGAATTATTACTAAAAAGAGAGATGACATCATGAAATTGGTAGAAGATTTTTATCAAGAATTATATAGTAATAAAGAACAGGTACCTCCTATATCTATTACATCTTCCGAATTGCCCAGAATTTTAAATGAAGAAGTGAGACATGCAATTAAATGTATGAAGAAAGGAAAGGCTCCAGGAAATGATGGAATTATAATTGATATATTAAAAGAAGGAGGTGAAGAAATAGAAACAATTTTAGCAAAGTTATATACCAAATGTCTAAATGATAAAGATGTACTGGAAGATTGGAAGAATGCAGTAATAATATTAATATTTAAAAAAGGTGATAAAGAAGATATTAGAAATTACAGACCTATCAGCCTTTTATCAGTTTTATATAAAATTTTTACCAAGATAATTACAACTCGTCTACAGAGAACTTTGGATTTCCACCAACCAAGAGAACAAGCTGGATTTAAAGGTGGTTTTAGTACAATAGATCATATCCAGGTATTGAGAGAAGTCATAGAAAGGACAAATGAATATGAGTTGTCATTATGTCTTGGATTTGTAGATTATGAAAAGGCATTCCGATTCTATACACATTTCTTCAGTGATTAAAGCATTGGATCATCAAGGTATAGATCCAGGATATTGTCATATTTTAAAGAATATTTATAAAAATGCAACAGAAACAATTAGATTACATAATGATACCGGAAAAATCAACATTGAGAAAGATGTAAGGCAAGGTGACTCCATATCTCCAAAACTTTTTACAGCAGTGCTGCAAGAAGTATTTTGTGGATTAAAATGGGAAACTAAAGAAATGAAAGTAAATGGAGAGTATTTAAGTCATTTAGATTTTGCAGATGATGTAGTTGTTTTTGCAAATAATGCTTCAGAGCTGCAGGAAATGTTGCAGGAGTTAGCAGATGAAAGTAGAAAAGTAGGACTAAAGATAAATGTTAAAAAGACTAAAGTAATGTTTAATCGATTTGCTCAAAATATGAAAATAAAGATTGATTATGAAGAATTAGAAGAAGTTAACAGTTACAAATACCTAGGTCAGATTATTAATACAGATGGAAACATAATGGAGGAAATTAATCATAGAATTAAACTTGGTTGGAGTGCTTTTGGTAGAAATAACTTGATACTAAAACGAAATATGCCTATGTGTTTGAAAAGAATGGTTTTTAACAAATGTGTTTTACCAGTTCTTACTTATGGATCTGAGACTTGGACACTTAATAGAAGAGCAATACAGAGACTTCAGACCACTCAAAGGAGTATGGAGAGATGTATTTTTGGGAGTAACAAGAAGAGATAGAAAACACAATGTATGGGTAAGACAACAAACAGATGTTACTGACCTTATTGAAAAAATTAAAAGATTGAAATGGAGTTGGGCTGGACATATTGCTAGAAGAAATGATAATAGATGGGCAATTGAAATTTTAAACTGGATTCCAAGAGATTGTAAAAGACCCAGAATGAGACCACATGTGAGATGGATGGATGAAATAAGAAAATGTGCAGGGGTGTTGTGGAAAAGAGAAGCTAAAGATTGGAGAAGATGGATTAAACTTGGAGAGACCTTCATCCTGCAGTGGATTGATAATGGTTGATGATGATGATTGCAATACAACTAATATTCATTTTGTCAATTCTTTTTTTAACACCATTATTTTGATTACATATATAATAATTTTGCATACGTTTGTTAGTATGCCTGGTCAAGTGGTTTTTTTTTTCACCCAATATTTGTTTGGATAAGTGAAGTACTCTTTCGGTGCCAAGGACTTTAATCATAACTATCTTATTTCATTGCATTGCTGCTTTTATAGTATTTCTTTATTATTATGTAAATGGATTAATTTACATATTCAACTTGTATGAAAATTGTGGAATATTTAAATGAACCATATGAAATATGTAAATGAGTCATTTACATAATTAGAATAATGAAGAACTACTATAAAAACCACAATGTAATGAAATTAGTTATGATTATGTGGAGTTAAATTAGCACCAAAAGTTTACTTAGCCAAATAAATTTTGAATGTAAAATAATCCATTTCACTAGGCACACTGTATATGCAAAATCATTACGTATATAATGAAGTGAAAATAAGATTACATATATAATACATGTGTGAGCATGTAGTCAAGATAATTGGCTTAACTATCTGGATTTTAATAAAACTACTGGATATTTAAGGAACCCTTCCCATAACTATATTGTTTAATTCCTGTTACAACCACTAACATGTCCCTGCCCCCTCTTTTGGATATATTTCATCTATCATTCAAACAATGCAAAATATTCCCATTCTAATTTCACTCCATCCACCAATTTAATACATCTACTGATAAATTTACAGCATCGTATATTCTAGTTCCTCCCCTGTACAATTCACCCCTATGTTGGATATCCACAACAAACAATTGTTGTAAGGCTTATAAAAGTTGGAGCGAAAATTCTTTGATTTTTTTGTTCTGAGTCAACCAGCACACATTGTCCATCTTTTTTTTACAATACCACAAGCTCTACAAAATTTTAAATCCATTCTGTGTCCCATGCTATGTTGCAGGTAAAACACAGCAGCATACCTTCTATTCCTGCCAAGCTTTAAATAGAATCCAGACATCATATCTGGCATGTACAGGCAGCCAAACATCTCCTTGCAGGACTTGATACAGTTCTAACTTAAAGCCTAAGTCACCCACATCTCATACTGACATATTTACCTTGTATATGGTCTGGTGTACTCAATGCACATTTATTCTGGGGTATAACACTAGATGAGATCTATCTACATTTGCCAATAAACTAAAACAACTGAGGGACTACAAAACACCTGCTAGTTTTTAGTTCAACTATATAATGATACACCATGGAGAATCCTGAAAAGTTACTATTCAACCACAAATTGATTCCACCCAGTCATCTTTTGCTAGAATGACCATAGCCTTCTAATCAGCAACTGCAACATCAAAAAGATATCAGACAATTTGGCAGACTCAGTAATCAGTTCAATGCAGAAATTAATCTTCCCATGTGCACCAGCCCACTCAACACAAATAACAACATGACACCAAATTGGTTACCCTCACCCAATCCTCCACCAAGACATTTTATATAACCACTCTTACCATTTCCATCTTGTGTACATATTGTAACAAAAAATTAAGAAGTTCTTATGTATTAATTATTTGATTAATATTAAGTTATATCAAATGTAGTACCCTATATATCCATCTTACTATAGTTGTTGTGTAATCTGTAGCAAATATAGATTGATTTTTTTGGATATTTCTTTTAGTATGTGGGTTCCGAATAATTAGACCAAATACTAAGAAGAAGAGAATCTGAGAGAGCAAAAGTTTTGTGTTTAATTGACTAATCATTTTTTTTTGCTTTATGTATGAACCCCATTATTTTAAAAGCTTTACTTATTATAATATTATATGGAAATGGAAGGAGGCATTTTTGTTAAAAGTATTCCAAAATCTTTAGAAATTATTTCAAAATCATGAATAGAATAGGGAAATGGTAAAATTATAGATTCTTTTGTGTTGGAGACAATAGAACATTTATTTTATTGCATCATGTAAAAATTAGGAATTAATGAATCTGAAAATGTTGCAATTATCAACATAATGAAGGAGGTGAGAATATTTTATACTATTTCCAAGATTGTTAATATATATATATAAAATATATATTTGGGTTATCCGTGTAAAACAATATAAATACTGACGTTGACTTGTCACACAACATCCGAGTTGTGGATGGTTGTGTGAGTGATATTGTTTACCGGATGCCAAATATGTATTTTATATATTTACCGTAAATTTCATTTTAATATATATATATATATTGTGCCCTTATCTATAGGTCATAATAAGGTAGAATGGTCAATTACTAAAAAAATTTAAATTTTAAGATATGTTTGTATGATATATAAATAATAGTAGGATAATTAGATTTTATAGTACAATTTAAGGCTGAAAATACCTGGTATATAAAAGTGTAATGGATTATTTAAAAAAAAAAAAAAAACAGTTAAATAAAGATTAAAGATATCCTTGCTTATGGTTGTAAAAGCTGGCCATATAAAATAATACAGCTATAAATAGTTAAAAGTATATTAACGATCCAATTGTAATATTTTAAAACTAATAAATTAAATAAATGCTATATGTAATATTATAATTATAGTTAATATTCAAATTTAATCTAATATATTTTAAGATAAACTTTAGGATGGTGAGAATTATATTTAGTTCTACAAGTTTAAATTATTTTCCAAATTTTTTATAAAATATATCAGTTTTGGTAATTTAGACCGAGACGTAAATTAAAAATCATCTGATAAAGTTAGTAATCATGTGACTGTATATTATATACCTTCACACACACGCTTGTTAGAATAATAATAAAGTTTGTGAATTATGAAACTAAATATAATTGCTATCGATCCGTAAAGTAAAAGTTGAAATATTAAATATTGTTTTAATAATTATTTTAAAGTTTAAATGATTTTGATAAAACTATAATTGAATTTAAAAATACTATTCTAAATAATATTTAAGACATGATGTCATAAATTCTTTATTTTAAAGGGCTTAATCTATTATAAAACTAAAATGTGTAAATTTGTTCGTGCTAAAAAAGTCATTAACCAATCAACAGAGGTATTTTAGCAGACAAAATATAAGAATTAGATGAAGCGGGAGAAAGTAATGTGTAAGTGAAGGAGGGAGTAACATATTTTTTAGCTGGATAAGACCGTAAGCTAGAAAAGTGATATAATTTTAAAATTTTGTATTTATTTTAAAAGTTTTTTTAACATATAATATTTTGACTGCCTTTACATGGAGGGCTAATTTTTAAAAGTTTTCTTACCAGTGATTTTATTCAAGTTTAGCCAAAACCTTGCAGTAAAAATGGAAGTACTAAAGGAAAAAATACCTAAAAATATTGTTAAAGGAAAAATATTTGTAAAGTGCCTCGATACAGCTTTATTCATGCTCAACCAGAAACTTATTATTGTAACTCAGAGAAATATAATTTGGACGCTATACGGAAAACTTAAAAAAAAAGAAGTTATTTGCCGTCAGGAAAAATTATGACGCACAATTTTATAAGGCTACTCTGAAGTTATTTTATTCTTTTCTATGGAAAAAATTAAGATGCGTTTATCATAAAGGAAAAATTATGTAAAAGTTATAATGAAGAAAGAATGTTTGTCTTTTTAAAGGAAACATTACAAAATATATAGTACCAGAATTTTAAAAGAAGAAAAAAAGTTAAAGAATAATAATATGAAAGAGCTATTGTGTTTTATGGAAAAGGAACAGAAAAACTTTATCTAAGAAGAATTAAAATATTATAAAGTGTTCATTATAAAAGCGCTTAATAAAGATAGAGATTAAGAAAAGGGAAATTTAAAGTACTTAATGAAAATGGATCCATGGAAACCGAAAAATTTACTGAATATTTAAAGCAAAGTACCTAGAAGATGCATCATAAAAGTCGCGCGGGAAAATATTAGCAGAAAATATTAGAAGAGAATATGTAGACGTTTTTCTTTACGGGATTAACTAATATCATAATTAATAATTGTATTAAATATTATGAAAAACCAAGGATTGTCATCTATGAATATTTATTAAACAGAGCAATAATTGTTTTACCTTAAAATAGAACATTAAGTGACTGAAGAAGAAATAATAAACATTTTTTTTTTTAGCTTTAATATGAACGGTTTTCAAGAAAGTTTGATAAAGAAGTACAGTAAATATAGTTTAAATATTTTACTAATTTATTTTAGAATATAAAATGCTATGTGAGATTAGGGAAAACATATAAACATAAATTTAGTAATATTGAGATTTAAATATAATAGCTTGATAAAATTATAGAAATATTGTTTAAAAATAAAGTGTATGTATGTGAGTCTTATATCTACAAGAATCAAATGGATGGTGAAGCCTACAGAACGCGATCGAGAAGATAAAGATCGTTTGGTAATTTTGATATTTATTTATAATGCATAATGTATTTTTTTAGATCATCTATTGATTAAGAATGAAGTGTGAAAGTTTAAATTATATGTACACATTTTATACAACATTTTTAACATATAATGAGATAGGAGTAATTCGGAATATGCATGCAATAATTTATTTAAAGTATATTAATATAATTTAACAGAACAATTGTGTGATTCTTTTGAACTTACATGTGATAAAGTATTCAGATATTTTAAAATAGTTTGTATATGATTAAATATACGGAGGAAAGTAGTCAAAGATTTTCTTATAGAACAGTGGAATAGTTTTGAAATAAATGAATTTTATTATTGTTAGTAATGCAGATATGTATTTGTGGATGTACAGTATAGAAAAATCTTGAGAAATAAGATCGGATAGTGACTTGGAAGTACTAGTGGAGAGGAAACCAAGATGATGTTTTTTTTAAGGAATAGGAAAAATAAAGGATTATGATCATATTTAGTTTGTGTGATTTCAGTATAGTTAACTAAGCCCTATAACTGAACACATATGGTTTGGACAGTGTTTTTTTTTTTGCATATTTTTAAAACTTTTGATGTTATAATAAAGCTGAAGAAATAGCTTTAGCATCGTTCCTATGATAGAGGTTGGTAGACAGGTAAAGGTCACTCCTCTATAGTGTCTTTTAATTCACTGTGCCATGATTGTCAAGGTTTATGACGAGTAATATTCTAGTTGTATTTTGATCCTATGCATCTATCTTCGCTATCCTTATTTTGTGAATCTGCATCGGTCAGAAAGATATTTTCAAAGAAATAATGAATAAAATAGAACTGAAGATATGTTATCGTTTATGTAAGAATAGTTTATTTCCTGGAATGTATAGAATTGTGTAACTTTAAAATTGAAAGTCCAAAATATCATAAAGAGAGAAAGAATCATATAATACATTGTAAAATTAATTCAGAAATGAATATAAGATTTTGAAAAGAAATCTAAACTAAGTATTTTAAAAGTGATAATAAAATTTGAATGAATTTTTTTTTTTTTTATAATATTTTTTAGAAAATAAGTGTTGCATATTTATTAAGAAAATAGTTCAGTAATGTATAATAAACATATACTTGTGCATGGTATATTAATAGTTGTAATTATATCATCCGAAGTAAGGCTTGAATGAAAATATTAGGATTAATAAACATCGGATAATGAACAATAAAAACCTAATACCGAATGTAGAACAATGTTTTGACTTTGTAAGATTCCATACAACCAATATAAAACTAAAATTTGTTATTTTGTAGAATTTTACTACGAATGTAAATTTTGTAATTAAAAATATAATTTTAATAATATTAGGGATGCAAAGTGTTTGTGATAAGCATATAAAAAATGCATTTTGTAACAAGCTAACCATAATAATAATCAAGTAATAATACTGTATTTTCTTAAGTGTTAAAAAGATAAGATTTAACTAGGAAAAATAAATAGTATTTTGATTTCATTTTTTATAAACTAGTAAACTAAGTTGAGATAGGAGAGTAAGGGATATCCAATGTACATAATGTAAAAATATTGTTAATTTATTTATGTTGTTAATAAACTTTGTTTTAAATTTGTTTTAAAGTTTTGTGTCCGCGTTGTTATTTCTCCACATGGATGCATGAAATCACGATACATTTATAATTGAAACAGACATATAGGTTTTGCACAAAAAGGTAAACATAAAAGTGTTATAATAATTTTGAGAATTTATTGGTATGTTAAAATTAAAAGATCATAATTTTATATTATTTATTGGTCATAAGTCGGTTGCCACAATATTACATTAAATTATATGCTAATGTTGCCACACGTATTCTGTTGTCAGATTATTAAAAATACTACCACGTACATATTTATTTATTTCATTTAGGAAGAAAGAAGATTATATTATATTTATTATTGTTATTATTATTTTTATTATTATTAGTTGCTGTGTAGTAGATTATGACATAAAATTCTCTTTCCATATTTTACTACCGTAATTTTAAATCAGTTAGAATACAATTTATGAACCTGAGATTTATTTTGTTTTATTTTTCTTCATTTTATTTAATTGAGCTAGATTCTTGCTATAAAGAAGATTAAGATACGATTATTATTTTAATCGTAGTGAATAGAGCTTAGAAAGTCGTAAGAATACTATGAGTTAGTTATTTGGTATAGTAAAAAGGGGGAATAGTGTTCTTATGCCATTGAGGTAGTATCGTGTGGATAATGTCTCAATGTAGTCTATCTCGTTCCCCGTATTGTCACTCCATGTCTCATGAAAATAGTAAATATTTGTTAATTCATTTTAAAATTGAATCGAATTTATATTTTAAAAATTAGAGCTAGTAATCATTTTAATTAATGCTGAATATTTCATTTATTTATTTGTTAACTGAGCTAGAACCCGGAATATTCGTAATAAATAATAATTTTGGGGTGAGGATGCGCGGGGGGAGGTTAGAATATATATATATATATATTGAATAACAATGGGTCAAATCATGGTATATTCCATTTGAGCAAGAGTAAAATGTCGACATATTAATTTTATATTTAACAAAATCAATTCTATAATGAATGAATGATTTACATCATTTAATAAGAGATTTTGAAAGATCTAAATTATATAATTTAGATAGAAGAATATTATGATCAATTTTGTCAAAGGCTTTTGATAATTCAAAATAAATGATCTTAATCCTGCCTGAAATACACCATTTAATTAGAGATTTTGAAAGATCTAAATTATATAATTTAGATAGAAGAATATTATGATCAATTTTGTCAAAGGCTTTTGATAATTCAAAATAGATGACCTTAATTCTGTTGTGAAATTTTATGGTATAAGAAATATGACTAGAGATGATAGAAAAATTAGTTACAAGTGATTTAATGAGTAATTAATCACATTGAGCAGATTCTAAATTGCTAATATCCAAAATAATTTTATTATAAATTCATCACTAAAATCACTAAAAGATTCTGGCAATGCTATGCATGACAGAAATAAGTCTATAATTACAAGCTATGTTTTTAAAGCTATTTTTATAAATAGAAAAAAACTTTTGCTATTTTCATGATTGTGGTCAAGCATCTATTTTGTATTAAACAATTAAAAAATGTGGCAGAGAAAAGAAGCAATAAATTTAGCACATCCTTTGTATATAAAAGAAAAGATACTATCTAGACCTATACAAGAGTTCAATGTAAGTTTTTTAATCGAAGATAGAATGTAAGATTCGAAAAAGAATCAAAGGTTACTTTTTCTGTATAAAAAAAATTTGAAATTTTAGATGCAGAATGTCAGTTGGATTGGCAATCTCAGAAAAATATTTAGCAAAATCATTTGCCTTCAAAGAGCCATTAGTATTATATTGTAATTTCTTTTTGGTTAAACCAAAATCTTCAATAATGGACCAGAATTTGGGAGATAATAGGAATATTTAATTCCATATTTCATATAATTTTTTATGATCTACTTATAAATGATTTTGGGTAATCTTTTAAAATTAATAAAGTTATTATAAAAGACTATATTTTTGTTTAAAATATTGTGTATACGATTTTCTTTTACTATTTTGAGAGATGCTTAGAACCATGGAAAAATGATTGAGGTAATTTTTATTGGAATATTAGAATCTAACAGATCATTAAGTGTGCACATTAAAAGTCAATACCAAAATTAATTTCTGAAGTGTGGAGATGATTTCAAATATTTATCCAACTTGAAACATAGAACCAAATAATATTCCTTCTGCAATTTTTTCTAGTAAATCAAAAGGAAATAGGCATAGAGTACTGAATTTTATGTGAAATTGAATTGAGGGATGATGAAGATAAGTAGAAATGGATAAAGGAGGTATAAAATTACAATTACTTATGCAAAAATTGCTAAGAATGTAGTCTAGGGTGTGCTGTTTACAATTAGTAGTAAGATTATATTGTTTGATATTTTTATGAACTTTTGAAAATAGAATTGGAGAGATGGTGTTACCAAAATTCAGACAGGAATATTAAAGTTATCAGTAATAGAGATATGGGTGTAATTTGAAAAAAAAAAATCATAATATCTCATTTAATTCCTATAAGGAAATATTAGGTTAATTATTATTTAATACTACTTTACCCCAAAAGGCGAAAAAATAACATAGATTTACATATCAAATCCTCTTTAATCTATCATTATAAAAGGTTCTACATCTTTTACTTAAGAACAATTGGTTCTTTATATTATTTATGAGCGTTTTAGATATAAATATAAAATTTACATGGTTTAATTGGAATACTTTGGTTTTCATTTCTCAAATATTAGCATAAAAAGAAGTAGTAATGAAATGTCAAAAGATGAAGATGGAAATAAAAAAGATCAAAAACTTAAACAAAAGAGTACAAAGAAAAGTTTTGAGCAAAAAAAAAAAAAAAAGAAAAAATAGTTAAAAGAAAAGCTAACTAGAAGAAAGTTATGCTGAAAGTTTCTAATGCATTGGATAAAGCATCATAAAAAATATAACTGATAAACCATGAGGTCAATGGGAGTTACAGTTACCTCCATTTCAACTTTATATATAGATTGGTATATTGCAATTACCAGAAACTCAACCACCATGTAACTATGTCTGCCTATGTTTTCAGTAGCAGGGAAAATGTGGTATATGTATAAAAATTATGTATATAGATGTGAGGTTTGAATGATTTCCATTCCTTATTTTACTAATTTTTTAGTTTAAAATGCCAGACATTCATTTATTGACCAATAAAGGATAATTAGCTAGCTTAAAAGAAAAATGCTAAGCCTATTGAAAAAAATTGCCAAATTAGTATGGATGCAGAATCTGATCATAGGCGTAATACACTGATGTGTTTACTCAATAGCATTAGGTTATACAAACAGATTTTATGCTCTTCTGTAAAAAATTATTGGAAGCTAATTATGTTCTATATAGAGGGTTAAATATTATATAATGAATTTAATGTATCTCTGGTACAACAGTTCAGAATAGATCATCGTTAGTAATAATAAAATATAATTTTTATGGATAGGATTCTTTGCCGTACAAAGAGCTGAAGTTATTTATATTTGGATCAATAAATTCTAGTGATTTGTGTTTTTAAAAATATTTTTTTTAGTTCACTTTCTATTGTCAAGTTTCTTGCTTTTGTAAAACGTTTTGGTGGTAAAAATGAAATAAAAAAACTTATTTTTAAAAGCTGAGTAGTTTACACATTAAAGAGAATAGACAAGACTAGCAGATATATTTTTTTTTAACATTAACATTGACATTTTTTTTTACAGGTAAGAAATTTGTATAGGTTTTTTTTTTTTTAAAAAAAAAAAAAAAGCTAGATGTGACTAGAACATTAAGTGGTCAATAAAACTTAAATGTTTTATTTGCGCCAGGACCCATATATGTCAAATGAACAGCTGCAGCAATATTCGAATTAGGGATGGCAGAAATGTTTTCAAACAAGAATTACATATGCCACATGTTGATATTATAAAATTAAGTCAATAGAGAATAAAATTGAATGATTTCACCAACTACTTCAATGAGTGACTAATATATTAGTATGAATATCTGCTATGCATATATGAATTACTATACTGAAAAAGAATCAGAATTAAAACCAATTCTTTTTTTATGTTGCACTTCAAGTATACCATAGTCAAATATGTTTAAAAATACATATATACAAACAACAAAGATTACAAATTATAAAATTATCATAAAAAAGCCTTTTTCAGCAAATTATGTTTTTTTACCCTTTTCAATATGTCTCCATGATTTAAAGCACATACAGTGACATCTATATCAATACATGAGAGAAGACAGCTAAACAAATGAATATATATAAGTGTAATTTTTTAGTAGAATTGAGAACAAATCACATAATAGATTGTGTCAGATATCCATTTGTTTATCTGTCTTTTCTCATGTATTGATATAGATGTCGCTGTATGTGCTTTAAATCATGGAGACATATTGAAAAGGGCAAAAAACATAATTTGCCGAAAAAGGCTTTTTTATGATAATTTTATAATTTGTAATCTTTGTTGCTTGTATATATGTATTTTTAAACATATTTGACTATTGCATATATGAATGTATGTAAACTATAGTGGGGGGGGAGTATTATATAAGATTAATCCTTCCCAAGCAGCTCAACAGTCTATCATGCTGATGCAGTTAAATGGAATGGACTGGATATATGATTATGATCATTGTAATTAAAGATTTTATAACTTATATGAGACTAATGCCAAAATGAAATAAAACACTCTTCAATTACACACTTGTGAAACTATGTCATTAAACCAACTCTCTACAAGTCAACCAAAGGGTAATGCATGATGATGACTAATGTCATATGAACACAACCCCATTTTTACCATTATTTTCCATATTTCTAATTTTATTAACTATAGCATTTAATTACTATATCTAAAATTGAGAAATTATTATTTGATTGCCATATGAATCAAGTAATATTGTATACTTCAAATAATTATTAGATCCTGATAATATAGGACTGCAAAAGATTTAAACTTAATAAAATAGTGTTTGAATACATATAAATATGAATTTCATGAAGCAGTTGATGAAGAAAACTGTTGGTACGTATTAATATTCACATTATTAATTAAAATAGTGAAACATTTTTTATTCATAGTTCTAATGAATTCCTTGAATTATTAATGTGACATATGTCAACTCAAAAATATTTACCTAGAAAGTTCTGATATTTTGTTGACAGTCTATACAGTTGTGGAAATTTTATATATAGATAAACAAAGAATAAAATTAATTATGGATAAGTAAAACAGAATATTTCTCTTCTTCCTCACAAATTGAATGCAAGTTTTTCAAATGAGTAAATAAAAAAATACTTCAAATATTAACAATATTATATATTAAGACCTAATAGAATAAACACACATTTAAATTTAATTAAAATTAATAAGAAAAAATTACAAAACATTATTTAAATAAATAAATAAATTAGAAAGTCCTCACTAGGCTTGAGTTTTAGTTTCACCTTAGAATATTTGTGTATCACTTTTTGAATTTTCAGGCTTTTCAAATAATCGTGTACACAAAGTTAAATATTTTTGGAGGCTCAATTCATTATAGTTTTTTTCTTTCTGATGAGAATTTTCCTTTTTTGTTGTTGTTGTTTTTTGACAATTTTCTTTTTTATTCATACATTCAGGTTGTGTCACTTTTTTGACAATTAAAATTCTAGCTTACCCATTTCATGTGGAAATTTTGGAAGCAGATAGTTTATATTTGGTCAATCATATTATAAAAGAGACATCGGTTAAAAAGTCTGAAGACAAAATCCATCAACCATATTTTCACAGAAATGGTCACAACTGATTGTCTAGCTATATTCTTCAGTGTTTACTACTGTGTAGTGACTATTTTCCACACAGCAATTAGTAAGATTTCAACATTTGCATGTATTACAAAGCTTTTCTTTCTTCATAGCAACTGCTTGCTAATGTACAGGTTCTTAATGTATTTGCTGCTGAATCTCATTATAGATACAACATAATTTGCACAAATGCATTAGACAGCATTTTACTGCAGAAGTGTCAACTAACCTTATATACCCTTCAACTCATGCCACCATGAGAAGAAATATCAATTTCTTTGTTCATTAATCCCATGTTCTTTTTATTTACAATTTTGTTAATTAACTAAGCATTTTTGGTATAGCTGTAAATAATCTTTAGTGTCCATTTCATGCTTCTGAAAGTAATTAAAAGATTAAAAAAATTTTAAATAAGTTAATTAATATTTTAGCCATCATTAAATATCATTTAATTTTTTATATTTACCTGAATGCATAAATCAACTCATTTTAAATTTAATATTGCAGAGATCGTGAATGATCTGAGAAATACAAACTCTTTTTTTAAATATTGTTACATATACTGAGTGCATAGATTTAAACTCAAGACTAGCTGTATGTTGTTACATGATTAATGTTAAACCATAAAATTTAAAATATGTTTGGTTATAACAAATGTTTTATAGGATGTGTATTTGATAGTAATTTGTATTTAAGAGATTTTGTGAGCTCTAAAATCAAAATTGATATAGTTGTGAAATGTATTTACATCTTGAGCATAACAATATTGTTTGTAATGACTGTTGCAAATATTTTACAATGCTAAATAATGGAAGATTCTGATTAATTAATGTTAGATATTTTTGGTTATGTTGTTAGTAATATCTATGTTGCTGTTATTTGAATTAAAAAATTGTTTTATATTTCTTTGTGTAATAATTTCTAAATTATAATTGAAAATCATGTATTTTATTATATAAATATAATAAATGCAAATTTGCAATGTCTTTAATTTTTTTTTTGTCTTTCAGCGCATATTAGTAATAAATTATCTCTTGAATATACATAAGTTACATGGCAATTTTTTGACCGCAATTTTCACAAGGTTAAAATAAATATTTTAAATTTACAATAATTGAGACTTTTTCAAATTTATATATTACAAATAAATAATAATTATGAATACTACATTCCAAATCTGATTTTATTATTCAATGTTTTGTAGCAAATCTGGAAATTAATAAAACAACTATTCATGTTTACTCAATTTCCAAATTATTTCTAAACATAGAAATACATTGTGTTTTTTTGAAGGTTTGTGATGATGGTGTTCTAGCTGTATTTTTATATTGGACTATTTCCATCATCTAATATGTGTGTTGAATGTCTTTAGAAAAGTAATTTTATTTAAATATTCCAAATGCATTCAACTGTTAGTAATATCACAGCAAACAGGTTAGTATATGCAGGATGGCTCAGTTGGTTAGAGAGTTACCTTAAAATTCAATAATCAAGAATCTAAGGACCCAGGTTCGAATCCCATGCTAGTACTATCACTGGTCAGTCCAGCAACACCTGAAGATGGGAGAAAAATATATCTTGAAACATTGTGCATATACTAACCTGTTTGCTGTGATATTACTAACAGTTAGTGCATATACTAACCTGTTTGCTGTGATATTACTAACAGTTGGCACATATACTAACCTGTTTGCTGTGATATTACTAACAGTTGAATGCATTTGGAATATTTAAATAAAATTACTTTTCTAAAGATATTCAACACACATATTAGATGGTGGAAATAGTCCAATATAAAAATACATTGCTTATTTGTGATTTCCATCTTCATTATTTTCACTTGAGAGCACATCAAACATTTATACTATTTATCATACCATTTACAACTTTCTTAAACATAAGAAAAGGAAGAAGAAGAAAATAATATTTATACTACTTTATAGTTTTATTAATTTTTATTCACATTTCATTGGTTCTTTATTTCACATTTCATAGATTATTTTTCAAGAAAAGGCTCATTTATTAGTGAAAGCTAAAAATGTATTAAATTACCCTAGATATATATTATGTGTCATTGTCTATACTATCATAATATATGTATATGTTGCTTTAATCTAATATTAATGCTTGATTAGAACCAGTTTAAAGTGTGTTCTCCTGATTTTGGTTTCTGATGAGAGTCCCAAAACCATCGCTGACACAAACAAATGCTAAATTAAGTCGGATATCAACTACCATTGTTACAAAGTGGGACTTCCCTTAGAAACCAAAATGGTGAAGAGTGCATTCCAAATTAGTACCATTTGCTCTCAATTCATTATGGTAGACATAAGAGCAGCTTGATTCTTAACGTTTAATTACATAATCAATGTGTGGACCTTCTTTGAGAACAGAAAATCTAATAGTGTTCAGTTGATTATATTTTGGAACATGTGTACTTAAATATATAATTTTCTATTTCTGATTTCATTTTGAATATAATTCTTATCTTAATTAAAACTGTTGTACATCAAAAATGTATTAACATTTATACATAACATTTTCAGTATTTTTTTTATATATGAAGCAGTAGTAGATTATTACCTTTATTATATTTCAATAATTGAGTTATCATAGATTTTTTTAATTGTAAAAATTATATGTCTACTATAAAAGTAAAGAATTATAAAAGAATGTAAAACATGTTTTTATCTTATATTCATCAATAGATAAATCATTTGAAAAGAAGTTGGATATTTTTTTTTAAATAATTTATAAAGATTATAGATTTTTTATAGTAATTATATATCTTCTGACCTTCTCCACAATCTGGGTTTTGGGTAAAAGCAGGTAAGCTTTGGAATTGGGGGAGGGGCAATTTGTATTCATCCAAAATTGGTCAGAAAATGTGTATTTAGTTATTTGATAAAGTAAAAATCCTAGGTTAATCTCAGTTGGTCTGACAAGTGCTGATGGACTGCCTATAAAAATAAAAACATACCAAATTGTAATATGTACTTTTATTACTGATAGAAGGGAGGCTGCTATACTTGTACAAGTTTTGAACCCAATATTTTATATTTAATATTAGTAATAAATTAATTAATGTAATTGAGAAATATTTGGAATCAAATTTTAAATTTGGTGTGGACTCCTCTCTCACTGTATATGTAGTGAGACTGAGGCTTAGAACTCTTCCTGAACATCTCTATACAGATATAGTAGTCTGTCTTTTTATTTATTTGTTTTAAATATGAGGTGTTTGGCTTAAGAGCCTGAATGATTTAGAAGTGTGCTGCAATCACAAAAGATTTTATGGTTCATTTTAATATTAGATATATTTTATACAGAAGTTTAAAATATTTTCTTATAAATATAAATTCATCATCATTGTCAATCATTATCAATTCACTTCAGGATGAAGGTCACTCCAAGTTCAATACATCTTCTCTGATATCTAACCTCTCTTCTTCACATCGCCACTGCACACTTTCTTATTTCATCTATCCATCTAACATGTGATCCCTTTTCTTGGTCTTTTACAATATCTTGGAATCCAGTTTAAAATTTCAATTGTTCATCTATAACCATTTCTTCTAGAAATATGTCCATCCCAACTCCACTTCAGTCTTTTAATTCTCACAACGATGTCAGTGACACCTATTTGTTCTCCTTATCCATGTATTTCGTTTTCGATCTCTTCTTGTTCCTCCTAATATCCATCTCTTCACACTTCTTTGAGTAGTCTAAAGATCTCTTGTATTGCTCTTCTATTAAGTGTCCAAGTCTTAGATCCGTAAGTAAGAACTGATAAAACACACTTATTAAAAATCTTCCTTTTCAAACACATAAGCATATTTCCTTTTAGTATTTAGTTATTTAAATATAAATTACTGTTTCATATTTCAAACTTTGTTTTAAAACGGATTTTTTTTTATTTTATATATATATATACGTATACATTTGCAATGTATGTTACAACGTTATTAAAACGAAAGTTATTTTTAAATGATGCAAAACAAAAGATTAAAATTCTAAATTTATGTCATTTTAATCTAATAAATTATATACACCGTATATAAGTTCGAAAAAAAAAATTACACCATCTATAATTTAATATTTTCTTTTTGCTTTTGGTAAATCATTATGTTAGATAGATACTATTCTTATGAAATATCACGTATTTTCTAGTGATCCATATCATATTTAAAAGCCGTGATATCTGTTGTATATTCATAAATCGAAAAAAGAATTTCTCTTATAATTTGATTCCATAATAAATAAAATTTCCTTTTTTTTTTATTTTTAAAAGGAAATTAAAAAAATATAAAGTTAGTAATTTAATCAAAAGTAACGAGCTCAAAAATAAAAACATTTTTGTTAAAATTTAAATTTTAAATCTTCCCAAATTTTTATATTGGTAAGTAGTTTTTTCTTTGTGCATTAATAGAATTATATTTGTTATAAAGATGCTTTTAATTAAATCTTTTATGTTTATAATAAAATCATTTTATTTACTACAGTTATATATGTATGTTATACTCTTTACCCAGAAGCATTTTGGTATGACGATGCAACAGAGTTACTATGATCAAGCCATAATATTTGATTATCACTCGTTGTGGTTTGTCAATTTTTTAATCCAGTTTGTTTTAGAATCTAATTTAGAGCTACATCAAAAAATAATATATTTATAATTATTTTAATATTTAAATATAAGTATAGTATATATACTTTAAACGATATGTAATTAGAGGAGATTTGAACCCAGACTTCAAACTCCGTTTTGTGTAATAATGCATATATATTAATTCCAAAACATATGTCTCTATTTCTAAAATGTTTGTTGTTTCTTATACTACTTAATACATTTACAAAATGCTAGACTCAAGAACTGAGAATAGTTGGATCATTTTTTAGCAAAGTAAAAACAAAAATCAGTTTGGTATAATGAATGAAAATGTGTTTTTCATCCTGTCACTGGATTGCTTAGATGCTATATCTGTTGCCCAGCAACTATTTGCAAACTATTTTACGATTATCTGTTAAATGTTTATTTACTGCATAGACATTTCATAATTATTGGTATTGCAGTTTATTTGAACATTAAACATCACCTGACCACCACTTCTTATGCTTGTGTATAACTGTTGTTAAAACAGGCAAAACTCACTATACGTATTGCAACACACAGCAAGCTAGAGTAATCAATGGATACCAGAAGGCTTGTGCATAAAATCCCCATTTAGTGCCTACTCATCCAATATCCCCAGACTAGTTTCTGGCTTGTAAACATTCATATAATGCATTGGGAATGAATGAAAGTTATTCATTTTTATTTATTATGACATATTAGAATTTTGATTCTGGAGATGGCTGCACTAAAATATCACAGTGTATTTAATTAGGAGTTTTACTTTCAAAAATCAAACTTTATTTACACATTAGAGTGGATACAAAAGCAATCAATGATAAGATAACATTGTCTATAAGAAAGTTTCAATGTATACATATAAATGTGGTATGCAAGCCATGTACAGTATATAGAAATATCGAAAGTTGTATTAGACCAATAATTTAGTCTTAAGAGCAGTATAAGAAATTCATGATGGTTAATTAATGCAAGTATGAAAGTTATATATCTCCAATTATATGCATATCATTATCATTATTTTCAACCATTATTGACCCTCTGCAAGATGAAGATCTCTCCAAGTTTAATCTAATTTCTCCATTTCTAGTCTCTTTTCTCCATAACAGCAAATTTTCTTTATTTCATCCATCCATCCATCTAACATATGATCTCTTTCTAGGTCTTTTACAATCTGTTTGAATTCAGGTTAAGACTTCAACTGTCTATCTATTATCATCTCTTCTACCTATATATATATAAACCAACACAGAATTTGAATATGCAATTATGAAGGAATGCCTTTGTTAATAGTTACTTTATAAAGGAACAGTTAAAGTAGTTATTACTCAGGGTTTGGCAATATGAATGGTAAGTGTACGAGAAGATTTACATTCTGTTTCTCATCTAGATAAAAATACCCATTTACTAATCATTATTGAATCATCAGCCTGATTGACTATAATCAAGGTATATGAAAAAAGTCCAAACTCAATTAGAAAGTCTAAAATTTTCAAACATTATACAAACTTCAATTTACAGTGTCATAAATAACAGATTGAGACCTTACTACTGTATCATCCGATCCTTATACACACACGCGCGCGCACACATATATATATATACAAATAAGCAAATAAATAATAATTACAGTGATATAAAATAAACATAAAATAAATTTATTAATCTGCTAAGCCAGGCTTTCAACATGGAGTATCTTTGTCAAAGCATGACTGAGATAAAGTTAGCAAAATGTGTTGGCATTTCTTTCTGCATATGTAGGTAATTAAACTGGGCATTAATTTTAATGAATATATATGTTTGCATTATAATAGTTGTAAGAGCAAATCGATGAAGCTCTGCCTATATTGTCAACACCCAATTTATTTACTTCCATATGCAGGTGGAAATGCTGACACATTTTTGCTACACCACCTCCCCCTCTGTCATGCTTTGACAAAAGCACTCTGTGTTGAAAGTCTGGCTTAGCAGAATAATAAATTTATTTTATGCTTATTTTGTCTCACCGTAAATATTATATATTTGCTTATTTATATATTGCATATTGTCTATGGTATTAATCTTTTTAATTTTACACACACACACACACATATATATATATATATATATATGCTTATTTAATTTATTATCTCCTATTTCTACAAGATTTAAATTATGTAATAGTCAATGAATTTCACTATGTCAGACTGTAATTATATTTAGAAGGTAATTACCCCTTTTCACTAGTACTGGACTCTAATATTAAACAGTGATATCAAATGCAAGAATGCTCTTATCCCAGCCACAAGATAAAGGCTTTGAGAAAATAAGAATAACTATCTTATTTTCAAACCCAAATGTACTTATAAGATGGTTGTTCTTATTTTTTCAAAGTCATTATTTTATGGCTGGGGTGAGAGTATCCTTGCATTTAAAATTACTGTTAATATTAGAGTACTTGCTAGAGAGAAGGGGTGACTACTTTCTAAATATAATATTTAAATTATTAAATTCAATAAAACAGACCAAATCAACAAATTAATTTTAATAACATACAAATTGTTAAAAATATTTAAAAAAATGTCTTCATTTTCTTTGAAAAACAAAATTTACTACAGTAAAGAGAACAACAACTTCCCACTCCCAAATCAGGATGCTTCAGATTGGCCTATATAAGTAGAAATTTAGGTTAAAGATAAAACAGCTGCTCTTATCTTTATAAAAGTCACTATCTTGTGTCATGGTTTGTGAGGTCCGTCTATTGGCAAAAAAATATTGCTTGACTATTAGAAATTTTAAGATGGATCCATTACAAGTTAAAGCCTTTTTAAGTATTTACTATATACTTCCTGTGCACTCAATAAAATATAATTACAACTCTACAATAGGCTATAGATTTTTCAGTATTAAGATCGCAACATTAACTCGTAAATCGCAAGATTTAGTGAAGGTTAATTAGTAAAGAAAATAGTGGACTTAACAGTGAAGAGAACAAAAACTTCACAGTCCCAAATGAGGATGCTTCAGATTGGCCTATATAAGTAGAAATTTAAATTAAAGATAAGACAGCTGCTCTTATCTTTATAAAAGTCGATCTCTTGTGTCATGGTTTGTGAGATCCCTCTATTGGTAAAATGATATTGCTTGACTATTAAAAATCTCAAGGTGCATTCGTTACAGGTTAAAGCCTGTTTAAGTATTTCTATATACTTCCTGTGCACTCAATAAAATATAATTCCAACTTTACAATTACATATATATATAAAGTATTTTCTGTATTTAAATCTACTTTTCAACAGGAAGGAAGAAGTAAATTTTTTACTAAGCTATACATCTCCGTTATAATCACACCAACAGATAAGATTTGAAGACATATGTGTTAATACTTAGAGAATTGCACACATACTTTAAAAACTATATCTACATGAGAAATAAGATTTTCTTCATGACTTTTATCATGAAGAGAACTTCAATCTATTCAACAATATTATGATAATTCTTAATAGAACATATTTTTCTTTTTTTTTCCATTAATATGTTGATGTTTTTGGTATTTTAAATTTCTTTGCCTATAATTTAAAATATTTTTTGTGTACAAAAAAAAAGGCAAACATTAAAATGTGGTAAGTGTAAGAAAATGTGGATAAATATATAAAAATAATAATTTATAAGACTTAACTATATAATGTGTGCGTGCTTTTTTTTTGGCTGCAATAATAAATATAGCAAGGAAAATTAAATATATCCTGATTAAATATGTTAAAAGTTTAAATGTACATTTATTTACTTAACATATAGCTTAATTATTAACAAAATGTTATTAAAAACATCTTTATTGTTTAATTTATATTTTTTACTTCTTCTTTTCTTATGTATTGATTTTTATTATAACATATCATACCATTTACACCTTTTTAAACATTTTATCAATACTTTTATTTATATCAAACAAAAGTTTCGACTGTCCTGCAGTCATCATCAGAGCTACAATATTCAAATATATAATTATACAATTAATACACTTATCCACATATTGATATACACAATTAAATATACACAAATAAATACACAATATAAACAAAAATAACTACATTTTAATATGACCTTTATAAATTATTATAATTATAAATAATGTATAATGATTTTTGTTTATATTGTATATTTAATAGTGTATATCAATATGTGTATAAGTGTATTAATTGTATAATTATATATTTGAATATTGTAGCTCTGATGATGACTGTAGGGAAGTCAAAACAGTTAGTTTGATATAAATAAAAGTATTGATAAAGTGTTTAAAAAGGTGTAAATGTTATATGTTAATTTACATTAAATTTTAAAACACATTTGTTAAAGCAACCAATTAAGAAAACCATGGCCTTTTCATAGTCTGGGTACATCTGCAAAGAAATAAAATGTGGTCTCTAGAAGTATAAGTATATTAAGCTTTGAATTCTAATCCAGTAGGCAAGGAAGTTTAATAGTATATAAATCAAATAATTGAAAATTTGATAGATATAAAGCATAATTTTTATGTTTCTTATATCAATATTTGATTAATAATTGAAATAATGCTTAAAGCTAAAGGGGATAGTAGGTAACCATTAAAATCCAATCAATACCTAAACATGCCAACATAGATAGTAATCAATATTTCTCACTGTTGTCAAGGCAACCTCTCTCCTTTTAATGGCAAGAGTGGATTTCCACTCTTGCTATTAAAAGGAGAGATGTTGCATTGACAACAGTGAGAAATATTGATTACTATCTATGTTGGCATGTTTAGGTGTTGACTGGTTTCCAATATTTAACTGTAAGGTTTGGTGAATTACAGCATTATTTTGGAAGATGAAAATATTGCATGAAAATGATATTTGCAGTGTGAGGTAAAATTAGTGTTCCTTAATGTTCAAATAGGCTCACTGTGATATGGTTAAGCAACATGAAGATGAGTAAAACAAAAAATAACCAAGATCTACAAAAATCTCAATTCCATAAAAATTTATCAAAATTAAAAGATGGTCAGCTGAATAATAATTATTTTTGAAAATTATCAAAGCGTAAAAGACTGTTACAATCATGAACTGTGATTCAAGTTAATCCATTTTTTTAAATAGTGGCATTAAGTTCACATTACATAGTTTTAAGCTTTTTGTTTTCCTAATATTAAATGAATTAAACACACTGCTCACAACTAATATATTCAGATTCAAAAAGTTTATTTTTTTCACTAGAAGTCTTATTTAATAAGAACTGAAGTGAAGCCAAAATAGAAATGATTAATTTGGGATTTCATATAATGTCCCATGCTACTTGTAGTTTAGAAAATATCATCTCATTAAAAGAGGTATCATAACATGATAAGAGTATGGTATCTGCAATGGTGAAGACCATATTCTACTATAATGATTGCATCATCACACATTTTACTAAAACACTTCCCTGCCATAATAGCTGGATACCCATTTTCAAAGCACAATTGAATATCTGATTAGTTGGCTGTAATACAGCTACTATCTGAAAAAAATCCTAAACTTGCTGTGACCTGATAGAAATTTCTATGTGCACTTGATTTAAATTTGACCCCAAGTCATAATCATTGCAGGAAAATGTAATATCACAGTACCATGAAACTCTCATTAGCCTTTAACTAATGACATATTGTGGTTTTAACAGAATTAAAAAATACAATTTGTCTACAACATAGGACTAAAATTCTTCAAAATTTTCTAGTCAGTGATTTCAACTTCTACAAATAACTAAAACTTTAATAGTGTGAATCTGACTTTTATATTACTATGTAAGAGACTTATTTTTAAGCATGAGTGTATGTTTGTATATGTAGATTTTCTTTGCTTATTTATCAGTGCATAAGATATCAACAAATTAGTGTTTGATCCACTAACATTCTTTTAAATGCAGAATAATTATGTAGATAAAACAACCTTTAAGTAGCCTATTACATGGCAAAAGCCTATTATGAAAAAACTGTGAAGGTAAAGTAATAGCACTGGGCTTGCTAATTGATGAATAATCAAAGTTTAAGCAGTTTTTCAGAGATGTTTTTTGTGTAAGAATAGTTAGATATTGAATAAGTGATTAATGTTCAGTAGTTAGCTGAATTATATATGTAATTGGCTGCATAAAATAAAAATTCTAAGCTTGTTAAGAAAAATTGAATTTACTATCACAAAACCCAGTCTATTGCATAACATGTGGACACTTTCAGCATTGTCTCATCAAAATAATAGTAATGTTATATATGATCTTATAAAAGTTGAAAAGTAAGTAAATCTAAATATGTAAAGCTTTAAAATTTATCTGTATATTGGAAAATGAACATAGAAAAAATATGTAACCACGCTTATTATTAACAAACAATATTTTGCATATAATGTTAAAGTCAGATCACATGGGGTGATATTAAAAATAATTTTATGTAAAAATATTAATTTATAACAATTACAACAAAAGAAATATAACATAGTTTAACAACTATGAATTGTAAATTTTAGTAGTTCTAAGAAAAATTGCTGCTTAATCAAAAGAGAAATGAATTTAATAAAAACATTTATTAAAAATATAGAGATGGAATACATTTTATAAAAAAAATCATTTAGTGTATTGGTCTTGCAAGAGTCCATAAAATAATATTTAATAACATACTTCACCCAACAAGTACTGTACTAATAAAATAAAATTTATAATTTATATAATACAATTTTTTATGTATCAAATCATTAATCATTAGTTTTGACACGATGCATAGCTTACTTTATAACCAAAGATTCTTTATATTCCAAAGCCTAACATTATAATGTCAAGAAATATTTCTATATGCTTGGACAGATTGATTTTTTAATTTATAACATTTGATCCTTGGGTTGTAAATTGATATTTTCGTAGCTGGTGGCTTTATAAATTTTTTGGTTAGTTAACGAGTGTAGATTTGATTTTATATCAACACACTCAATGGAAAGTTTTTTATTCATTGATTATTTTGTATATAACAATTATGCTTTTAAATCTAGTTTTATCTGTTCGGTTACTATAAACATTTGAAAACTTTTATTAATTTAAAAATTAATACATTGTACAAGCTTAAACCTGCATTTTTATATATGTAATATATACGGGGTTCGAACTCGGACTTCACACGACCCACCACTCTCAGTGCCATCTCATATTGCTGACCCACCATGTTGAAACGATAAATAATCACCAATAAACGTATTCCATGCTAAACCAGCAATCACCAGTTGGTCTAGATTACTATCCTCACACACATATATACAATCAGTGCTCAGCTTTATATTAAGATAGTCAATCTTCATACTTTAATGGACAGGCTTCAAACTATTTTAAAAATTAAAAACTTTTCGCAATAAATTGTAAAGGGCCTAAGTAGTCAATATAAATTTTAATTATTTCTAAACTGTCTGATAATTAAATCATGGGAGAGTTTAAAACATCACAAATTACGTATAAAACAAAGAATAAATAAAACTTCCCGCCGACATCTTTAAAAAAATGTTACGTAATGTGTTTTCGTTGCAAAAAAATATTGAATAATTTATTATGTTTATTCTTTAAAATTTATAGATATATTTTAACAATTCTGCTTTTAACTGTTTTATCATAAATAAAGTAAATATTTATACTTACCATTCTATAAAATAAATATTTATATTAAGGCTATTAAAGTCAAATACTGTATATTAAATTTATAATTTTTTGCACAGCTAAACACTATATTAACATAATATTGGTGGAGGGGGGTGAAATACTTGGATTCAATTTATAAAATAATATTAATGTATGATGTTTCATTACGTATTCATTTTTTATTGCTCTTAATATGTATTTTACCATATAATCCTTTTATGTATTTATTTTTATATAACACAATTTTTCAAGTCCATATTTGATAAAAAAATATATATATTAGTTACTTGATCGTATCACAGAACGTTCTAATTCTAATACGTTATTCTGAATTATTTTGTAGACAGATTCATAACTAATCATTTTTAACAAACTTGCAAATACAATGTTACTTTTTATTTATCAATGCCCATCTGATAAAAATAATTCTGAGTAACAAAAATTTTCTGTGATATGATTGTAACCCCACACACTATTTAGTCAATAGTAAAAATTATTTATGTGCTGTTGGAATTAGTATTAGTTATTTGATATATATTAACATATAGACAAATATAATTTTATATAAGATAAAATGAAATTTAATTTAACATTATTTTCTGACTAATTTCATATATATTATATCAATGTTGTTCACACGCATATATATATAGCCCTGTGTGGTTTAATCTACAGGTGAATTCAAGAGCTAAGAATCTATGGATTATAATTTTTTATCGTCTCTTCTTATACACAATATTCCTTCAAAAATAAAAGAGTTATAAAAAAAATTGCACTAAAGTGTATAAGAGAAATAATAAAAACTGATGAAGACTGCAGGACAGTCAAAACTGTAAACAAAATAAAGGAGTTATAAAAAAAAATTGCATTAAAGTGTATAAGAGATGATAAAAAAATTATAATATATATATGAATATGGAAGAGAAATGCAAAAAAGTAAAGGAGAAGATATAACAATCCATGACTTACAGTTAATGGCATTTTAATTACTCAAATATCCTATGATTTCCCAAATAACAAACAATTCAATTTATTTTTTCATATATATAAACAGTAAATATATAAAGATTAATAAACATTTTTAATAAATAGGAAATCTGTTTTCAAAATCCATTTAAATTTCAAGTCACAATGTTTCCAAGGCAACCATCAATTAAAACTTTTTGTGCATGCTAAAATAATAGTCTATTATCTAAGTTTTGGTTAACTTACATGGCTGAATAATCAGTGTTTTATGGAGTATTTTAATGGTATAGCTGTGCTACAACTTTAAATCATAGTTTCAGCTTTCTTTAATACCTTAAGTAACATAGTTGTTGATTTATTAGTTGCTAAAAAATCTGAATATGCAGTCATTGAACAATTTTTTTTTTCTAAATATTTATTAAACAAGTACAATGTTTACAGTGACAATTATGTATACATGGTAAATTGAAAAGGAAAGCTAGAATGACAAACATAAAGAAGAATTACATGATTATAAATAAATATAAGATAGTATTATTCTGAGCAAGAGGTAAACCTGAATACCTGGTCTACTGTTAACACACAAGTAGGCCAATTAAGCCCACCTAACTCACCTAGACAAATTGCCTCACACTACCAAGAGTCACTTAGTCAATCTAGAGTTTGGTCAGATCACCATTGGAAAAATCACTACAACTATGAAGGCTTAGGTATTTATGCTAAATCTGATGTGTTCAGTTAAATATTATCCATTTTGATAACATAAGGATCTGAACTTCAAATTATTAACAAAATCACTTTCAGCAATACCTTAGACAGAAGAAACAAAGTGTTTTACCAGCAATCATTCTTTCAATGCAATCAGAATCCATGTTTCCTCGAATAATACTTTTGGAGCTAGGATCATGTTATGGTTTTTAAATTTTATAAGTTTATTCAGAAAAAATTTTCCCTCATGAATTGCACCATGATTGAAAACCATTTTACAAAGAGTAGACCAGAATTCATAGTTGATAAATAATGAAAGCCTAATAGTAGGGATGGATCTTGTCTTAATACTGTCCTTAAGCGAGATAACAAGGTAAAAATTTACTTTAAGGTTATCAGCGATAATCCTTCTAGACTTCCAGAGTCCATCGCATAAGTAAACCAGATGATCAAATGTTTCATCATGAGTCTGGCGGGGGGGGGGGGCAGATTGGGTCAATTTTGTTGATGCCTTGCCTATGGAAGAGAAACCAATTAGTTCTAATGGCATTTAAATTTATCTTAATAATGAAATCAAAGAATTTCAGTTCCATAGCCCAGTACCTGAAGAGGGAGATGATCATTGAACAATTTACAGAGAAAAAAGAGGAAAAAAAACAAACATAATACTAGAGATGCTGCTTGTTTGATTTTTGAAGATGGGTGTAAAAACTACCTGCTCTATTCTTTTCCACAATGAAAAAACAAATTCCATAATTCTGTAGTATATATAAATATTTATAATTATATTTAAAATCTTTTCATTATAATTATTAACTTTTCAGTGCATGACTATATTTTCAATCATGGCTGTTTGTCTAGAGATAGTAGTCATTCCACTTTAAATTACTTTTTTTGCTCAAGCTTTAACATTACTCTTCTGGTTTTCATTCCTAAAATATGCTAGAAGATGAAAATAATGTAATATTTAGTATTATTTTTTTTAAAAATCTGAAGAGATCAGTATTTCTGAGAGGTGGCAACAGATAAAAAGAAACGTTGTCTCCATCTCCACTTGCTTGATGGATTTAGATCGTTACCCTATTTAAAGTGCATTTAACCACTAAATATCACATGATCACTATTCTTTATCCAGGTGCAGTGCTCTCAGATACAAAGTTTCTTACTAATGAAAACTACAAGATAGAAACTAGTTTAGGAATATTGGATAAGTAGGTATTAGATAGGAATTTTATGCACAAACCTTCTAGCATCCATTGATTACTCTAGCTTGCACTGAGTGGTGCTACTGTATGGAGAGTTTATCTTCTGTGTTAATGTGCATTTGTGAGACTACTTTAATTAAGAGATTTTTGAAATAATCAGAGTTCATTTTTTGCACAATTTATAAAAAATTGTGATTATTTTTACACAATAATATTATAGTAATTATTAAAAATTAAATAAATACATGTATACATTTTGATTTTATTCATATATGTTTTATTTTTATAAATAAAAGTCTATAAATATGACTGTAATTCTAACAAAGAAAATCATGGTTGGAATATAATCTTTATGAAGGAGATCAGTAATACATTTACAAAGACAGTATAAAAAATTTTGGGATATTTCAAAAATTATAAATAGAAATTTAAAATTTAAAAAATAATTTAATAGGTTTTTAGTAGTTTTATATTTATTTTTTATTTATTCATTTCCATTCTAAGCATAGTTTTTATTCAACAAAGATTTCAGTATTTTTTTTTAGTTGCTACCCTTCATTGTGCTCTTGTAATGAGAAGAAAGTTCTTTGTCTTCATTGTGTATCATCAGATTTTCAATTGGGTGGACGGTTGAAGAGTTGGAGTAGATTGAAGCCTGTCCATTAAAGTATGAGATTTGGTTATCTTAATATATATATGAGCACTTATAGCATATATGTGTAGAGATGGTAATCTGGACCAAATAATGATTGCTGGTTTAGCATGAAATATGTATATTAGTGATTATTTATCTTTTCAACATATGTGTTCAAGTGTATCAGTGTTATGAGATAGTGTGGAGAGTGGTGGGTTGTGTGAAAGTCTGTGCTTATATACCCTATATATTACATATATAGACACAGATATATAATAAGCCTGTGTGTTTTAGTTATTACACTTTTAATATTTTCAATTGTTTCCATCTAAATTAATGGAATTGTTAACTTCTAATTCTATATTAATAATATGTATTAAGATATATTTAATACTTCCACTTCACCACACTTCCTTGAAATATGAATAAAGAATCTGAAAACAGCAAATAATTCCCAAGATGCACTTTTTAAATGCTAAATTAGTTTCTTTATTTATTTGAAGTAGTTGATATCAAAATTGTGGGTACAGAAAATCTGATATTTGTAAACTGAAGTAATTATATCAATCTTTTTTATAATATTATATAAAAATATATGTAATAATGCTAACTATTCATACTTCTTCTATACTGAATGTAATAAATGTAATAAGTGTGCTTATATACTATAGAGTATCTTGCTATTTTTATAAATTAAATACAACAGTGCTTTGTCAAGCATTGGTGGTCGAGAGGTCAGCGACAGCTGCTTTACAAGCAGTTGTCCCAGGTTGTGGGTTCACTTCCCGGCTGATGCTATGACACATGAGAAAAAAATACAACAGTGCTTTTGAGAACTTATGGCACTTTCATATTCATAGCAAGATATACATAAATATCAAATTAAAATTTTAATTAAGTTTTTACAGCATCTGTTATAATAAATAAAAGTTTGATTTGATGTTTTATATTTATTTTTTTTGTAGAATCTTCTCCATAAGCCTGCAATACCTGAATATAAGTCTGCCTCAATCAAGAAATCTAAATTCATTATATCACATTATGGAACCTTTAAAACCTGCTGGGATTGGTTAATATTAGTAACAACATTTTACATTGCTGTTGTGGTACCTTACAATGCTGCTTTTGAAGTTCTTGATGGTTCATCAAGGACGTCTATTTTTAGTGATGTGATTGTTGAAATTATTTTTATTTTTGGTAAGAACTATGGCCAATTTTTCCTTATTTGTATATTATATACTTTCTATTTAAAAGTTAATAGAATTTATTTACTAGTAAGCTACAGTGAATTTATAGATTATATTGAAATAATATTAATTAAATCCTTAAACTTTACAATAAAACTTTATCTCAAACAAGCTCTTATTAATAAGTGCAGTAAGAGAAAATATTTAAAATCTCTATCTTGAATATTCTTATCCCCAGACCCATTGGTTTTGAGCTTATGGCTCACCTCAGTGAGATTTTAAATATTTTCTCTTACCGCACTTATTAATAAGATGTGATGTGATGTGATATATTATGGTTTCTCCTTAAATGAAGTCAAGAATATCTCAGCAATTATGCCCAGATAAACCTGTTAGCCACTTTATTTTACATTCCCCACTCTAAATTTACCCATAATTTGCTCTATCCCATTTCCACAACATAATCTTTGTCAACTCTATAACCTTTATATCTAAATCCCCCTTATCTTTTCCCAAACCCAGCATAAAAACCAATAATTCACTTTCTGTATAATCACTCTTTTCAGATTTATTTTTCCACAACTTCAGTAAATACAAGCTTTTTATAAAGTAATGTCACGCTATATATGACTTGCTTTATTGATTATAATAAAACTTAATTTAAATTATTTGCACTAATAATTAGTGATAAATAGTTAATTATTACAATAATAGTTAAATATTTCATAAACTATTACTGCTATTTTGGTATGTTAAAAATTCTATTTTATATTTTATAAATTATTTATTCTAAAGTTACTGAAAGTATTCCATATTCAAGTATTATTTATAAGTGAATCTAATTCCTTAGAGAATTTCAAAGTGATTGTTTTTTCTTATTTGGTGGTCGAGAGGTCAGCAACAGCTGCTTTACAAGCAGTTGTCTTGGGATAGCAGGTTTGCTTCCCGGCTGATGCTATGACACATGAGAAAAAAAACTAGGTTTATATAAAAACACCAAACAGCACTACAATAGGAAGGGGGAGGAATCCTCCTAATTTAAATTTTCAACTAATTCTTTGATATTCTTCAGAATTCAGATATTAGTAAGTTTCAATCTGAAATATATGTATCTGAATTTATAGATAAATAGATATAGACAGAATGAATAATATTTTTGTAGTGTAATTTTCACGACACAGCTCTCAAGAGATTAGAATTGTTTATATATATATATATATTCTACATATATAGAGTATTTTAGAAAATTAGTAATTAAAAAAGAAGCTAAAGAATGCTTTTAAAAACTCATATTAATATATATTAAGGCTATAACCTTAAAACTGTGTGCCTGGATGTAACAGTAGAGACCTCTACAAATCTTAACACAAGATTAATGACTTTAAAAGACAACAGTGGCCACTCTTATCTTGGACCTACTTTTTAATTATATAGGTGAATCTAAAGCATTTTGATTTGAGAGTGTGAAGCTATTAACTACTTCACTGATTAAGTCCACAATTTCTATACAAGCTAACATACACAAAATCTTTTAATTTACAGTGAGTCTTAAGGTATTCTTAATATATATTACTTACTTAATGAGTATGGCTTAACAAATTATTAATTAAAAACTCATATTCTAATTAGCTATTCCAGATATTTGAAAAGTATAAAATTGAAATGCAAGTAGTTATTATTTCTATTGAACTATGTTAATTGGTAATCAAATATTAATAAACTATGGAAAAAATGGAATGATACCATCCATTTTTGGGTAAGATCATAACATTGTTTTTGTAGTTCATACATTTGACTATTAGTTAAGCATAACTCAATGGCAATAGCAGTTATTTTCATTTCAATTTTATCTAAACTATGATTATTGAAAGGTATAAATAAAACCAAAAGTAGTTCTATGGAGAGAGATAAAGAATTTTCTAGAAGAAGTTCAGACTCCAAAATATCACCCTGCAGATAAATCGTGTAAGGAAAACCCATTAATGGTATAATTCTTAAATAATATTTATGCAAGCCTTCAGGTTATTAATATAATAGAAATCAGTCCTTGGGGATAGTAATATGAATTTATGTAATAGTATTATCATGGTGTTGTTTAATATTTGTATTAAAAGTATTGCTATATAATTTGTTGAGTTTTCTTTTGGGTGTGAAACCCATAATCAGGAATTAAACTTCAGCCATGAATGTGCCATTACCCTATTATACTTAACACAGTCAAAATATTTTTTTCACCATGAAGAATTATTTTAAATTGCATATATGTGTATGTATATATTTTTAATAGCTATTTAATCATTTTAGTTCTAGAAAAAACAATAAGAAGTTAAAATAATAATTTATATTAACTATATAAATCTTATAAACTCATTATTATTGAGTATTATGAAAAGATAAAATTAAAGTTCAAAAGTTTTATAATGTGTTAAGCATTCTTTTTTGGAAAATTACTGCCAGAATCATAGTGTTATTTAGAGTTTAGCAATTAGAACTATGCCTATATATATGAATGTATTTTGATATGTAAATGAGGCTTAATATGTAAATGTTGCATTTAAATATTCCATTTTTTCAACAATAGAATGCACAAATTCTCTCTGTTTCTAGATATGGATCCTTTATGATTGCCCAAGCCTCTTCATATTTTCTTTTTCTGTTGTTTCTTTTGACACAGATTGTTCTCTCATTGGTGAGAGGGAAAGTTTGGCCCATAGCGTGCTCATGATTGAAAAAGATTGATTTGTATTCATTATTATGTTTGGCTCTGTTGTACAAGTATATATGCTGGGCAATTTTTATAGATCTATTTTTTTTTAAATTCACCATAAAGTGCAAAAATGTAGGAGGGGGGTTGAAAGAGATGACAGAAAAAGAAAATATAAAAAGGTTTGGACAATCACAAAGGATCCATATTCTATCAGCAGAAAGGATTTATGCATTCCATGATCAAAAAATTGGAACATTTAAATGCCACATGCACATATTAAGCTTCATTTACATATCAAAATATGTCCATATACCTAGGCATAGTTCTAATTGTTAAAACAGCACTACAATTTTGGCAGTAATGTGGTGAAAGCATGCTTAGCACATTAGAAAACTTTTGAACTTCAATTTTATCTTTTCGTAATATCTGATTATAATGAGTTTATAAGAATTACATTATTTGATCAAAAGAGACAGCAACACTTTACCTTATGTTATTTTTTTTTTTAGTTTTCTACTGGTTGCACTTTAATTATTTTTGAAACAAGTTTGCCATCAGAAAAAGTTTTAGTGTCTTCCTGCATTATATTCTATCATCATTTCTATTCTTCAAATGGTAACAATATAAATCTATATGTGAATGTGAAAGTAGTTGTTATAATGCAACAATGATTACAGACATCTAACTAAACTACTCTTGTTTAGCTCTTTGTATATATAATTTGTAGTCACGGGGTTTATAAAAATAATATAACTAAAATAATCAAAACTGTTGTTCTTCATTTTTGTAGTTAAAATGAAACTTTTTTAAGAAGCATTTTTTGAATGGAAAATTAACATTACTGAAGCATAAAAAATATACAATAATCCTCTTACATCTGTGATTTTTGTTTCCAAACTACTTAACAGATAATGAAAGTCACGAACAATAGGGGGACAATGTTATATTTTTACACACACATTAATTGGTTTGAGAGTATCCTTCGTTGGTACTCAACAAAATATCGTTGAATTATTAAACATAATATAGCGCATGGATGTAATTACGTATTTGTAAAAAAAAATAGAAAATCGTACATTAAAATACCATTAAAATAACAAACTTTCCTATTGCACAAAATACATTCTTAAGTGAAATCAGTAAATTTATATATAGCAGGTTATCCATTTTCATAATTCATTTCTAATGCCAACTATCCTTAATATCACAAGAAATATTTGTATAAATTATAAATTAAACTTTGGGAGATAATAAAGGAAATATGCGAATAGATTTAAAAAGAAAAATTCTAAGTGTAATAGAAAGTCAACTTGAAAACTTCAGACCATTTAATGAAATATAGAGAAATATATGTTGGGCATAATAAGAAGAGATCGAACGCAAAATATGCAAGTAAAAGAACAAATAGATATAATTGAAAGAAATGAGAGATTAAGGTGTAGTTAAGTTAAACATGCTTTTATAAGAAGTGATAATAAATGGATTTACATTCTTAAACCGAAGCTCCAAAAAATTGCAAAAGACTTAGAAAAAGACCACATGTGAGGTGGATGGATGGAATAAAAAATGTTTGGGGTGTGATGCAGAAAATGGAGGCTATGGATAAGCTGGGTTAAGTTTGAAAACAGTCTATCGGTAATAGTTGAAAATGATGATGATCATGATAACATTGTGATGTACAAATGTGTTTACATATGATTTATATACTGAGAATTTTCTGAAATATATAATATGATTTTTTTCTATCAATTTGTTATGTTTTTTATTTGTTACATTTTTTTTTAATCCTAGAGAACTGAAACTACGGATATGCAGACAAAATACTATACTTAAAAATGCGTTTACTATTGTTTTTGACTGCATTTTTATAAACTCTTGAATTATTGATCATAATTTAATAAATCATTATTATTTTTAATGTCGAATATTATTGCATGTCAAAATTGTTGAAAGAAACTTAAACGTATTATTAAAGCAATTTAAAACTAAGAGACAATTGATTTTCGAATTTAAGATTAATTAAACGTGGAGAAGTTGAAAATAATTAAAAATAAATAACACCAAGTAAAATTTAATTAGTTTTCATTATAAAATAAAATTATCTCATAAAATAAAAATTTAAATGATAATAACAATATTATGAAATTTAGATCAAAGTTAAAAAATATAATTAAACTAAATGAAAAAAAAATTAATTGAAACAAGGAAGTCATTTTTTAAATCGAAATTTAACTATTCCAAATTTTAGTGAATAACTTGTGGTATACATATTTGTAACAAGAAAAAATAAAATAGTGATTTGCGATATTTTTTTTTTTTATCAAGTCAAATAATATATTGCCTTTTTTTTTTTTTTTCATGTGTCATAGCATCGGCCGGGAAGCGAACCCGCTAACACGGGACAACTGCTTGTAAGGAAGCCGTACTGACCACTCGCACCAACGCTTGACTTATTTTTGCAGTCATAAAACGTTCAAAAAAACTTCTCATTTATAATAAATAGAAATCTGGTATTTTTATGAAAAAAAAAAAGGAAACATTTTTCTATTTAAAAAAAAAAGCATAATTAACTAAAGAAAGAATGCATAAATGTGGAAGCACTACTATATGGTTGTAAAACATAGACTATAAGTTAAAAAATTAGGAACAGACTGAAAGACTTTGAGATGTAGTCATGGAGAAGAATGAAAGAAAATAGTTGGACGAATAAAATGAGAAATGAAGAAGTAATGAAAAGAATAAATGAAAAAAGATTGATTGAAAAAATCAGAAAAAGAAACTGGGTTGGATATATATTAAGAAAAAAGAATAGTTTAATGAAAGATGTTTTGGAGAGAATGGTTAGTGGAAATAAGATGAAAGGACAGAAAATATTGATCTTGCTGAATGATATAAGAGATGAGAACAGATGGTTTGAATTGAAGAGCTGGACAATGAAGAAAATGAGTAAAGAGAAATGAATGAAACTGTGATATCATTATTTTCTAGATCTGTCCATATGACAAGATATTATTGATGATGATGATGAAGATTATATCCAAAATTTAATGTATATAAATAAGACCATTTTATTAATAAATAATTATTTCAATAACAATAAAAATTATTTTAAAAACATAAAATAAATATAAAAAATTAAAAATACTAAAATAAAACTGGCTTTAAAAAATTACACAAGTACAGAAATTGCTAAAACACCATATATAAATGATTTTCCTGTGTAGAGATGTTATTAAGTACTGGTATTTACTGATCTTTATTATTTAATTTAGTAATTGTTTCCCCCATTGAATAAAATAATATAGCCTGCTGTCCACAATGTTCTGACAGTTTGGGAAAAACAATAAAGATCATTGTACCATTTAAAATGTTGAACATAATTGCAAGCTATATCTTGAGAGTAAATGGTTACTTGTTAAAGCTTATCAAATAATCAAATAGTTTATTGTTTGCAAGTTTAGAGGAAGATTGGGCACTGGAAGTGGTAGAGTGAAACCATGACCTCTGGACTGCCAACTCAAGATTTCACACTCTATTACTGCATTAAATCACATAGGACTATCTTAATAGCCTAAGTTGTGAGAATATATATATATATATGTGTGTGTTTGGAATACCTGGAACACATGTTTTAAAGATGAACAGGGACTATTTGTTATGCTTGTGTGATCATATTAAACACAAACCCTCACATTACAGTTAAATATTTTATTAAGAACTTATACACAATAAAAATATCTGATATACCATTCACATAATATTGTTGGCAGATGTAAAATGTGATAACCATTGAAACAATGGACTTCATATTCCCTTCTAGGTAGCTGTGCCTAACACTTCCGGTTGTACTGTAGTATCTTGCCTCATGTTCTCATATGGTAAAACTTCCAGTTATACCATGGCAGCTTGCCTTATGTCATGTTTACTACCTGGAAACTTCCAGTTCTATCATGAATATGCCTCACTGATTTGCTTGTCTTATGTCACATTTACTACCTGGAAACTTCCAGTTCAATCATGACTATGTTTCACTGATGTGCAATGAAGTCTACTACTTGAAGGTAATTTGAGTCCTAACAAGTATTAATATTAAACTTGATTATAGAAGTGAAATGTTATTTATTAGGAAAAATAGCTTGAAGAAGATTGAAAAAGAAATTTAGCAATAACTATGGAACACAAAAGTTTTGCAGTCTGGATTTCTGAAGTCCCACTGGGGATAGATGGCTTTCTTTACATTGGTATAAAACATTTCCCAAAAATCTAATAATTTCTGATAAAATTATTTCAGCATAATGTAATATATTAAACAAGAAGTGACCATAGACATAAAACAAAATTTTATGATAGCAATATACATTCTAATTCATAATAAAAGATGAAAATTGTTTGGAAGAAGTAACAAACAGCACTGCTTATTGTACTAACTGATATGAGAGAAAGATTATGCATAATTTGATCAGTAAGTGCAACATTTTGATTGTGACATTCATTATATTCTTCCAAAGACTATTGTAAGCAAATAGATCATCAAGAATGGCATTAATGATGTGAACTTTCTTATTAAAGCATAGTAGCTATAGATCAAATCTACTTAACTCTACCATCTAATGTTTTAAATAGTAAGTGACTCAAGAGATGATTTTATTTGAGTTTTAGAAGTTGAGCAGAATATCCAGAAATTCTGAAGATGAAACCATGGAGGATTGATATAATAACGGAATGTTAATATGTTCAAAAGATTTTGTCCTGGATTGAAAATGATCTAATATGCAAAAATAAATAAAATGTTCATGAGGCTTATTTAAGATTGTTGACAAAAAAGACAGTGAGTATGTGACAGAATTATAAGTAACAAAAATCATTCTTTTTTTTCTCATGTGTCATAGCATCAGCTGGGAAGTGAACCCACTAACCCGGGACAACTGCTTGTAAAGCAGCTGTCGCTGACCTCTCGACTACAAATTTTGTTAGTGTAAGGTATAGTTGTTAATAGATGCCATAAAGTTTATGCATTTAAATTTCTATCTAGGGTCTACTCATCCAATGATCACCAGACTAGATTTCTAGCTTATGGCTGTCATTAGTGAAGAGTCTTAAGCTAGAAATTAGTCTGGGATATTGGATAAATATGCACTAGATAGGTATTTAAATGCATAAAACTTTTAGATAGGTATTTAAATACGCAAATCTTCTGGCATCTATTGATTACTATAACTGGCATTATCATATAAAGAGGGTTGTTACTATTTTAATAGCTTATGCAAGGAAAAGAAATGGTGGCCATGTGAAATATCTAAGAGACTATGATTATAAAGTAACAAAACTCTGAAAGTGCTTAGTCTGCAAAAATTGAAAGCCTACAGAAATTATTATATAAAAAAAGTTTTACTGCAATGCATCAGCGTATTATTAATCATTTATGTTAAAATGATAGCCTGCAGAGGTAATTTCAAACAAATAAATCTGCTTTTTGATTAATGAGGTCATGTTAGAATATTCTAAAACATTAAAATAACATATATATATATATCTTTAACAAAAAAACAATATTATAATTAATTAATTCACTGGATGACACCTTTTATAAAGGAATCGTGATGTTGTGCAAATAATAAAATAATACAAAATTTCAAATGGCCACTTTAAAAATATATATATCATAACCACTTACCTTTAGATAGAGATATTCAGCTTGATAAATGTTAAAGCTGCAAATCAATTAATTTTTTGTAATATATGAGTTCTTAAAAATGTAACATCCAATGTATAAAAATAATAAAATAAAAAGAAATGCAATAGTTATAATAAAATATTGATATTCACCACTACAGTAAAACTATGTATGGTTTTGTGCTGTGATAGAATGATGAATTTTGGAACTGAAGGATTTTGAATTACAGGTTTAGCATGTGCTCATGTGCTCAAACTTTATATGAATTCTAGAGTAATTATACCATTCAATTATTATTTTACTACAGTAAAGTATATAATTTTTTTCTACTGTACAGGCTTTTTCACACCTGCACTCCAATATGTAATATATAGGGAATTTGAACTCAGACTTTCATACGACCTTCAACTATCCATGCTATCACATACTGCTGGTACACTTGAGTAAAAGTATTTAAATTCTTGAAAGTTTTTTACTGTAGTGGGATTTATTAAACATATTGATTTCAGTCAAAGATGAATGGTTACAAACTAGTTATATGGTTTCATATTTATTTCTTTTTTGCATATTTTGTTGTCCTTTTCTATTTATATGTATATATTTTATTGCATAATATTTCATATCTATTTAACCATACACTAAAAATCAACAAAAAAGTGAGATGATTTCTAAGGAATTATGATTTCAATTGCAGAGTCGTTAATTTTAAGGAAATTGCCTCTGAGATTGTCTTAATGATATCTGACTGAAGTACAAATGACTCTGGTTCATACCTGGAGAGGTGAATGAATAGGAATATGCCTAAAAGTAGATTATTGTTAATTGGCAGTTGTTTACAAAGAAATAAAAAAAGTCCTGGAAGAAGTAGAAATTGGTTACCAGAATTTAATATCAAAGAACATTGTGAAAATTGAAATGATTATTATAATCAAGACTCTCATCTGAAAAACAATATATTAAATAAATCGTGTATTTGTAAATACACAGAGGCTAAACTCTCCATACAGTAGCGCCACTTAGTGCAAATCAAAATAATCAATGGATGAAGGGTTTGTGCATAAAATCCCTATCTAGTGCCTACTCATCCAATATCCCCAGACTAGTTTCTAGCTTGCGACTTTCATCAGTGAGGAGCCTTGAATCTGCGAGCACAGTACCTAGATTATAGGATCCAATGCAACATTCCAGCAGTCACTTTTATCTTATTATCTAACTATAACGCTTGGAAAGCAAAATGAAAACACAATGTTTTCAATTCAAGTTCATTAGCTGGTACAGTCATATAGATCTGAACACAGTTTAGCATCTATATTAGCTGGTACAGTCATATAGATCTGAACACAGTTCAGCATCTATATTTTTTAAGTGGCGCTACTGTATGGGGAGTTTAGCCTGTGTACGCATAAAGAATGGTAATCATGTGACATTTGTAAATATCTACAAGGGGTAAACGTTACGATATATTCTTTCTTTAATAATAATACCGCTAAGAAAATGTTTCATTTATATAAGAAGCCCCCCCCCCTTTTTTTTTTTTAAATATTTATTTCCTTATTTTTTTTAAATCTTGAATTAAATCTTAAAATTTTGAAATTTCTTTGAACTCATTCTATGCTTTCTTCGTATATTTTTTATAATATATATATTTGAATTATCGTTCAAAACCGTGCATTAATTTCAATCTATAAATTGTCTTCCATTAATTCTTTTTTTTTATATATATAAATACTGTTTTATAGTATGAACCAAAATTTTTCCACTCCCATATATACATAAAACTTTTGTTTTGACAATATAACTCATTTTTAATCATTATTTACAATTCTCAGAGATACTATTTAGTTTTATCGATCTATTAAATTACAAATTACAGTATTGTTTTTTTTTTTTTTATTTAAATATAGACTTTAAATCTGAACATTAGAATTAAAATCTGAGTATAAAGAAAGATAGTGATTTCTCACTTAATAAAAACTGATTATTAAAAATATATAAATTTGGCTAAAAAATATGTTATCACTTCATGGAGAAACTAACTCACGTTATTTATTGCCTACTTCTTTGTTATTTATTTTCTACAGGTGCTTATTAGTATATATATTTTGAACCTTTCTTTTGTTTAAAGAAGTGGGGTTATTAAGATAACCAAATCTGTTTACTGAAGATCTTAATATTATTCAGGTTTAATAAAAGATTAAAAAGATACCTTGAATAATGAATAGAAACCTTACTTTTGTTTTTAGAAAAATTATATACGAACAACCGTTAAAAGATTATAAGGTTTCAACAATGATGAATTTTTAATCTTAACCGAAATTGTAAAAACAATACACAACTGAATAACAAGAATAATAATTATATCAATTTTCACTTTTAAACACAAATTTTATTCTTTACGACTAATACGATTACTTTAATTTGGCTACTTTGTTTTATCTTTATTTTTAGATAGAGATATGAAACTTGTTCTAAAACAAATGTTCAAAATTTAAAAAAAAAACTTTTTTTATAAAAAAGCAATAATGCTATTTATAAAAGTCTAAAATATTATGATTCAGTCAATGTGATGTTCGTAAAAATTACAGAAATAAGCAGAGGTGCAAAATGACTTGTTTAAAATCATTGTGTGTATATATATTGGCAACGACCTAGAAAGAGACCACGTGAGAGATGGATGGATGAAATAAGAACGTGTGTTGGGGTGATGTGGAAAAGAGAAGGCTTGGAGATCAGAGAACCTGGATTAAACATGGAGAGACCTTCATCCTATAATGGATTGATAATAATTGAAAATGATGATGACGTATTGGCAAAACAGTCTACTTCAAGCCAAAGATTTTTTCAATAATCTCTCCACTCTACCATAGAGAAATACTGATGAAAATGGCATTAATCAGCAAGATAGATAATTACTTGATGACGGAAGTTGTTTCTAATGATGATATTATTAGATGATGAATAAGAACTACAATTAATTATCACTGTAAAATACTTTACTAAGGTTTGTTTATCATTCATAAATAAAATTTTAAATATATGTGTCACATCATAATCTGCCTGGATGTAAGATCTTCAAATTGATCATCACATCTTTATGCCATGCCACATTAGGAAGGTCAAATCTCTAAATGGGATAGCCATAATTTTTTTTACAGGTTACAAGCAGAATTAAGATTTAAATTTGTTCAAATTGCCAACTCTAATATTCCTATGGTACTGACTACTTAATTACATATCTAATTATCACACTTTATTATTTTTTATTAATAACCAAATGATTTATCACTCAAGAATCACTCAAGAGATTATAAAACAATAGAGCATCTGAAGTGCATTGTGGTACGTTTTTTACCATTGTTGGGAGTCATGCTATTCTCTTACATGCTCTAACTCTTAGGTTAACATTTATTTTCTACCTTCAACATTTGGTATACAATAGCCTGTAATTATAAAATTATTGCATTACATTATTTTTTTAATATATGAATTTTTTCTACAGTACAGGCTTTTTCATACCTGCACTCCAATATGTAATTTATAGAGGGTTTGAATGCAGACTTTCACACGACCCTCAACTGTCCATGCTATCTCATACTTCCGACATACTTGATCACAAATGTTGAAAAGATAAATAATCACCAATATATGTACTTTGTGCTAAACCAGCACTCATCAGTTGGTCCAGATTATCATCTCCACACATTTATACAATCAAAGGCTCAGTTTTTATTAAGATAGCCAATCATCATACTTTAATGGACAGACTTCAATCCACTCCACCCAACAACTCTTCAGTCATCCATTTTATTGAAAATCTGATGATGGAATGCTCAAAGCCCACATCGGTACCAACTCATGTTGACCATAAGTCACTCTGACCTCTCATGTACAGGACATAATCCATTTACATACATATATGAGGGATGGGTACACCTTACAGCACTATATTTTAATATATGAATTTTTTCTACAGTACAAGCTTTTTCATACCTGCACTCCAATATGTAATATATAGGGGGGTTGAACTCAGACTTTCATACGACCCTCAACTATTCACGCTATCTTATACTGCTGATACACTTGATAACACACTATCTTTTTGGCATGTGTGTGATCAAGGGTGACAGCAGTATGAGATAGCATGGATAGTTGAGGGTCATGTGAAAATCTGAGTTCAAACCCCTATAGTATTAAAAAGCCTGTACTGTAGAAAAAATTCATATATTAAAATATAGTGCTGTAAGGTGTGCCCATCCCTCATATATGTATGTAAATGGATTATGTCCTGTACATGAGGGGTCAGAGTGACTTATGGTAAACATGGGTAGGATGAGAATGTTGATACCAATGTGGACTTTGAGCATTCCATCATCATATTTTCAATGAAATGGATGGCTGTAGTTTTTTGGGTGGAATGGATCGAAACCTGATTATTAAAGTATGAAGATTGTCTATAATATAAGCTGATCATTGATTGTATATATGTATGGAGATGATAATCTAGACCAACTGAGGAGTGCTGGTTTAGCACAAAATACGCATATTAGAGATTATTTATCTTTTCACATGTGTGTGATTAAGTGTGTCAGCAGTATGAGATAGCATAGATAGTTGAAGGTCATGCGAAAGTCTGAGTTCAAACTTCCTATATGTATATATTTTTAATAATAATCAAATGTTTATCACTTGGGGAGTCATAAAAATGTTCGAGCGCAGGAAGTGACGGAATTGAGCTGCAATCCATGAGCCTTTTGCTCTTAAGTTACCAGTCTTATCACTGGCCTGAATATGTAGGTTACTATTTTTTTATTATTTATCAAGAAAGAGTAAAAATGTAATTTTATTATGATTTTTTTAAAGATCAATAATAAAAATAATAATTTTAATAGCTTTTTAAAATTTATTTTTAGATATTGCTTTAAACTTCCGCACAACATATGTGAGTAAAAAGGGAGAAGTAGTTTCAAAACCCAAGCTGATTGCTCTTAATTATATTCGGGGATGGTTTCTTGTGGATCTTTTGGCTGCTATTCCCTTTGATCTTCTCCGTCTTTTTAAAGTTAAAGCGGTAAGTCTTTAGATATTATAGCGTCAAATAATTAGTATTTAATTTATTAAACTACCTGGAGGAAGAACTGTTTATTGCAATGGCTAGTGCATTACCCTTCTCTGATCATAATGTTGGGTCAAGTTCTGGATATATTCAGATATTTTAGAGTTACCTGCAAACTTTGCCCTTGATCTAAAGTTCAAGTCTAAGCCCAGTAAACTATCAGGTCATAAACTGGCTTAGGATTTTTTCAGGAAAGCTTTTAATCAATTCAACTAACAATTCATTAATGGTCAATAAACGGGTATTTAACTTTTATTAGTTAGCTGATAAATGTTCCAGAATAATCGTTATTGGCTAGATGAATGTTGATGCACTTTTTATAAAATAATAAGATTTTTATACGAAGCAATTTTCATGGCTGGTAGAGAAAGTATCAAAGTCTAATATATGGTATCCAATTTGTGACTTGAGGACCTCATGCAGTCCAGGATGGCTATAAATGCAGCACAAACAAAATCATAAATGTATTTAAAAGACTACATCAATTTTAAAAGTCACTCTAAATGGGTCACTTAATTAATAATATTTCTATAGTGTAATTTTCACTACACCACTCTTATGCAAGGTAGGAACTGATTTCTATCCACTTTTAACTCTTTATGGAAGAGTGTAATCATAAACATATGACCAAAGACATGAAAAAGATGTATGATCCCCAAGATGCATATTTTGTGCTGAAACAGCACTAATTTCTATAGTATAATTTTCACTACACTGCATTTATGCAAGATAGGGACTGGTTTCTATCCACTTTTAACACTTTATGGAAGGATGTAACCATAAACATATGGTATGATCCTCAAAATGGAAATTTTGTGTGGAATCATCACTGGCCCAGTAAAGCAAAAAAAGATTTTATAAAAAAAAATAATCATTGATTATTTTTTAATTATCCTAGATACATGTATTGCCTTACAATTATTGCCAGTACTTTAACATTTTGAATGTAACCAATTGTGGATCAGATGAAGAGACAGAAAATTTTGTCTAAAATAAAATATCAGTAAAATTAAAATTGATGTAAGAAGATACATAGTTTTTATTTTCTTCAAACCTTCTAAAACTTTTTCATTGTATCAGTATTATTTTAAAAGCTTTAAATACTATACATGCATAATTACATATTATAATCCTTGTGCTTAAACAAACAAATAGAAGGTAAACAGTATGTAGTCATGTTGACTTGACAACATTACTTATATTCTATTGATTTATTTAAGAATGGGAGCTATAACATGTTGACATTTATGATTTTAATATATATATATTATTTTTAATGTTTTCAAGGTTGTATGATATAGATAAATTATTTTTTTAAGCTAAACCATGTGTTATTTTCCATTACATACCGATATTTCAATGAACTAGCATTGGCAAGAAAATTGGTGATTTTTTACATAAACCTAAAGACAGAATATTTTTGGAACACCAGGGGGTTTATGAAATTCCATGTTTGCAGTGCTCAAGAAGCTATGTAGGCCAGGGTAATAAATGAATAAATGTCAGAATTAAGGAACATATAAATGCTTTTAATCAGAAAATTAAGACATCAATTTTTACTTCCCAAATTGGTCACAAACCTGATTTTGACAATGCAAGAATACTTGCTAATTTGGAAAGGTATGATTTAAGAACCATGAGAGAGTCAATTGAAATATTAAAGAGTCCTACTGGTTTAAATAAGGCTGATGAAGCACAACATATTCCAGCTATGTGGAAACCTCTCATTTTATTTCTGTCTTCTAATATTAACTTAAAATTAATAGGTGAAAAAACTGAGGGAAATAAACATTTTGATAAGCCTCATATTTTGAATGCTGAACTACTTCAAGTTGAATCTCATTTCTCATCTCACACTCAGTCACATTACTGTTTGAGATCTAATGATTTTTTCTTTCGAAATTTAACCTTGACAATGGCGGATGCTAGTTCGTTGAAATATCGGTATGTAATGGAAAATAACACACAGTTTAGCCCTAAAAATAATAATTTATATATATACAATAACATATAAATGTATTTCATTAAATTATTATATTTATTTAAAAATTTATGATGGTAATTATTGTCAAATTATTTTAAATATTTCGAATAGAAAGTAGTAATAAATGTTAATGTCTATATTAAAATTCTATTTATAATCTTGAAGAAGATGGCAGATCAGTCAAAACTATAAGTGAATAAAAGATTATAAGACACTGGATTTAAGTGTATATAAAAATAATAATTTTTAAAAAAGATTTTGAAGATACATGATTATTGTGGAAAAAATAAAAAGCTAAAATTAGAATTTTTAAAAGAACTGAATCAGAAATTTTCAAAGAAAGTGGAAATGTAAACGTGACTTTTTTAAAAGATTTATAAAATTAAAATGAAATTTCAGCTTTGATTTGGATATGGACAGATTGTTACATAAATAGCAAAGATCAAACATAGATTAAATATGTCGAAGAACTCCATAAAGACAATATTTTGGACATTTTGACCAAATCAATTACACAAATATATCCACTATATAAATCAATTCATTATTTTAAATATTACCATTTGATCAACTCTGAAACATGTATCTGAAGATAAGATTCATAGAAATTGATGTTATTGCATCAGAAATTTTACAGAAAATTAAAAAAGTAGTGAAAGTACTGATCAAATTATGATTTTTTTTTTTGTTAATTATTCAGTGTCCTATGTATTACATCCACTATCTCCTCTTTATATTTTTAATTTACATATCCATAGTTTTAGTTGTCTATAATTGGAAGTTAATAAACAGTATACTCCGTTTTGGCATTTTTAATTTTATTTTTATATCTTTTATTGTTTTATTGTTTGTTACAATTTCTGTTCTTTATAAAGCAATCTATTTCAGAGTTGAAATTGACAAAACATTACATCTGTTTTATTATATGTTCATATTTATATACACACACAAATAATTTTTTTATGAATGTTCAACATATATATATATATGTGTGTGTGTAAGCACATGTGTATAAAATTCATTTGATAATGATGATTTTGAACCACAATGGCTACAATGCATTTTGTAATATTTAAATTACAACCGTATCTCATACTGCACCTAAGATATGTATTTGTTATATATATATCATTTCCAAATTGATTTTTTTTTTAAGAATTATTTACAATAAATTTTAAATTGTTTGTATAAACAAGTTTAAAAATTATAGCCAGGAAATAAAATAATATTATTTTTGTTGGATTTAGTTGACAGTTTTTTTATTACTATCCAATTGCTTTTATATAATAAACAATTTTAATGAAATAAATTTGCCAATAGTTACAACAAGATGTATTATATTTTTTTTAAAAAGGTAGCAAAACAGCTGTCATTTGAAAAAGTTGAAAATGATTTGCAGTCAAGTCTAAACTACAAACTGTATGAAATACTACTAAAGCAGAAAGGGCTGTATAAAATAAAAACTACATGATCTAAATTCAAACGAATTTGATTTTTGCAAAATAGAGACATACTTAGAATAGTAATAAAAGGAACATTTGTTCAATTTAAAAAATAATATAAATTAAGACATTTGAAAATTGATAGTAGTATCACATACCATTTGGAGCAGATGCAGCTGAGGAAGGTTAGTTGGCTGAAACTGTAAAACAGAGCAACAATAATATAAAGCACTGCAAAAAGTATAAAAAAAGTGCAAAAAGGAACTACATTATTTTATTGTAAATAAAAAGTGAATATTAAATTCATCAAAATATTCAAAATAAATTTTGCTAATGCATTCTCTTTTTATTTATATAATTTATCTGCATTCATTTTATAATATACAATCTCTTCAATTGCATGTACTTAACAAACATGGTATTGTAATATATTATGTTTACATTTGATATATTCATATCTACATTTTTCTATTTCTACATGTTTAGTTATTTTGTTAGCTAAATGGATTTACCTTTTTGTATTCGCTATAAGATATCAAATAATTAAATTGTATAACCCTTAAATTTATACACTTGAAAAACAAATTCACAGATGTGCAAGTATATAATTATGCTCTACACATTCTATCTTTGGCAATCTATAATAATAGACAATCCACTATGACGAATTTGCACAATATATCCCAGTAAGAAGTTGATTAGCATTCTTTCCAAGATGCCTGCAGGACCATCTCTACATCAATACATGTGTAATAGTTTAGTAATTTGCAACAAAAAGTTTTAAGGGTTTTAGCATATTTACAATATAAAGTGTGATATCCGTATTTTACATTGTAGTCCACAATGGACTAGTCTTTTTGTTTCAAAACGGCTACTAGAATGTTTGAAGTGGTTCAAACTGTGCATAAAATTAAAGCCATGAGTGGCAAGAATATTTCCAAGTAGTTTGCAAGATTTAATGGTGGCAAAGTGAAGAGTGAAGACATTTTCCAAAGGTATAAAACACACTGTCACATTTTATGTCTTAAATTATCTTTTCACTGTGGCGCACATGTACATAACGTATATTCCATAAAACATATAAATATATGTGCCCATGTAAGGATATATCCCGCATTTATTTAAATATCATACTAAAGTATATTTGAAAAACACTGTAAATTATTTTGCTAAATATAAAAATCTGATTTTAATTTTTAGTGAATTACAGATAAAATAAGAGTAGGAATTATAAAAAGTGTTAAATTATATCTGTGGGCGATATGATTAAATCATGAGCACACATTTTTATCAACTTTTTTCTTCTCCTTTGTATTAATATAATTTTTATTATCAAAGATAAATAAATGAAAAGACTACTAAAATGTTGATAATTAATTTAAATTGCTTTTATCACAGTAAATCAGTTTTTTTTTTTTACTTTTAAACTTCACTGTAATATATATATTAAATAAATTATAAATAAAGCTAATGGATAATTTAATTTCTTGCAGTGAGTTTTAAGATTTTTCATTCAGACGCTAGAATAAAAAATATTAAATATGCACACATATTTTCATACATGTTCATATATATATAAGGCATAATTGCCTTTAAGTAATCCATTTTAGAGCAAATATTTCTCTAACAGCTTCTCAGTACAAAGCATTAAAGGAGATAACTATTTACTACGCGTGCTAAATTGGTGGAATATAAAGATTTAGGGGGTTTTCTCTTTGAGGTTTACTCTCTAGCTAAAAATGGCTACATTACCACTTCTGAACTGTATTGAAAAATGAATGAAGTTATGGCTAGTGAGAAACCATCACAGAATGTTGATATAACAGCACTATCACCTAATGTACATTGATTTATCAAGATTACACTAGATGGCTCTTGAGTTCAGTGTAAAGAATGGAAATAATAAAAAATCTGGTAAATTTATTTTATTATAAAAGTGAAATATATACACATGATTGGAAAGAGTGATGGAGCATACTTTATCATTTGGAAAGAATGTTGGTTCTCATACCTATGACAATCCATCTCACTTGATGGCATTGCTGTTAGCCAAAAGTAGCTGAAAATACCATTTATTAGGCACAACTCTCAATTGCTATCAGTAATTGAATGCTAGCAATTGAGTCTTTTGGCTAATGGCAGGCTAGCAGCATGTTTTGCGATCTAATTGCTCTTGCATTTCACACTTAGTGTATTATTAAAAAAAATTCACACTTAACCTACTGTATCTGTTAGTTCTGATATGTGTTGTTTATCCTCTATACAAATAGCTGACACTTAACATATTGCTATGTTATCGTGATAGGGTGTGAATAATTGTAATGACAGAAAGTGAACCAATATTCAGTCAGAAGTAATTATTTTCAAACCTAAATGAATTAGTATAAGGTCCTCCAAATTGTCACACTGTATCCAATATCACCCCCTGTAAATGTGTTGTAATTAGGAAATGGGGTGACTCGGCATATCTGAATCTAAAGTCTTGTACTTTGCGAGAGCTTGCATTAGTGAAAAAATGGCTACTTGTGAAAAAAACTATTCGTTCAAGCTGTCTCTATTGCCTAATATATTAAATTATGGTTTGCAACAAAAAAAACATAAAATAAAGAAATATTTATTATCAAACAAAAATAAATTGGTTATTGAGGTGTTGTTTATCAACCAAAAGTAAAACTATGTTTGAAGTAATCAAATCAACATTAGTGAAAAAAAATATGTTCAATATGTCTCTATTGCCTAATATATTAAATTATGGTTCACAACAAAAAAAAGAATCATAAAATAAAGGAACATTTATGACCAAACAAAAATAAATTGGTTATTGAGGTATTGTTTATCAACAAAAAATAAAACTATGATTGAAGTAATCAAATCAACATTAGTGAAAAAAAAAAACTTAACAAACTAACATTTTGCAAATATATTCAATTACTTTCCCAAAAAAAAATCTAACCTAAGTGAACATTTCTTACAAAACAAAAAAAATCTTGGTTATTTAAAAAAAAAAAAAAGCTAAAATAAATGAACATTTATTATAAAACTAAAATAAATTCCTTATTAATTGAAAATCTATAAAATTAGTTTAAGAAATAATAATAAAATAATGTAATTTTAAAGAGTTATCTGTGTATTGTTTATTTGTTAAAATATTAAAGAAAATGTAATGGCCCAATAACATTATATCAATATTTTTTGTTGGAGGAACAGCGCCATCAAGCGGGATGGATTGTTATAAGTATGAATACCAGAATGTTTTTTTTTTGTTTTGGCCAGGAACTCATAAAATTTTTAGATATAATATATAAAAAAATATGTATGTATAAAGATGATAGAATGTGGGCAACAAATAAGGCTATTGAATATAAAATGGAATGAAATTATTTATAATGAGGGAAATTAAATAAAATTTAAAATAACTGGAAAAGTACAATCTATGAGTGTAAACTTCTATGTTTACTTAAGAAGTCACTTTTACATCTTCTTACATCACTGCTTCTTAAAAACAGAGATATTGGTCAGTATTAGGACTGAAATATAGATATGACATTTATTAATTAACAGTATCTCCTTTTAATATATATGGATACATAAATGGTTTGATAATATGAGGTATTAGATTGGTGTAATGTCTACATGAGTGTTCCATCATTGGTTTTTTGAAATGAATGGATGGATAGTTGGAAGGGTGAAAAGATTGAAGCCTGCCCATTAAAGTTTAATGAATTGCTATTTTAATATAAGCCAAGCACTCATTGTATAAATGTGCCAGAAATTATGATCTGGTCCAATTGATGAGTGCTGGGTTCCACACAAAATACATATATTAGGGATCATTTATCTGCTTTGCATGTTTGTGGTCATGTATATGGATTGGATGAGATGGAGTGAAGGATGAATATTGACTGAAAAATTCTAAGTTCAAATCCCTCTATTTAATATCTTTTAAACTATGTGATGACTTAATGTATATAATAGCACACAGAAAATAAACTGATTTTTTAAATATATATATAAATTTACAATAAAATAAACATTAAATTTTGAATTCATTCTAAATTTTGATTTATATCTTATATTATATATTTGCTGCTAGTTATTTTTCAAAAAAATGTTATTTTGTTATATATATATATAATGACATTGTAAAAATTAAGCTATTAATTTTAAAGTTGGCATTTACCTATTAGTTATATTTCATAACTTTTGATAACTATTAGAATGAATTTTACATTAAAATTTATATAATATCTACAATTCAGGCTATAAAATTTTATATAACAAAATATACGCACAAACACAAAATAGCAAATTTCTGCCTATTCAAAAAATATTAATGTAATAAAGTGCAGATGGAATAGCAGACTTGATAGCTAAAGAATCATAATGCGATGTGTCACTTTTTGTGCGTGGATGACACATGACCTTTTGATTAATCACTCTTTAGATTTCTTCACTTTATTTATTAATAGAATAATTTAGTGCAGTTGTAAAATGGCAAAATCTAGAGTTCAAGATAATTTCTCTCTGTCATTCTTAGGTGCTTAAATTCTTATGAAACCCTGATAAATAAGCTATTTAATTATTTTTTGTTCTGCGTGATTATGAGCAGTGTGAAACTCAATTCCATCACTTTTGATGGCACAATTTTATGTAAATTCCTGATCTATAAGCTATTTGTATAGTCTGTTGCTCAAGCATCTTAATAAAGGATTGTGCTCAACAGTTTCATTCAATTAACCAAATTGAACTTTTACTTTTTCTTAGTGGAAAAACTATATATCTTTAACTCTTGTATCCACCACTGCTCTAGTGTGCTAAACTGTTCAAGACAAAATAATTATTAAAAACAGTTTATTGCAGTTTCTGAGTATAATATAAATGTTTCATATCTAGCTCATTTCAATCTATAAAAAATGGCATTGGTTTATAGTGTATTTTTAAAATTAAAGTGCTAAGATAAATATTAAAAGAAAACTATGATTGATGATGATCAAGCATTATTATATAATAGTATCTTACTGCCTTGTTATCCCAATCTGTCATCAACACATATTTAACTTATGTATATATGAAAGGGTGATACAAAATAATAACCCCACAGTAAAAATTGCTTTTTATATCACTAGCATTGGAAAACCGTTTGTTGACGTAGAGAAAGACGACTACATCAATTCATATATATATACTTTTACTGCTTTATTTTTTTAAATACAATTAATTTAAACTATCCAGAATAGTCATTCAGAATGTTTACAAATTGCTTTAAAAAATAATAAAGATATATAATTTTCCATAGTTATTATTCGCTTCTATTGATCGAAATGGAAATTACAAAAAATAAATCTTCATAATGTTTACAGATTTCCAATTTAAAAAAAGGATTAGGATTAGGTTTATCTGCTGAGTGAATATTTTTACTTATCATAAACTGAATTGTATCATGTAGATATTTGTATGTTGCAAATTTTTGATATGTGTATTGTGATTTAGTATGTCGGGATTGGTAAGATTAGTGGTAAAGATTCCAGGATCAATTGTCATATATATTCAAATTAATCGAATGAATTTATTAAAATGTCAAATGGCATCCAAACACTTAATTATATGATTATTTTGCATATGATCAAGAAGTAAATTATATCATTTCTACATAATGTTAACTTATTTATAATCTGATTAATTGAAATTTGAGGCTGCCACCATATAACACACGGTTTCACTCTATCATGTACAAAAATTGGAGTAACTTCCCCTATACCACAACATTCATACAATAAGTTTTGACAATTAGGGAAATTCCTGTATAAAGAGATGTGATGATAATTTTTAAAAACCTATCAACCATGTTATATGAGGGGTACTTATATGTTGAATTTAAAGAATAGGATTAACCATAATAAGCCTCTCTCAAGCCTGATGCATGACATGTATATTTTCCAATTATTAACTTATTTTTAAAACCTGCAAATAATGTATTGTGAACTACAATGTGTTTAAAAGAACATAAATTTTTACTAGGTAAACATGCTCCTGAAGTCTGATCAAAGATACTTAACAATGATTTACACTAGACATAACTCTTCCAAAATAATCTCATAATGTCATGCTAACAAAGACATAATAAAATCATATACTTTTATATTTTTGTTACAATTTATTACATGTTAATATGCATATAATCTTTAAAGCATTATTCCTTGATTTATTATTTCATCAATCAAGGAGAGAGCATTACAAACATGTATCACTTCCCAATGATCTTTTTTTAGTATCAAAAACAGGTTTATTTAACTATGTTTACAATAAAGAAAAAATTATAAAATAACATTAAATTTGGCAATACATTTATAAACCATTAAATTACTTAATGTCCAATATTAATAAGATTCCATGTGGAATTTGCTATTAGGTGAGGAGCTAACTTCAAATCTCTTTCTTTGATATCTTTTAATTTTTTGTAAAAAAATTAATGTTGGATCAGGTATAACAGACTTGAAGATTATGAAGCATCTGACAAACCATAGACAGAAAGTGATGAAAGTTGCACTTCTTATAATTGCAAAATCCCCATAAGCAAAACCTTTTATGAGTGTGTTGATAATTGGATGTTTTGGTGTATAAATTTTATTAATCAATATTCTACAGCCCTGAAGAGAGGAACAATTGTTGAAAATGTGAAATATGGTATCATCCTCCCTATGGCAGAGTGAGCAAACAGGGTCCAAAGATGAAAAACCTCTATACATCACAAGAAAGTGGCTTGTTGATCTTTAAATTATATTTATATGTCATTTTAATATGTATGTATGTTAAGTTTTTTACCCAAATACACTAGATGGTGACAAGTCCAAAAAAAACTATGATCAAATAACCTGATATTTTCTGTACTCTTTTAACAAAATTTTTGTATCTCACTATTTAGATGTTATACATTATTCAGATAAAGAAGCCTCATGAAGGAGAGAGGCTACATCTCCCTGCCATGCTTACGAACTGAAATTAGAATCTGGACATAGTGAAAAAAATTTAAGACAGGTTTTTTTTTCAGTAGCTGGCCTATATATAGTTGACTCAACTAATCATTCAACATTGGTCAGTAAATGGATATCTAAATATCCTTAGCTAATGAGTGAAACAAGGATGTGAAATTACTAGAACTCTTGGTTCTCTTCAACTGATAACCTTTTGAGTACTATGGATGAGGTATTTGCCCTGAAATGATTACTTATTCAAAAAATATATTAGTTTAAATATATACTTATGTTCCTTAAAATAATTTCTCATAATAAAGCATAAACTGCTATAAGACTCTGGAGTCAACAGCCATAAATAGGTTTTAAAAATTTCAACATAATCTTTCTAAAAAAATTTATTTATAAAGTTCAATAACAGTTAATTTTTATATTATCTATTTGTAAATAATCAGAAATATCCTCTTGACACATATAATTATATTTGCACTGCTGATAGATAAATTCAAATGCAAAAGCAACGTTATTTAATTGTCAAACAGTCGACTTTGTAATATTAGTGTATAATCACTTTTTAGAAAAATACAAAACTTTATTTAATTTTTTACCCTGTGCAGTTTAGTTCAATAATAGAGAGACAAATTCAAGAGCTAAAGATTCTTGGGTTAATTCTCAGATAAATAAAATCAACTATGTTTAATCAAATGAATGAATATATTGTGTTTAATCTATCATTCTGTGAACTGCACATAAACTTTCAAAAAACTATGATATTGATGGCTGAAGAGTACAAGGGTGAAGAAGATTGAAGCCTGTCCATTAAAGTTTGAAGATTTGCTATCTTAATATAAACCGAGTACAGATTATATATATATGGGAAATAATGAACCAACTGACGAGTGCTGATTCAGCATGAAATGCATATATTGGAGATCATTTGTCTTTTTGACATATATGTGGTCAAATGATAAAAAATCAAGTCAGTTGTCACATGACATATTTTTAATAAAGCTCGTATTTACAAATGTTATATATAGAGTTCGCAAAACAAACTCTTAACAAGCTTTGAGAATATCCTCAACCCCAGACCGGTTTCTGCATCTAGCTTCGTCAGTGAGGTGCCAGGATATTCATTAGATCAAAAAGACTAGGACAAGCCCAGAACTTTATCTAATGTATAACTATTGAGAAGAAAATCTGAAACCTTCAGACATCCATAGGTTTAAAAATCCAGCTATCTAACTCAAATAGCCATATAGGACTGAACTAAAATTCAGATACACCATATATTAATAGCTTTAGAAATACAAAATTGCCAAAGCCTCAGGCTTTAAACCTGAGGCTTTGGCAATTTTGTATTTCTAAAGTTATTAATATATGGTGTATCTGAATTTTAGTTCAGTCCTATATGGCTATTTGAGTTAGATAGCTGGATTTTTAAACCTATGGATGTCTGAAGGTTATATATGGTGTATCTGAACTTTAGTTCAGTCCTATATGGCTATTTGCATTAGATAGCTGGATTTTTAAACCTATGGATGTCTGAAGGTTTCAGATTTTCTTCTCAATAGTTATACATTAGATAAAGTGCTGGAATTGTCCTAGAATTTTTAATCTAATGAATATCCTGGCACCTCATTGATGACGCTAGATGCAGAAACCGGTCTGGGGTTGAGGATATTCTCAAAGCTTGTTAAGAGTTTGTTTTGCGAACTCTATATATAACATATGTGGTCAAATATATTGATTGTCTAAAATGGAATGCATAGATGTAGGGTGCTTGAAAAACTGAGTTCAAATCCCTTTCAACTATATGATAATTTTATTTATTTATTTAAACATTTTTTGTAATAAATAATACTAAAAATCTTTGAAAATTGTTATTAAATTTAACAATATATATATATTTAACTATAGTCAAATAAATGAAAATATGTTTTAATCTGTTACTTTTACTTTGGGGTTTAAACCTCACATGAACTTTTAAGAAACTAAACATATGATTATTTTATTTATTTATTTAAACTCTTTCTTTATAAAGATAAATAATACTAAAATTCTTTGAAAATTGTTACTAAACTTAATATATATTTAACTATAGTTAAATGAATGAAAATATATTTTAATCTGTTACTTTGGGGTTTGAACCTGACATGAACTTTTAAGAAACTGATTATTTTATTTACTTATTTGCACTCTTTCTTTGTAAAGATAAATGATAATAAAATGAAAATTGTTACTAATCTCAATATTTTCATTTTAATAATTATCTCTAAAAAAAAAAAAAAGTAAAAATGATAATCTATTCTTTAAAATAATAAATGCCTTTTTTATACTTAGATTTTTAATACTAATATCTAAAATTCATTGTGCATTCAGAAAATATTGCTTTTTTTTTCTCCTGGTCATTACTAAGTTTTTAAATTTTAAATACAATAAATCAAACGTTTTCTGCCCTGAGCAATAAATAAATTTAATGGTGAATTAAAAGATCAGAGATTATTGGATTAAATTTAAGTTTTAAAAAATCTCAAATCTTGCTGTTTTTTTTTTTCATATATCATAGCATCGCGGGGAAGCGAACTCGCAACAACCGTCTGCAACCAACTGCTTGCTTGTAAGGCAGCTGCACTGACCTCTCAGCTAACAACGCTTGACAGATCTTGATGTTTTGGTGCACAAACAGTTTGTTATTTCCAAAAAACTAACTTCCCATTTTTGCAATTGTCAATGTTTATTTACCTACATTTGAATGTGTATTGGAATGATATTTAATGCCTCATTTTTCTACTTTAATGATCTGGGGTTTGTGTCTGAATATAATAGTTTGTGCTTTTCTTTTTTTCAATTATTTATTCTAAGACAATTTAGCAAAACATCCAGTACTGTTTAATAGATGAGTGTGTAACTATTATTAGCTACAGAATAAAAATCCCAGCCAATCATGAGTTGGTAAGTCAGTGTTGAACTACTGATTGTAAACTTAATTAATGTATTTGTAATATAGTGTAGTCTTCACAAGTGGCACAGAAGTATTATATTCCTATAAGCACTAAGTATATACTTTATCTTATACTTTGATTTACTTTAGAATACATTGCATTATTTATGTCAATGTTATGCATAAAACAGGCCCCTGATTCTTTAAAAATAAAAATGTAAAAATAAAATTTTATTAAAATAATACACAATCAATTAGAAAATAAAACATAATAAAATGATAACTTATAAAGCATAGTAAATAATGTTGAGTGCATTTTTTTTTTTATATTCTAACATTTTCATACAATTTTTCTTGCCACCTCCCCCACTGATGAATTAATATATCTAAATTTTTTTAAAATAATTAGTTTCATTTTTTTTTCTAAATATATATCTATATACATTACAAAATGTACATATACATCTAATTCTGTTTTTATATGACCTTTTTTTAAATGATTTTGATTTAACACAATTTAAAATAAAAATAATTCTCTTTTTACAAGAGTTGATTTTGAAATAACATGATCAATCAAAAAATGAAGACAAACAATTTGTCTGTTATTAACATCTCGTTTCTGTTATTAACATCTCGTTTGATAAAAAAAAAATGTTTTATCTCTTTATTTTTCATTAAATTCTCTTTCTCAGCAATATTTCTGCATTGATTTCAGCATTTTGTTTTGAAAGAAGAAGTACTTTGGTGGTGTTGACATTTTGTTTGCATTTTGATGTTTTGACATTAAGGTTCAAACAAAAAGTATACTTTGTTGGTGTTGATGTTAAAAAAATTAATAATAGTTAGTGCAAAATTCGATGTATTAATTTTGTCAGAAGATGCATTTATTATCAGAAAGGCACAATAAATAAAATCTTGTTATGTATAACTCAAATTACATATTCCACCCAATTTTTATGTTCGCTAATTCTTTGTGTTTTTTTTTTTTTTTTGCTTTCCAAATTAAATTTATTTTCTTATAATTCATTTTTATTTATATGCAATGTATATGAAATAAAATTTAATAGCATGCAAAAAAGATAAGATTCTAACAAGTTTATTTCATCATTTTCATTGATTTCATAAGTCTGGAATCAAGCTCTAATTTTCCTTTATTTTTCCATGTAATTTTTAGGAACCAATCTATTATGTAAAAACAGAATTAGGTGTATATTATTTATTATATTAAATGTATATAAAAATTATATTTCCTAGAAGAAGATATATTTAATGGTTGAATAATGCTAAAGAAAAATAAAAACCATTGCTTTAAAAATAAGAAAAATATATTCATTAATGTTATGTGCAAAATTGCATTCTCCAGAGTATGCACTAGATGGCGTAACTCTAAGAGCTTACTTTTAAAATTAAAAAAAAGTTTAAAGAGAAACACTTTTATTCTTATAAATGCACCAAAAAGTAAGAATTTTTTCCCAATTTTCACAAATAAATACTTTCAGTGATAAAGTTTAAAAATTGTATCAGTGCCAAGGCCCTTTGCAACTAAGACTCACTTGAAATTGATGAAAAAACAAAACTGGCATTAGTTGCCAGTGATATGACAAATAGACTGGTACTGCTACAATTTCTAAACATTATTATCCCATGCTTTAATTTGGGAAAGGTGATATATATAAAGAGCCTGCTAATAGCTCTAATCATGTGACTAGTTTTTATTAATATTATATTATTATTTTAATGCATGTTCTACTTTTTAATACATTTGTATGAATAAAAAAATCTCTTTAATTTTTTTTCTACTTTGTAATTTTATATGTCTCCAGAAATTACAAGTAAGAAAAATTCAGATACAAGTTAATACTGCTAGATGGCACTACTTTCAAGGATTCTTAATCCCATATAAAATAAAAAATTATTATTATTATTATTATCATCATCATCTTTCAAAAGGACTTTATTGCATATCATAAGAAAAGGGTTACATTAATAACTATTTTACGACATGCAGATAAATTGAAATTAATATAAACAAATTGAAAATTGTAATTGGGGGGGGAACAAAAGTAAGGGATATGCATGTGGTTTACAAATTTGAGTTTACATTTTTTACATACACATCCAATCAGTTTTATACACTGACAAGGCTTTGTTTTTTCTTTTATTAGTCTCGTTTCATGCTATAATTTTGAGCATGGTTGCAATATGGAGCAACTGGCTGTGTACATCTCTTGGGATATGATTTTTCCATCCCTTAAGTGGAGTAGTTCCATTTTGTTCCAGAATGTATTTGGATGTCTTCTTGGATTATTGTTATACATGATGGAGCATCTTGTACACCATAGTGAAAATAATGTAAAAGCACTCGCTCGAATATGTGGGTAGCTACTTTTGCCAATGATTATAAAAGAGTTTGAAAGTCACAATTTCTTTGTGCAATGATGGTATGGATGGGTGAATATTATCAAATGCAGGACAGGTAAAAAAAGTATTCTTGAGTCTCAATCTCTCTATGAGATAACCAGCATATGTATTCTGCATTTATGTAATGCCTTCTGTATCTATAAAAGTGCTTAAAGATTTAATTTAAGCAGAAAATCATAATATTTGGGTTCTAATGACCAGAATTTGAATTTTCAGGTTAGTTATCTATTATTAATGTTTAGAATTGGTTTTTTTTTTATCATTTAACACAAAGGGAGAGCAAATTATCTGATATATATCCCAATATTTAAATTTATTTTGAGATGGTAAATAAATAAAGTTTGGAATGTTGAGAATTAATGTAAGAAAGGTTTTCCAGTATCCATTGTCTGGTGGTGGCTTATCTATTGGGGTAATCTTGAAGAACACTTTCATGTATGGAAATAAGTGAGCACAAGCAGAAATAAGATTTAATGTCTTTTGAATGTTAATGATATTTTTTTAATGTAGTCCTAAACCATTTTGTATTAGAAGAGCTTGAATACGTTTTAATGAAATTGAAACAATCATTTTTTCCCACAGCAACTTTCTACATAATAAATTTATTTTACTAGTAAAGGATTGTGTATTATATTATTGGAAAATATTATGTCATTTGAGTCATAATTAATAGATTAAACAGGGATACTTTTGAATAGAATGACAGGTAAGATTTTGAAAGTGAATCAATAGTTTCAATTTTATTGTTAATTTTGTTTTGTATTTTTGACACATTTCTAGGTTGCTCAAATAAAAGAGGAATCCCACAAAAGAGCTAGATATTCTTTTAAAATGTTGTCTGTGAAATTGTCCTGTAAATATTGACCAAGCAGAAGATTTATCCATGTTAAACTCCAGTTTGTATTTGTTAAGGTATGAATTAAGAATTTTTAATAGAGTCGGTTTTAGAGGTTAAAAAAAATTGATACATCATCCATGTAGGCAATACAGGAGATATTTGCTTTCAGACCAGGTATGTATATGCCCAATAATTCTTTCTCTATCATATTCAGTAGGGGATTGATATAGATAGTAAAAAATAGAGCATTTGTGGAATTGAACAGTAAGGTACAAAAGAGGGTGAATTCTTACCATAAACTGTAATATGTATTTCTCGACTTAATAGAAGATTGGTGATTAGATATATTAAGGATTTTGGTATTGCTGGGTCTGCTAATGCTTTAATAAGGAGTTCAATTGGAATCATATCAAAAGCTGATTTTACATCCAGTTGGATCACAACTGGACTATATTTTTTATTACTTCTGACAGCATTAATAACTGTTTTGAATAGAAAGGCTGCTTGCATTTTAGATAGTATAGGTATAATTTTAATTTTGTCCTTAATGATTGACTCTAGCAGTTTGATACCCAGTGGGCATATGGCCTTTAAATTGTTTAATGTAGTTATTTGTCTGTGTTTTTGGTAAACTGTACTAGTAAAATAGGGTATAATCCATGTATACAATAGACTTTTTGTGTTAGAAAGTTAGCTAGATTACATAAGTGCTATGCAATAAATTTTTCTAAATGCTTGAATACAATGTAAGGTATTCCATGCATTCCTGTGTAACAGGAGTTTGGTGTTGGTGTTGATGATAATTGTTATTACTACTATTATTATTAATGATATTGTTGTTGTTAAAATTGTTTGCAAACTCTAAAAAATGTATTTGTTACAGGGAATACATATTTATGTAAAAATTAAAAATTGGGTAATGGATAAAAATTGAGTAACAAGATTTTGTCCAGATTGTCAGACAAAAAACCAGAACAAGTAAAATAAAAGCATAACAAAATAAATAATTTGCCTAAACATTTTAAAATAATTGCTTCAAGATTCAATCTTGTTAATGAAAGTATTATTTTTTAATTGAAACTAGACAAAAGTTATAAGCAGTGGGGATTGCCAATTCCTCTACAAGCTTTGTGATAAATGCTTAGCCAAAGCCAGCACTTAAAATATCTCTGTCAGGAACCTCCCCCAAACCCCTGACTATGGTTTCTTGCTTTGTCCCTCCTCAGAGAGGTGCCAGGGTAGGGGGGTTTCTGACAGAGATATTTTAAGTGTTGGCTCTGGCTAAGAATTTATCACAAAGCTTGTAGAGGAATTGGCAATCCTCACTGTTTATAAATTACAAGCTTAAGAGATAGAGTCATGTGATCTATGACTTTTATTTTCACTATTTATAGGACAAAAGTTGTTTACTTTTTCAAAATATAATAAAGGTAGAAAGACATTTACTATATTTTCACAATTATTAAAAAACAAAATGGAAGCTATGCTAAAAGATAGTGTTTAAAAAAGAAAATAAATTAATGATTCAAGTTTCCACAAAAAAATAAATATATTTTTCACTTGAATTATGAGATTTAATTCATTCTACTTTCACTTCTCTGATGTAAAAGCTAGGAAGGGCAATGGCTGCAGTCCCACAAGAAGCCCATAACTGGAAGCTTATCATGAGTTTTTCACTGCCATATTTTTTCAAAATCTTAACATATTAAAATCTTAATTATAATAGAAATCTGTTCTCAAAAGAATCTATATGCAGTTAATCCAAGTGATTTTATTATTAAAGAATCTTGATGAATAAAATGTTAAATAATTTTCAGAACTCTAATTTTTTAAAGAATGTTATTTGAAAAAGAAATGTAATGAAATATGCAATATATCATTTTCCTATCATGTTATCAAACTGCAGCAAAGAAAGTAACATTAATGCTGAAAATCTATTACTTGTTATTGTCAAACATTTATTTCTTTAGCCATTTCAATTCAATATAATCAAGATGCATGTTGTGAGTTATTGTCTTCTTTTATTTTGATCAAAATGAATGCTCTCCCAGTTGACTAGTAAATTACACTTTGCAAAAAAAGAATACATATTGTATAGAACCCCTACTCATTCTATACAATAGCTTTATTTTACATTGTATCAATAATGCACACCTATGTAAACCTATTTACAGAACAAACAAGCCTAAAAGTCTTGCTATTAAAATGTATAAGCTAGATTTTGTAAAGAATCATTTTAAATGAATTTGCAAATAACACTCCTTTCTTATATTAAGGCCAATCTATTTGTAATATTTCTATAAATTTATTTATGGAATAACTAAGCCCATATACAATCTTATATATAAAATCCATATTTTCTCTGTTGTCTGATTGGTGAATATGTCAAATTCACAACCAATTAAAATATATATATTACATTTATGGGAAGTAATTCTACCATTAATAAAAAATGCTCAGAAGAAAATCAGTACCTGTGTTTTTAACTACAGAGGTATTGTATTTAAATCATGAATAAAATGTGATTACAGCACATAAATTCATATTTAAAGTGTAATATTAAGTGAAAGAAAAAAATAGGTGCTGTTATATTGTATTTACGTCTAGTTTGGTTAGCGGATTATTACATTTATGCAAATGAAGTCACAATTAATAAAATGCACCAAAAAAATCAGCGCACATGCTTTTACCTATTCAGGTATAGAATTTAAATCACAAAGAAAATGTGAACATAGTGCATAAATTCATGTTCGAAATGTGATATTTAGTGAGGGGAAAAAATAGATGCTAGAGTACTGTATTGATGTTTAGTTTTGGTTAGCATGTAATGGAAGTTGAAACAACGGCTTTCAGGCAGTATACAATTCTTCACATTTATTTATATAATATTAAAATTTTTTGTTTAATTTACATTAAATCATTAAAAAAAATTGTTAAAGCAATCAATTAAAATAAATCACAGCTTATTTAGGCCCAGTATATCTAGTATTATAATAATTCACAAGTCAAATTTTTAAAAAATCATTTTTAAAAAACTTAGAAGCAATGCCTACTTTCTCATATCAATGCTAATAATATTGGTCATACTGAAGTCAGGTACTTTATCTGACCCCATATTGTTATATGCTAAATAAAATAAACATTGGCATTTGAAAAAGTGAAACAATATTAATGGCTAATTTTGAAATTATTATTCGAGCCAACTTACACTTTCACATAGCAATCAAGATTAAAATTCTAATAATTTTGATAAGCCTGAAAATAAATCATGATATTAAAAGTATGTTGCACTAAAAATATAAATTTATTCATAGAGTAACTAATTCTGAATACATTATCCTTTCGAACCGCATAAAGCAATGTGGGGATCAGATAAAGGTAACTATCTTTTTTCTGACCTTTAGATTGACATTGGCAGAAGAAAGTCGATATTATTTACAAGTTTGTTAAAAAATGATTCTGACTTTGAATTATTCTAGTAACATATTTAGTTGATCTATGAATAAGTTTATATTCTCATTTAGTTATTTAATAGCTACAATGTCTAGTATGACGGGAACTCAAAAATAACCAGAATTATTCTCTGCTGTCTATTGTAGTACATACTTCTGCTTTTAGCTATCTCTTGTGAAGACTCTTCTGCATCAATTTTCCAAATGATATCATCATGTGAAATCACGATCACACATAGCACATTTTTTGTAAAGTGTGATTCATGTATTTGTAGAATTTTGTAAAAGCTGAAAAATTGGAACACTGTGAAATTTATGTTTCTTTTAGGGAAAAGGGAAAGGAGAACAGTTGTAATGCTTAAAAGATCTTACAAGCAAGTTGCTCTGTAAAAATACAAGTATATGTGTGGTTTAATAGAAGTGTTAAATTTACCACATCCCCCCCCCCCAAAAAAAAGCATTGCTGGTGAAACCAAATGCCAAAACAATGCTGATTTTTTTTTGGGGGGGATGCAAATAGCAGCTGTTCCCTCAGGATTTCATTCATAATGCTCAGGCATTTAAATCTATAAGTTCTGCAACTTTTGGGTGATGTGGTAAAATATAAATGTTCTGTTTTGCGACCAAGTGAGGAATGCATGTTTCATCACAATAATGTAGCTAGCAATAAAGCTCGAGTGTAAACAGTTTTTAATTAAATTTATCATGATCCAGTTTATCCATCAGCCACATTTACTGGATCTCAGTCTGTGTGACTTCTTTATCTTCAAATGGAAAAATATCTCAATTCTTTTGTGGACTTGGAAGTGATAAAGAAAAATAATGGTGGCATTAAAACACATCACTTTGCAAGTGTTTCCAGACTACATCAAAAAGTTAAAAACACATTTAGATTGATTCGGTGCATTAAACAGACTATACTTTGAAAATGATTCAATTTGTAATATACAATTTTTCACACAAAATTTTTAATTACTTTTGGGTCCCTCCATAAATGTTTGATTCTGCTTAACTCCATGAAGAACCTCAAGATATAAAAGTAGGGTATTCATCTGCCATTTCTACAATATCTAAGCTTGAATCTGGACCACAGAGAGTAATTGACACATAGCCAATCCAACTAATTATTCAACATTGATCAGGAAATGGATGTCGCCATTTTTAGCCACATATAAAACAAAAATGAAAAATATTCATATCATCACCACATGGCAATTAGTAAATCTGGTAAGCACTTCTCTATCCTTGTGTGGGAGCTTATTTAAAAAGCTTTGCCCTCAGCTATTTATTTTTATATAAAATCTGTTTTACTTTTTCTAGCCATTTATAGAGACATATTATTATAGTATGTTCAATCCATTTATTGTAAAGTTTACTTTCTTCACAAATAATTTTTTTTTCAAATAAGTTTTCATTTTGATTTTAATTTTTGGTTAATATTTTAAATATTTTATTGCTTGGGAGTTCATAAGAAGTTCGAGCACCAGAATCAATCCTGGGACCCCCAGATCCCAAGTCTGATGCTCTACCATGCTAGATATAATAAAAATGAATTTCTTTGACTACTTCAAGATTTCAATCTGAATTATTTATTCTGTTGCTAGTGCAGATAATTTATTATTTGATAACTTATATTTGACTAACAGTAATATCTATTATTTATTAATTTTTGTTCTAATTTATTCATTAATAAAAATACAACAAATGTTACTAAAAGAATATATATATATTTTATGTTTTAAAAGATTATTACTTTCTTTAGTTTATATAGTTTCTATTACATTGTATTTACAATTTGATTGAGCAAAAATTACAGTTCCGGTTTATCATTTCTTTAAGTACAAGTTTTTGTTTTGGTAGTTTTGAAATTGTTCTTGGTTCTATAGTTTACAAATAATGCAGTAAATTTAATGTTTTAGTTCTTTTTGTTTTATGTTTCTTATAGTTAAACCACTAAACATCACATGATCACCATCTCTTATGCTAGCACATAACTGTTATTAAATAGGCAAAACTCTTCATACAGTAATGCCACCCTGTGCCAACCATAATAATCAATGGATGCCAGAAGGCTTGTGCATAAAATCCCCATCTAGTGCCTACTCATTCAATATCCCCAGACTAGTTTCTGGCTTGTGGCCTTCATCAGTGAGGAGCCTTGGATCTGAGAGCACTGCATCTAGAACTTAGGATCTAATGCAACCCTCCACCAACCACCTTTTAACTCTATTTAACTACAAAACTATGAGAATGAAATTTAAAACACAATAATACTTTCAATTTAAGCTCAATAGCCTATATGGTCATATGGGTCTAAACTCAATTCAGCACCCATATATTTTTGTGACTTTGGCTCTTTAACAACCATAGCCACCACTATTCTATTAGGCAGGATTGGTGTTAAATCACTAAACATCACATGATCATCATGTCATGCTCTGACATAACTGTTATTAAACAGGCAAAAACTCTCCATATAGTAGTGCCACCTTGTGCTCTCAGATCCAAGGCTCCTCACTGATGAAGGCCACAAGCCAGAAACTAGTCGGGGGATATTGGATGAGTAGGCACTAGATAGGGATTGTATGCACAAGCCTTCTGGCATCCATTGATTACTCTGGTTAGCACAAGGTGGCACTACTATATGGAGAGTTTTTGCCTGTTTAATAACAGTTATGTGCTAGCATGAGGTGGTGATCATGTCATGTAATTTATTATTATTATTATTATTATTATTATTATTATTGTTATTATTATTATTATTATTATTATTATTATATTACTACTACTACTACTACTACTACTATTATTATTACTATTATTGCTATTGCTACTACTACTGCTACTGCTACTGCTAGCACTACTATTATTATATGATGTGATTGAGGCATTTATTTTATATAGTGCTATGTTTATAAATTGTAATAAACTAAAGATCAGCCTTTCAATCTAATGTACATGTGCTTTTTATGAATATTAATACTAATAAATGAATACTTTCACTTCCAACACAAGATAAAGTCTTTGCGAAAGAATAGAATAAATCCACCTATTGTTTCAACCCAAATGCTTAAATATGGGCCATTCTTAAGCACTGGAAATGAAAGTGTGAAGATAAACCAATCACTTTAAATTACATCCACGTTTCGTAAATTCTAAAAAATTTTGTGGGTGTCATTCATTCAGACATATTTAAAGTGATTGGTTTATCTTCATGCTTTCATTTCCAGTGCTTAAGATTTGCCCATATTTAAGCATTTGGGTTGAAAAAATAGATGGATTAATTCTATTCTTTCACAAAGACTTTATCTTGTGTTGGGAGTGAAAGTATTCATTTATTAGTATTAATATTCATAAAAAGTGCATGTACATTAGCTTAAAAAGCTGATCTTTAGTTTATTATATGATGTGATGTAAAATGACTTCCTCTTAGAGAAAGTCTGAAGTTTCATACATCACTTATATGTCCAAAAATTATGTTTCCATAAATAGATCATTTCCAAAATCCTTTTAATTAAACATTATTTTCCTCTGAAATTATTATATAGAACTGTAAATGCATATTTTTTTCTTTCATATCATCTATTAATATTTTCTAATATATAATCATCAGACTATTCTCTTAACACCAACATATTTCTCCCTTTATCCCATTTCAGTTAAAGCTTTGATTATTTCGATATCCTATTCACATTCTTTTTTTTTTTAAAGATCTAATTAAAAATCCAAATCAATTCTATTTTTTTTCACCACCTTCACCTTTGTGTTTTACTCCAGAACATAAATTTGTATCTTCTATTTTCATATAAACCACAATTAATAAAGCAAAATTGTTAGCCTATTTTTGCCTCCTTTCTCAAGTATATATATATATTTAATGAATATAAACCAATGCTAGAAAGTTTCAACAGTGTTATCTGTATTTAGAAATACAAATATTGAATCATGCAACATAGATATAAGGAAATCCTCTATATTTGAGTTTCATTTAGCATTATGTAATGCTTATATTTGAGTTTCATTTAGCATTATGTAATGCTTAATTTATTCATGTATACCTTAGGATGAAAACATGGGGTTATATCCAAATGTAGTATTGAATCGTTTTAAATGTTTTACTATTTATAGTATTAATCAAAATATATAAATGGCATTACCTTCCTTCCTTATAATGATCAAACCAAATACTCTACACAGTATATTTATTTATAACACCTTAAATATGATATTGCACAAATTAATTATGTTTATTATGTAATATTTAAATACAAGTATACTGTCTATATTGAACATAATGTAATTATTCAGGATTTGAACTCAGACTTTCAAGCTCTGTACAGATATCAATTATGTATATTAGAGATCATTTATGTTTTTCACATATATGTGATAATGTGTATTGATGGAGTGGAAAGCTGTAGAGAGCTTGAAAGTCTGAGTTCAAATCCCTTTTAAGTAACTAATTATGCTAATAAACATTATTGCATATAAGAACAAGATTTACATGATAGTAGCCTAATTTTAAAATTTATTTATTATAGATAACCTGTAAATAATAACTAATATTAATAATCACACAATAAACAGACATTGATCAGATATTCACTGTAATATGATAAAATATTATTTTCATTACCTGTTTCTGTGAGGTAATAATTTAGAAGTATTAGTGTCTTAACAGTAACTAAACATTAAGTTTAAATGTATCCAAATAATAGATTTTTTTTTCATTCATGTAAGATAAGTCACTACCTCTTTGTTGTACTGCTTTTAACATTGAGGAGATAAGTTATAAATTTATTTATTATAATAATATTTATAAAAAACAACAATCAAAAAACTATTATTTTTAAGGACATTTATGCAAATTAGATAAATTGCTTATCAATATTAATTATTTTGTCTATGCATAAATACTAGCATTCAGGGACCTGTATAGATAAAGGTTGAATTGAAGGGTTTTAAGATCAATAAGCTATTTTTCAATGTTGAAGACTTAATGTGAATTGTCACATGTGTTGTGATGATTGTACTTTTGAGTTTCTCAGTTACTGCAGTTGTTGTTAACAGTTTCTTTAAATACTACCTCTTATGTTTATTTTTAAACAATGTTTTTCTTTATTCAGATGTAATCCAACATCCTTTCCAGTGACTTTTTCAAAAATATATCTGAAACTTAATAAGAGTAATGTGATGTGATGTATTATGGCTTCTTCTTAAACGAAGTCAAGAATATCTCAGCAATTTTGCCCAGATAAACCTGTTAGCCACTTTATTGTACATTCCCCACTCTAAATTTACCCATAATCTGCTCTATCCCATTTCCACAACATAATCTTTGTCAACTCTATAACATTTATATCTAAATCCCCCTTATCTTTTCCCAAACCCAGCATAAAAACCAATAATTCACTTTCTGTATAATCACTCTTTTCATATTTATTCTTCCATAACTTCATTATATGTACCCTTTCTGTTTTCAAGCATTTACATTCAATTAACAAATGCCTAATATTTTCTATTCCTTCCTTACATAATTTACAAAATAAATCACCCATATTTTTCCATTTACATGTATATTCTTTTGTAGCTAAAGATCCCGTTCGAGCCTTAAACAATAAACTACTTTCCTTACTATTATCATATATTAACTCACACCTAATATTCTGTTTATTTCTATATATATTTAAACTCTTTTTACTCTCCATACTATTTCTCCATCTCTCTAACTCCCTAGTCTTTATTAATAAATTTATTCTTTTATCCCATTCCTTACTACTATAACACTCAATAATCCTCTTAACACAATCATCCCATCTTTTGTACAAATATACTGATATAAATTCTTTATCCAAATCTTTTGCATACCGCATTACCTTTCTCACCCATCTTGTTACCTGCCCTTTACTCATAACCCAATTAAATACTATTTTAGCTATTCTTTTATTATCCATAAACTGCAATCTGCCAAACATTTTCATTTTGCTTTTTGCATCTCTCATATGAAAATTTGACCATCCCATTTCTCCCTTGCTGTCCATACTTCTGCATCCAATGCATGTCTTGATGTGATGTGATGTGATGTATTATGGCTTCTCCTTAAACGAAGTCAAGAATATCTCAGCAATTATGCCCAGATAAACCTGTTAGCCACTTTCTTTTACATTCCCCACTCTAAATTTACCCATAATCTGCTCTATCCCATTTCCACAACATAATTTTTGTCAACTCTATAACCTTTATATCTAAATCCCCCTTATCTTTTCCCAAACCCAGCATAAAAACCAATAATTCACTTTCTGTATAATCACTCTTTTCATATTTATTTTTCCACAACTTCATTATATGTACCCTTTCTGTTTTCAAACATTTACATTCAATTAACAAATGCCTAATATTTTCAATTCCTTCCTTACATAATTTACAAAATAAATCACCCATATTTTTCCATTTACATGTATATTCTTTTGTAGCTAAAGATCCCGTTCGAGCCTTAAACAATAAACTACTTTCCTTACTATTATCATATATTAACTCACACCTAATATTCTGTTTATTTCTATATATATTTAAACTCTTTTTACTCTCCATACTATTTCTCCATCTCTCTAACTCCCTAGTCTTTATTAATAAATTTATTCTTTTATCCCATTCCTTACTACTATAACACTCAATAATCCTCTTAACACAATCATCCCATCTTTTGTACAAATATACTGATATAAATTCTTTATCCAAATCTTTTGCATACCGCATTACCTTTCTCACCCATCTTGTTACCTGCCCTTTACTCATAACCCAATTAAATACTATTTTAGCTATTCTTTTATTATCCATAAACTGCAATCTACCAAACATTTTCATTTTACTTTTTGCATCTCTCATATGAAAACTTGACCATCCCATTTCTCCTTGAATTGCCTCCCTTGCTGTCCATACTTCTGCATCCAATGCATGTCTTCCTACTTCCCTTTGAGCTTTTTCTAAATAATCTAATATCTTTTTACTAACATATAATGCATCATTACCATATGTTAACCCTGCTACTGCAACTCCTTTCCATATAATTCTAGCTACATCATATTTATTATATGAAAATACTGTTAATTTCTTTATCAATCCCTTTCTTTTCTTTGCTTCATTTATCAATTTTTTCTCCCATTCATCCAAATAATTTTTCTGATTACTTAAAATAATTCCCAAATAACTATATCTATTCACCACACTTAACTTAATATCTCCCAATAAAAATTCTACATCTTCTCTTTCCTCAGTATTAACCATCATTATATTTGATTTTTCTTCACTAAATTTAATCCCCATCTCTTTACCCACCCTTGCACATGTCCTCAACATAACTTCCATATCTTCTCTTTTTTCTGCACACAAAAATATATCATCTGCAAAAAAAAGACCTGACAAAATATATACTCCCTTACTACCTATTAACGGTATCTCTATCCCTCTTCCTAATCTTTCTATTGCTCTTTCCATTTCACTCAAATACAATACAAACAAAATAGGTGACATAGGGCATCCTTGCCTTAGTCCCACACCATTTTTAACTTTAATTGATTCTATATTCTCTAATTGATATATATAATAATTATTTTCATATAATTTCTTAATAATATCTATTAAAGCTTCATCCATTCCCAAATTTGCTAAACTTATCCATAATCTATTTCTATTTACTCTATCATATGCCTTCTCTATATCTATAAAACTCATATATAACTGTTTATCTGCATTCCTACTCATATCCATAAGTTGTGTAACTACAAATAAACTATCTCCTATACGCCTATCTAATCTAAAACCTCCTTGCATTTCACCCACTACATTATTCCCTTCCATCCATTTTACAACTTTACTAGCCACCATATATGAGAAAACTTTATATAAAACTGATGTTACCGCTATCGGTCTATAATTATTCAACTTTCTATGATCCTTACCCTTTCCTTTAAATAATAACCTTACTCTTGTATTACTCCAACTACTTGGGAAAACTCTATTCTGTGCCATTTTATTAAAACAGGATAATAACTTTACTTTTGCCCTATATCCTAAATTCATTACCATCTCTGCTGCCCATCCATCTAAACCTCTTGCCTTCCCACTTTTCAATTTCTTCTCTACCTCATTTAGTTCATTTTCTGAAAAACTAATATTCCCATTACTAAATTCTAAATTCTCCATACAGTAGTGCCACCAAGTGCAAGCCTTTGTAACCACTGATGAAAGTCACAAGCTAGAAACTAGTCTGAGGATGTTAGATGAGTAGGCAGTAGAAAGGGATTTTATGCACAAACTTTGCTGCATTCATTGATTACATCACATCACATCACTTTACTCTTATTAATAGCGTGTGTAAGCATATGTAACGGTGGTCATGAGAAGTTTTGATGGTTTTATATCTGAAACTTTTAGTCTATTATGTAGATTTAAATTACCAGTTCTTTCCTTTAAACAAACTATTGTGCTAATTAATGTTTTTTTTTAAATAAGTTAAAATTTAAATTTTACACATACTAACAATTAGTACCAAATCACAATAAAACAAAATTTTCTAATTAATTTTTACCATAAATTACTATTACCTATACATTAGTTAAATACTTTTAATAATACATGTTCTACATCAGCATTTCAATACTGATCAAACTCATCTTTAAAACTTAAAGTTGTGTACATTTGTGAAAGACCCCCCCCCCCCATTCTTTAATCATAAGGGGTGGCTTGCAAATGCACATTACTGTGACCTCTTGTATTATTTTTTAAAACTATTTATTCAATTTTAATAAATAGTTGTTTTAGTTTACTCAGAATACAAATACAGTACTTATTTAATGCTATAGCAGTACTGTAAATAATTTCTAGGGGGGGGGGGGGTAACATACATTCTTCATTTGCTTTGTGATCCAATTTAGAGTCTCACAATATACATAAATATACCAGTGCATAAAGGTAGACTGGAGTCTTTTTTAACAAATAACCCAACAAACTACATTTTCTACACACCAGTTATTATTATAGAACACAATCAGAAATAAATGGTAAAAAATAGTTTTTATCTCTGTTTGTAATTGTGCTCTATATGAGATATCACGGATGTATAGCAAATGTAGGTTGCTTTGTTATATATACAAAAACACTTTATTTAGATGGTATCTGTGTTAAATTAGTATATAGATTTGTCATTCCAAATGTTTGTTTATATCATTAAAATTCAACAAATCTAAATCATTAATGCTTTAATGGAGAGAAAAAAAACTTTCCAAAGACATAACAACATTCCTAATTCTATTTAATTAAAGATAAAACAATGAAGAAAACCCACTAAACAATTTTCCCAGCCCTCTGACGCTAACAAATATCCGAATATCTTTTTAAAACTATTCCTCTGTGAAGAGACAATCTAGGTGACACCACCCCCCACCCCGCAATAGTCTATTTAAGATTATTTTATTTTACCAATACGTAAATCTTAAAAACATATATACACAAATTATTTTATGTAATGGAGAAAAATATTTAAAAAAATAATCTTGTCACGTGGAAGATCATATGATATTTGAGCATCGGAAATGACCGCGTCTTAAACATGGGTTATTAAAAAAACAAACCTAATAAAATGAAATTTTATATGAATCATCAAAGTATAATTAAACTTCACTCTATAAAATAACTCTAAATGAAAGCAGCAATCAATTTTTTAATTTAAATGCTGGAATTAAACCGTTAAATTCTACAGAAAAGCATATTTTTTAAATTAGTTTCTTATTTAATATTGATAAATTAAAAGACAACCAACTTTTTTTTAAAATATCTTATACCAACACATGCTATTAAATTTTTATTACAGCATCATTAAACAGTGTTATAAATCTTTTAGATGCTGTGGTGAAATATAACTCATTTGATAATTTAAATAATATATGCATACTTAACAGCTTTTTCGGATCTTAAAATTCCGAAGACTTCCGAGCTTTAAACTTTTGCTACTATCTTTTCACTTGTAAAATAAGTCTATCAATAATTTATTGGGAAAAAAAATTTTTTTTTCATCTAAGAAAAATTATACTTTATACATTTTTTGAACGTAAAGCAAAAATAAATAAATAGGTATTTTAGTTTTAAACAGAGGCTAAACTCTTCATACAGTAGTGCCACTTAGTGCAAGCCAGAGTAATTAATGGATGCATTCATTGATTATTATGACTTGCACTGAGTGACACTACTATATGGGAAGTTTTACATCTATTTTAACAGCTTGTTGTAAGCATAGAAATGGTGATCTTGTGATGTTTAGTGTTTTAGTTTTCTAACACTACTCTAATTTTAGATATAGAACATGCCTTTCATTTATAATTTGCTTGAAATGCGTTGATATTAAATGAATATAATCAAGCCTTGATTTGTAGACTTATTTTATTTAATCATTTTTTTAATTATTTAAAAAATATTATTTATAAAACTTTTTGTGTAGAATTTTAATTATAAGTAATTAAATGGTTTGTTACTTAAAAAATTATATTTGAGCACTGGAAATGGGAGATGCAAGTAGCAATCCATGGACTTTAATGTCTCAAATTATTATGCAGCTATTATAATTATGTTACAATTTATGAAGATGAATGCCAAAACTGAATTTTTCATCATTATTAGTTGACATCAAAAAAATTTCATATTTCACATTAGGTTTTTGACCCTCATATTTTTTAGAGTTTTTTCAAAGAATCATAAGTACTTCTCATTTTAAGACCATTTATCAACTTTTTTCTAATTCATTTTTTATTATTATTTGTAGTTCTTTCTAAAATATCTTTCATATTTCGTCTAACTATATTTACTTAATCTTCAAGAAACATCTTTTCAGTCACTTTATTCAAAATTTTTATTCTTCTGCTTTTCTCCTTGTAATTTATTTTTTTGTTCATTCTCTAACCATCTTCCTAAAAAAAAAATTGAGCTTTTCTTTTCCATTTTTTTAAGAATAATTCTTATATTTGTACTATAAAGATCACATTCTAAAGCAAAATATTCAAGAAAACTTATTTAAGACAAATTTTAGTGACTTATAAAACAACATTTTTAAAAAATAAAGGTCTGTTTAACCCATCTATTTTAATTTTTTTAATTATGAGTCTTTCTTTCTTCAAGTGCACTTTTATTTTTTCCCCTACATACATTCTTATCTTAGACCTTATTTGTTTTTGTTATTAGCCCAGTTTTATTATAAATTACATTTTTGAGCATTCCATCATCAGATTTTCAATTGGATGGATGGTTGAAGAGTTGGAGTGTGGAGTAGATTGAAACCTGTCCATTAAAGTATGTGGATTGACTATCTTAATATATGTCTGAGCACTTGTAGCATATATGTGTGGATATGGTAATCTGGACCAACTGATGATTGCTGATTTAGCATGAAATACACATATATTGGTGATTGTTTGTCTTTTAACATATATGTGTTCAAGTGTATCAGTGTTATGAAATAGTGTGGAGAGTGGTGGATCATGTGAAAGTCTGTGCTCATATACCTATATATTACATATATAAACACAGATATATAATAAGCCTGTGTGCTTCAATTATTATTTTATTGAGTTTATTCATTATCTGCAAGCATAACTGTTATTCAATATGGCTAAAAATTAAATTTTACAAGATGTAGTTCATTTTTACCTTTATAAATCAATAACTCACTATCAAATATGCAATTGATAATAAATATATGTACTTTAAACTAAATACTGGAAAATAAATTTTCCAAGCACAGTTTATATCAATATACTGCCCTCTTTATCAGATTGTCATGCAAATATAAAAAAAACTGTGTTTACGTATTTCAGTTGAATGTTCTCTTTGAAAATATCAGTTGTCATATTTTTCACTTCTATAAAATTGAGAAAGTAAATTACTTCATTTGTATTTGTAAGACAATCTGACAAGAGGGTGATGCATTGAAGTACTTGGAAAGTTTAACATTATGGTGTATGTGTGTAAACATCATTGCATTAATAATTTCACTCTTTGTAGTCAAGTTGCAATATTTAGTGTCTATATAAACCTATTAGATGATAGATAAAGATGGATTTCCATCTTTATTAAATAAAGATGGTTGCCTTGACAACAGATTGAGATTATTGATTGTTAATAATTTTAGTATTGTTTAAATGTTGAGTGCTTTCATGTATATATGTAGTAATGATAAAGAAAGTAATGAAAGAAGTGACAAAAGCGAGCCTAAATATCTGTATATAAATATTGACAAAACCCTGTTGTAATGCTGGTCACATCATTAATAGAACAGATGATAGGAAAAGAATTTTTACTTATGATAATGATTAAGCCAAGTACTCTTCAGTTTTAATCACTTATCATTAATTTCTTACAAATGATTGATTACATTTTTTGGTTATCGTTTCCCCTCACAAGTAATAAAAAAAACAATAAATGTTGGAAAAGGACTTAATCTGCTATAAATAGCTTTTATTTATTTAGAACCATGATGTTTGTTATGATTTAGACCATCACGTCCTGATATAGAAGACTATCTCGCAAATTAGCATTTCAATTGCTATCATGTTTTATTCAATTTTCATTATTTTACAGTTGATTTCTAACTTATAGAAGCAAAGCTCTTAAACATGATATCACACTAATTATGCTGTTTTTGTAACTGTCCTAGTAAATACTAAGGAATGTGAAGACAAAAGATAAAGATAATAGATTAAAATAAACTTAACAACTGCTTTATTAAGCCAACATACAATGGTAATATAATCCTCATAACAATCAAAATTATGAAAGAAAAAAAAGATAGAAACAATACATTGATCAGGCATCTTTATTTATGTAGTAAAATATTATTTTATGTTTTCCATTCTTTAATATGGAATTATTTTTAGAAATATCATGTTTGGAACAATGACTGATTTATTATTGTTTTGCTTCCAGAGTTTTAAATATTAACAAAAACATTAACTCTCCCCTCTTCGCATAAGGTTTCAATATTGAAAGATATTTACAAAATTAAAATAATAAAGCTAAACTTAATATTTACACAGATAAATGATAAAAATATTGTTACACAATTGAATACGAAAACGTTTCCTTTTGGTATTATTTATTATATGCACATATATTTAACTCAAAGCTCTCACATATATTGTTAGGTGATTATTAATTTGAATAGCATATCTTTTCGAGGGTTTGACTGATTCTTCATGTTTCACAGATATAGTCCAGGCTTTTATTTGAATTGTAATTTCATGTATAGCCAAAAGTTATTTTTCTTCACTTTACTTGAATATTGCCTTGTATATGTATTAAATGGATTATGTCCTGTACATGAGGGGTCAGATTGACCTTAGGTCAATATGATGTGACAAGAATCTTGGTCTCATGGTGGCCTTTGAGCATTCCATCATCAGATTTTTAATTGGATGGACGGTTGAAGAGTTGGAGTGTGGAGTAGATTGAAGCTTGTCCATTAAAGTATGAGGTTTGGCTATCTTAATATATATATCTGAGCACTTATAGCATATATGTGTAGAGATGGTAATCTGGACCAACTGATGATTGCTGGTTTAGCATGAAATATGTATATTGGTGATTATTTATCTTTTCAACATATATGTGTTAAATTGTATCAGTGTTACGAGATAGTGTGGAGAGTGGTGGGCCGTGTGAAAGTCTGTGCTCATATACTCTATATATTACATATATATATACACAGGTGTATAATAAGCCTGTGTGTTTCAGTTATTGAATATTAATAGTGAATTTATATGTCTTACAATAGTTTTTGATCTTCATTGAGTATAGTAGTTAAGGATATAATTTTTGAGTTAGATCAATGTATAATAGCAGTGAACAAAATTCTTTCTTTTGCGTGCTACATGGATGGATGACAAAAGAATATGCACATTTAGAACATTTTAGCCAGACCTATAGTCGTAGCCAGAGTAACAACTTCAATATGGACATAGATAAAAGTACCACATTCATTGATAACTAGCCAGTTTGATTTAACTCATAGCTAGATTCAGTACATTAAAAAACTATATGTTTTAAAACAAATTTCTGTAATATATTCTGCATTAATTTAGTACTTTAGTGTATTTTTATAGTTTTATCATATCCTGTAGCTATTGGTTTTCAAAAACATATTTTTCCTTAAATCATATACTAATCTGGCCATCTGCAGAGAATATTTTACAAAACATGTTTAAAAGCTTTTAACCTATTGGTCATTCTTAATCAATTTTTATGGTAAATATATTCTTAAAACAATTTTATTTTATAAAATATTTTCCAAGTAACCTTGACCTTTTAAAATATTTCATATATTATACAATATATATATTCATAACAACACAGTAATCATAATTTATGTTCAATACAAATTTTCTAAAAAAATGTCATTACAAATTACTATTACTGTGACTAGTTCAAAGCTTATGATCAACCTGTATTTACAAATTGTAGCTTTGTATGTTTTAAAGCTAACCTCTATTCTACATCATAAAAGTGGATATCACAATTTAACCTGCTTTGCAAATTTATGTAATAATACTTTAATTTGTTCATTTAAGTTTAAAAGAACAGGTAGATAGCTACATATTTTGCTGAGAGGTCATATCAGCCAGTAAAAGGACAATGCACTGGCATTGGTTTTGCTAATTTAGTATCTTTCATTCTTGGAATTACTTACTGTATTCATGAAAGGCTAATGATCTTAAAAATGGGCTTGTACAATGCTCCAAAATTAGATTTAGAGAACTCAAAGGAAGAAAACCTTTATTTTTTCTGGATCACATTATTACACAAATGGCATTAAAGAATTGAATTCTCCTTCTTGTAGATTTTAATACACATACTGATAGAAATAGTAAACTTTGGATAAAAGCTTTTGAAAATAATGATATTGGTGATGTAAAGTCAGAGAGGATGCTCTTATTGAATTTTTTTACAATACATGTAATGACAATCACAAATACTTATTTAGGGGAAAAAATAAGTATAGAAACATGAGTTCATCATTCTTAAACAATGTTATTTCATAAATTATTGTATAGTTCAGAAACAAAATACAAGATTTTATATTAAATAGTGCTTACAAGCACAAATTATAAGACAGACAATAGATTAGGACTTTCCAAGATTAAATTAATAAGTGCACTAAAAAGTATGTCTTATACCAAACATATTAACAGGAAATTTGATATTCATTTATTAGTAGTATTTATTATGTATACTAAATTTTAACAGCTACTAAACATTAAAATTCCTAATTTTGTCTTTGAGAATTGTCTTGTTACTGATATATGGAATTCTTTTAAGCAGTATGTTTGCAATCTTTTCTAGGATTTACTAAAAGTAAAATTCATGACTGGCTTTCTGACAACAATCCTATTATTAGTGACATGATTAAAAGAAAATGTGTAGCCTTTGCTACTTGGTATAATAATAAGTTATACGTGAAACTTTATAATAAATATAGAGATCAAAAGGTAAAAAATCATCAACTGAATAGAAGGCTTAAACTGCAAAGGAGATACAATTATTTGCTGATCATCATCACTGATGCTCTGATTCATAAAACAATATTACAATCCTATTAAATCCCATAATGATGGTGCCAGTGATACTGTGATCCAGTGAAAAGAATATTTTGATCATCTTTTGAGTAATGAGACAAAACTCTTATTAAGATTATAACTTTTAATATTTACCCATATTATCTATTTATTTAGATTTGGACAAAGATATCCAGCTTAGAGAAATCAAAACCATTCTTGATAATTTTAAAAATAAAGACTAGAAGTCCTAGTGAAATACCTAGAGAAGTTTTAATATTGGAATTTTTTGGAAGTAGATGGTCTCTCGAAGTTGTAACACCAGATCTTAAGGATGTTTCTATTGTCACAATTTTTAAAAATAAAGGGAGTAGACAAGACTGCATTAATTATTATAGTCATTATTACTCATTACATCGAATATAAAACTCTCCATACAGTAGCACCAATCAGTGCAAGTCAGAGTAATCAATGGATGCAGGAATAGTGATCTTGTGATGTTCAATACATCAAAGATACTTTATATATAAGATTTTGTTCTGATCATAGATGAAAGCTTACTACAGACTCAGTGTGACATATTATAATGTTTCTATATGATGGTGAGAGGGTTATTATTTTTTTGGAATAAATATTGATATTAATTAAGGATGTTATGAGATTGATTTCTGGGGCTATTTATAGGAAAATAATAAAATAAGGATCAAGATGTGATACATATTTGATGGTGGAATGGATTTTGAACTTCAAGTATGCTTATTATGGTACTATTTTTTTTCAGGTCCAAATATGATCTACAGAATGTTCTGAATGTTTTTAAATGCGACTTATAAAGACTCGCTTAATAATTAAAATTCCCAAAACTCAAGTCTTTTAGTCAGTGATTTTGAGACTTTACTTTGGATGGTTATCTATTTAAAAATGTAAGATAATTTAAATATATGGGTGGTTTTATTAATAGAAAAGGGAATTTAAATGTTGAAGTGAAGGACAGACTCTAAGTCCTGCTGCTTTTTGTAACTTAAAAGATATAGTATTTTATGACAAGGAAATAATTACTACAACAAAATTCACTATATGTAGAAATATTATCAAATTATTGTATGAAAGTGAGATGTGGGTCTCTATCCGTGCAACTTAAAGACATTAGAAATGTTGATGCTCCGTAAAATTTTAAAAATACAATGGCAAGATCATAAGACCATTCAGTATGGTTATCAACTTGCTGCATGCGGTACTATGCAATCTAGTATTGTATATATATTTAACTATGTTATTATTAATAAATAAACAAACACACATAGGTTGCCTTAGCAACAGTTTGAAATTGTTAAATTCACCCTTCATTAGAGTGAATATGTAAAACAAGGGCATAATATATAAAAGTGTTTTATAATGAACGTGAGCACGTTTTAATGAGAGAGGTAGACCCCATTTACAAAAACTATAATTATCTCAATGACATTCTAAAGAAACACAATGTTGGTTGTTTTTATTTGGAAAATATTAAAGAGAAGCGAATGTATTGGAGGATTTCAGAAAGAAAAATTTTGTGCTGAAGAATTGTAAAATATCAAATAAACAGAAAAGTGAAACATTTTCTGTATGTGAATGTATTTGCTTTACAGATTGGTTTGTACAGTTGTTACAAAACTGACCTTAATAGTAGTTTTTATTTATTTTAGAATTAGAATGGCCATGCTTGTTTGATAATGGCTGCTGAGGATGGTAATCGAAATAATAGCTATTTGAACTTTCTGCAGTATAGGAACATAATTTCCATTACTTAATTAAGCAACTATTTATTTTTTAACTCTATTTATTTAGTTATTTCACTGTTTGAAAGAATATTGACTTATATTCCCCAACATCATTTTATACCCTAACTCGCACTTATTTGTCTTGTGACTGGTTCCTAGTTGTCACAGTATATATATACACACACAAGTGGGTATTTTTAAAAAACTGCATAAAAAGCAATAATTCATTTTGCTACTCTATTACCTAGTTATTATTTCCTGAGTAAACAATAGACACCAACATAAGCCCCAAACCAAATGTTGGCTAAGATCTTCATTAGTGAGACGCATTGGATAATATATAGCTATTTAGAAGCCATTTTTATTTATACTCTTAATAGATAACTAGAGCAGATTAATAACTCAGTAACATTATTGCCTTAGTGCTGATATAAGATTTAAACTAGTAAAGTTATTTTTCCGAAGAATCAAAGATATCTTACAATTAACGTATAACTTTAGTCACTAAATGGGTAATTACTGATCAAATGTTAAATCTGTATAGCTATATAATCACCGATTTTTGGTTCAAAACCTGGGAGTGTTTGAAACTTTAAAAAAGGGTTCCATGTATGTATACAATACAAATCTTTTCATGGATGAAGGCCAATAGATATAAAGTGGTCTGCTTAAATGGGTGTCATAACTGTTTGGCAATCATTGATTTCTTCACATTCATAAATGATGCTGAAATATAATGCTTTCTGGGTTTTTTTTTATATAGATCAAAGCGTTGATCAGGAAGTGAACCAGGCTGGCTGCTTGGAGGCTAGACTACCAATGCTTGACTGCTTTTTTTTAATGCAATATGTAGGTTATTTGATAAAAATATGGAATACGTTCAAGACTCAGTAGAATAGATATTATAAACCAGGAGTTAATACTCATAATTATAGTTAGTGTTAATATGCGTACACTTGCCATTCTTTTAACATAACCTGAGAACACATGTTTAATTACAATACATTATTATTTCTTTTGTAAAATTGGCATTGATATGTATTTATTCCTTTTTTAGGGTACTTTAATTCATTTATTAAAATTAACACGCCTTTTGAGACTTGCGCGGTTATTACAAAAAATCGACCGCTATTCTCAACACAGTGTAGTCATTTTAACGTTACTCATGTCCATGTTCACTCTTCTTGCTCATTGGCTGGCTTGTATATGGTTTGTTATTGGTAAAAAAGAAATGGATCACTATTTAAACCAGGATCCTAACTGGGATTTAGGTAAGAATATTATAGTTTTTAGAAATAAATATTTTGATAACAATTATTTATCATATGTTAAGATCAAAAATTTTATATTAAATTAACTTTTTTTTTTCATTTTGATGTGTATACTTTTTTATGCTTTTTTCAGAATTTAATTTTTCATATTTACAAAAATTTATACAGCATTTTTATAATCATGACAACAAATAGACATTAATCTTATCAAAACTGTAGTTTTTTGTGTGCATTTATAATAATATGATAAAATATACAAACTTCTGGAATATAAATGTATTTTACTGCATTAAATGTGTGTTTGCTGATATGAATTTATCACTCTATGCCAGTAGTTCTCAGTTTTTCTAGAATTGTGGAATACATTTCACTTAATATTTTTCATGTGGAACACTAATGTACAGTTCGATTACAAATATTATTACATCTTGACCATTTGAAAACAGCAAACAGACAGTATAGATTCAGGTCATTCGAACAACAGGCAGCCACAGCACATACGTCTAGCCAATCACACAAAAAATGTATAGCTATTATAGCAAAAAATCTATTTATTATTTCTATAATTTTTTTTTTTTGGGCGGGACACATGAAATGGATTCACAGAACAGTAATATGTGGAACATGTTTTGAGAACCACTTCTCTATGCTACTGCCATCTATAGAAAAATGAAATAATCAGCAATTTCCACATGGTAATGCATTTAAATCTCCACCAACAGATCAGTCTCAGCTTTTGCCTTTATCAATGGGAACTTGAGATTATAATGCAGTTATAAATCTGTCAATCCACCTTTAACTCTAGTTGTATTTTTATATTGGACTACTTTCATCATCTAATATTGAATGTCTTTAGAAAAAATTAACTTTATTTAAATATAGCACATCAAACAGGTTAGTATATGCACAATGTTTTGAGAGGTACTATTCTACTCTCTTCTTCAGGTGTTGCTAGCCTGACCAGTGACAGTTCTAGCATGGGATTCAAACCTGGACTTTTAGATTCTTGAGTCTTAAATTTCTAAGATAATGTTCTAACCAACTGAGCCATCCTTCCAAAGTCAACAGTCAGTAGAAATTTCATATACACCTGGGTCTCGTTTTATGCGGATTTATTTAATGCGATTTTGAAGTTATGTGATTCATGTTTCTTCTTAATATCTTTGTATGCAGTTTTCTTTTATGTGATAAAAATTATTAGATCAGAAGTCGAGCTCCAATAATGCACTATTACTTTAAATATTATAAATTTCATGCACTCACGTCATATTTAAAGTAATAGTGCATTATCGGAGTTCGACTTCCATCTAATAATTTCAATATTTTCAGCATTTTATAATAGTACTGTGATAGATTTTATGTTATAAAAAAGTTCATAATTCACTTAAAATCAGAATTTCCCCAATTTTATATACACACATTAAATTTTACAAGATTATAATGTAAATCTGTTCAAACATTATAGATGAAAAATACTATGTATGTTGTTGTTTTCGTATTTTAAATCATGTTCTATTTTTGCTTTTTATAAAAAGAGTATGTAATCATTTAATCATTTAGTATCCACAAGTTTATTTTTAAAAGGTGAGTTATAGCGGTGGGCACAATTAAAATCTGATTTTTAATTGTAATTAACAATTTAAAAATTACGTAACGTTAACGATGAAATTTGATTTTTAAATGGAATTAAAAATTAAAGACAAAAATAAGAATTTAATTTTTAATTGTTAGTTTTAATTAAATTTTGCCCAACAGTGATGAGTCGGTGTCTTTTTATTATCGTAAGTCTAAGTTCTTATTTTTATTTAAAACTTTTAGTTTACTCTAACAGAGAGAAAATAACACCCAAGAAAATGAATTTCTTTGTAAACAAAAATTTTAATTTTAGATTGCTTAGCAAAATAAAAGGATCAACAGCGATTGGAAAACGTTTTAGTTGTATTTCCTCTTGACCTCATTTAAGGAGAAGCTACAGTACCTCATATCACATCACATCATGATGAATCTGATGTCTCGAATAGTGTTAATGATTAAAATATCCTACATGTATGAAAAAAATGTAAATTACCGATAAAAATATGTTGTTTTGAATAAAATTCAATACTGTAATTAATAAAAAAAGTAAAAAAAGTTTGTCTTATATCAATTTTTTTTCTTATATCAATTTTTTTTCAAATTTGAAATTTTTTATTAGTCATATTTTATTTTATTTTTTTTATGCGAATTTAAAAGTAATTTTACGTTGTTGCTTTGCTTTTATGTGATTTTTGGAAAATTACCGTACGTATCCCCCATTTTTCAATGTAAGTTAAGTCTATTTTTGTGCAATTTCTTTTGTGTGCATTTTCTGAGGAACCTATCTACCGCATAAAATGAGACCCAGGTGTACTTATCTATGAGGTTCTTCTTGATTTCTCCACTTTTTTCTAAAAGCAAAGTTAATTAGTGGTTTCCATATATTATGTATAGTCACACTAGAATGGCTTATGGAATTTTGTGCCCTTGTCATGTGAGTAGCTTCTTTAAATTTTCTTTTTTGTACCTTTTCTTCTCTGTCCAATATTTTTGTATTTCCCAATTGAACATACATGGTCTGCTACTTTAGACATATCTGTTTTCTCTCTTCTAATCATCAGTTTGTGTTTCTTCAAGCACTTTTCAATGGGATGACTGGTCTCACTAATATATGTTCTTCCACATTTCACATGGTATTTCATAGATGCAGTTTTTTTTCTTTTCTGCATTTCACATTTAGTTTTTGTAGATGTTAGAATTCCTCATAGTGTAGTATGTCTCTGGAAAGCTGTTCTGAGGTTATACTGATTGCAGGTTTTTGTTAATTTATCTGCTATTTTTGGAATGTATGGGTACACTACAGTACCAATAATTGTTTTTTCTCTTGATGGTTCTTTTTGTTGTCTATTTAATGTTTTCTTAATAACAGCTGATGGATAACCATTTTTCATAGAAGTTGTTCTATATAGATCTTTTCTTTTTCCAAATCACTGGTTTCTGAACAAAACTTTTTTGCTCTGTTTCATAGTGATAGTATAACTGCATGTTTTGTGTTTCTGGTGTGATTGGATGTATTGGCTAGGTATTTTTCTGTATGTGTAGGTTTTTGATAAACTGGAGTTCTGATTTTGCCATGAGGGAGTCTTGTTACAAGAACATCTAAGAATGCCAATTTTTGTTACTGTTCTGATTCTATTATGAATTTAATTGAAGGGGATATGTTGTTGATGTGTTTCCAGAAAGTTTGTAGTAGTGCTTCATCATGTGACCATACAACAAATGTATCATCCACATAGCAAAGCCAAAGTTTATGTGAATATAGACTAGTTTTTATGGCTAAGGTTTCACGTTCTTCAATGTTAATATTGCTAATGAGGGGATTCAATGGTGAGCCCATAACGATTCCTTGATATTGTTGAAAGAATTCTGTGTTGTATTGAAAGTAGGTTGTTTTTATGCAGAATGTTAATAGTTTCATTATACTATCAATAGGAAGAGCTGTTCTGGTTTGTAAATTATTATCACCATTTAATCTTTTACTTACAATAGACAATGCATCTTCACATGGTACATTTGTGAATAAACTTTCCACATCAAAACATGCCAGTAATTCAGGTCTTTCAATTTTCATATTCTTGATTAATTCTACAGTGTCTTGAATTTCTGACAAAGGACTGGGTTTTGTATGCTAGAGGAACTAGAACTTTGAGAAGATATCTTGCCAAATTTTGGCAAGGTGAATCTCTAGAACTAACCGTAAGTCTTAATGTAAAATGATCCTTATGGATTTTAGGTAGACCATAAAGATGAGGAATTTTGCCGAAATATATTTTTCTTTTTTCTGAATCAGTGAAGTACCTGTGCTGCTTTCTGAGTAATACTTGTATCTTTGTTTCTGTACTCAATATCAAATTTTTTGCCACTTCTCTATATTGGCCTGGTGTGAGGGATTCTTGTATTTTATTATCATAGTCAGCAGTCAGAATAATTATAGATTTATCTACTTTGAGATATTTAATTGCTTTTCACTCACCATAGGATATGTTTGACTTCAATTTTGTCAAGTATTCATTTTATTCTCCATTGTAATTCTGCTGCTTCTTCTAAAAGAAATTTTTGAATGACTTCCTCAGTGACTGCCATTATATCTAATAAAGAGGTATTAGATGGTGTTATGGCAAAGTTTAATCCTCTTTCAATAACAGAAATGTCAGTATCTGTTAAATGTGTAGAACTGAGGTTTTTAACAGATGAAGTTGGTACACTGCTTGGTACATTATCATTTTTGATGTGCCCATGTAGGTTAGCAAGTTTCTTCTTTTGGCATTCTTTTACTTTTCCATGTAATGTAGAATGTGATTTTCTTACTGCTTGAGAAACTCTCATGAAGTCTTCATCAGTAAGTTTATTTTTTAGAAAACATTTACATTATTAATGGAATGCATTGCACTTGTTCTCTAAGTAATTTTCTCAGCTCTCTGAGAATGAATTGAAGGTTTTGGCTGCAAATCTTTAGGAATTGTCCCTTCAGATTTACATTAACATAAGAAAGTTAAATGATTTAATCTTTGGCCAGCTTTAGACATAATTTTTCATAATGTCTAAAGTTTGATATAGTATTGGGTCCATATTGAATACTTAATGTTTCCCTGAATATTTGTGATGATGGTGTCTTAGTTGTATTTTTATATTGTACTATTTCCATCATCTAATATGAGTATTGAATGTCTTTAGAAAAATTTAACTTTATTTAAATATCCCAAATACATTCAAGTGTTAGTAATAGCACATCAAACAGGTTAATATATGCACAATGTTTTGAGAGATATTATTCTTCCCTCTTCTTCAAGTATTGCTGGCCTGACCAGTGACAGTACTCGCATGGGATTTAAACCTGGACCTTTAGATTCTTGAGTATTGGAATTTTTGAGGTAATGCTCTAAGCAACTGAGCTATCCTGTCAAAAGCAACAGTCAGTAAAAATTTCATATACATATCTATAAGGTTCATCCTGATTTCTCCACTTTTCCTAAGAGCAAAGTTGATTAGTGGTTTCCATATATTATGTATAGTCACAGTAGATTGGCTTATGGAATTTTTTGCCATTCTTATGTGAGCAGCTTTTTTAAATTTTCTTCTTTGCACTCTTAAATATTTTTGTATTTTCCCAATTGAACGTATGTTCATTGGCACATACCTGATCTTCTACGTTAGACATATCTGTTTTCTCTCTTCTAATCATCAGTTTAGGTTTGAGAAAAAACAATTATTGGTACTATAGTGTACTCATACATTCCAAAAATAGCAGACAAATTAAGGAAAATCTGCAATCAATATAACATCAGAACAGCTTTTTAGAGTCATACCACATTATGAGGAATTCTAACATCTACAAAGCCTAAACTTGAAATGCTGAAAAGAAAAAACTGCATCTATGAAATACCATGTGAATGTGGAAGAACATATATTTGTGAGACCAGTCATCTCATTGAAAAACACTTGTAAGAACACAAACTGATGATTAGAAGAGAAAAAACATATATGTCTAAGGTAGTTGACCATGTATGTGCCAATGAACATATGTTCAATTGGGACAATACAAAAAAATTTGATAGAGAAGAAAAGATATAAAGAAGAAAATTTAAAGAAGCTGCTCACATGACTGTGGCAAAAATCCCAGAAGCCAACCTAGTGTGACTATGTATAATGTATGGATACCACTAATCAACTTTGCTCTTAGAAAACGGAGAAATCAGGAGCAACCTCATAGATAAGTATAAGAAATTTCTACTGACTATTGCCTTTGGCAGGATGGCTCAGTTGTTTAGAGCATTATCTTAAAAATTCAAGCAAGAATATAAGGGTCCAGATTCAAATCCCATGCTAGTATTGTCACTGGTCAGGCCAGCAACACCTGAAGAAGAGGGGAAAATAATACCTCTTGAAATGTTGTGCATATACTAACCTATTTGATGTGCTATTACTAACAGTTGAATGTATTTGGAATATTTAAATAAAGTTAATTTTTTGTAAAGACATGCATTACTCATATTAGATGATGGACATAGTCCAATATAAAAATACAACTAAAACACCATCATCACAAACCTTCAGAAAAACACCTTTAACTCTATTTTATTATTTTGATTAAAAACTTGAATTCATTAAACCTAAAGTTTTTCTAATTACTCATGTAAACTATAACTGACCGCTAAAGCTGAAACCTGCTATTATATATATTTTTTAATTTGTTTAAATTAGAAAATCAAATCATGATTGCTGTAATATAAATTCAAATTTACAAGCTCTTTTAAATAGTAAGAGAGTTTTCTAAATCAAAAAATATAAATATATATAATGAAGATTTTGATTATAGTGAATTTTTTCTATGAAATTAATCATTTAATCATGTGAATTATCCTCTGACACGAATATATAAATTTATGAGCTTTCCATTTTATTCCAAGAGCTAAACCTAATTTTAACTGATGAAATGTCTTAAAGAAAAGCCATTCTGTCTTAATAAAAGCCCATCTACTTACCTATGGCTAAATTGATTTTTGAACAGTTTATCACATTATATTGTTTTAACAAATATTCACTGCTAAAAGCTTTAACATCTAAGTCTTGTTAAAATTTGACACTTTCTGTAAGATGCATCTTCCAATAGCTACTTTATTCTTTTTTTGAAGTAATTTTCCCTCCTATCTAATACTATTTTGGACATTAGTCAGATAATGAAATTATCCATTGATGTGTGTCTAATGTCAGAATAGAATGAATTGCATACATGGTATTAGGAGTCTTCTGTATTCAAGAATCAATCAAAACCCTATTTCTAACTTAACTGTTCATGTTTAGAATAATGACATTTTAGCTGAATGTAGACCAAGAACTTTCAATTATTTTCATCAAGAGAGACATTTTAAGTGATTTTTTAAAAAAAAAAGGGAAAAAAAAAATTTTTTTTTTTTTAAATCTATATGAAGAGGCCATTTCTATTTCTCAAGAGAGAAATATGAATGTAAAGTGATGTGTTTTTATAATTTTTTATATTTCCTTTTATTTGTATTTGCAAACACTATTTTTAATGTGTGTGTGTAGATTTTCAGCATAAAAGTATACAAGTTTAATTATTTGCTTTGATGGAAGTAGCATAATTAGATAGCATAATAGTACAACCGTGACAGTACTTGATCATCATCAATGCTCTACCTTTGCCAGCACCTCACCTATAGACTAAATCTTTTTTTAATTTATACTTTTACATATATATATATTGTAATGGTATGGAGAATTAAGGGTAAACATGGAGTGATATGACTTAAACCTGGAGTGATGCAACTCATGATCATCATCAAACCCGTGTCAAATGCAAAATTTGAATATTAAATACAAATGAATATTATGAGGAATGAGCATGAGAGATCACACATTCACCATCATTCATCATCATGAGTTTTCAACAATAAAAATAAATCAACAATCAATCTTGTGACTGGCTTTGAAATGAGTCTACTTGCCAGATTGAGCCAGATTATCTAAACAGTAATTTGTATGCACAAACTCAAGTGCTAATCTATCAAAATATATAACAACAAAAACAATAATGCTGGGATACTAAAACTTACTGATCATTATCAATGCTCTGCCACTTAGTACCATTAATGCATTGGCCAACTATAAACTTAATTTTTAAATAAATAATTAAAATGAAATGTAGTGCATGGATTTTAAAGGATATCCTCTTTGTTCCAACCAACATCATCATCAACTGGATGTCCATAAATATTAATTATAGACCTCTTTTATACAACAGACTGTAAATCCATCTCAGTGAACAAAAGCTCTATAACTGTCACTGTATAAATTAAGACTTCTGCCTTTGATTAATACAATGAGCTATCATATGATGATTTACAAATACTTCATAATGGGTTTACATTAAACACATATACATCACAGACAGATGTATGGCATAATAATTTAAAAATTAATATGTTCAAATTGTCATAGACTTATAAAAAATTCAATTCATTTTTAATAATACATAAATGCACATGTATGATGTGCATATATATATATATATATTGTACCGGTTGCATTCGTAAAAGATATCCAGCATACTCTATTTGTAGGTTTAGCTGAGTTCAAACCTTATTTATCATAAATTTATAATTTTATATTATAAATATTATGTGAATGGACCGGCTCTTCGAGCAGAGGGGAGAATACCATCTATTGACAATATCCACAGTCAGACCAAGCTATGCAATGCATAACATGATCACCATGGCCCACCTTGACTGCTAGATTCAAACCCCTACTATCCAAGCACTTTATTTGTTTTGAGGTAAACCTCAGGCACCAGCTAGTTACGAGAACTAACGTGTTCGGACAGTAGGCCCATAATTCAGCGCTCGAAATATCCCATGACTATCTAAAGTAATACAATAACAAATTATTGCTTTAATTAGTGGTAAAGAATTGACAGACAAAATTAAGCTTAAAGATAAATTATTTAACTAGATGTTTATTAATGTACTTTTTAAATACTTTTATAAGAACTTAATTAATTTAGACAATGATAATTACATATACTATGCACACACTCTGAATTCATATAATAAACTAGAATAGAACACAGGCATTAAATAATGCATGACATTTAAATGAATACACAAAATCAATATAATATAACAAAGAGTATTCACATACATGACATTTCAAAACATGCACATCAATAGTTCTTTAAGCATGCTATAGAGTTCATTATTAATTGACTCTGGGAGGCTTCAAATTATTGCAATGGCTACTTTACTTAGAAATGGAAATAAGAAAATGTTATTTGTTATTTAGGATTTTAGAATGTGGATACTTCTTGCTGTTTGCTGCTTCAAATGTAATCTTTCCAACCGGTTGTATGTGAGGTTTTCTTGAGGAGGTTTAATGCTTAGTATGCCAAGACATTTTTTTAAGACAGATATTGACAGCAGATTTCCAAGTTGTTAGGCAGGCATTATTTTCATGGGCAGGTTGGCTGTTTCATCAGACTCAGGCTGGAGCAAAGTTGTATGTTTCCGACAATGATTAACAATGCATGATTAATTCTGGATACATAATAGAGTGCTTGATTGATTGACTGAACTGAACTGCAATCTGAACTGATTAATAGACTGATCTGAACTGATAAAATACTGGACTATTTATTGGGATGACCTGTTATCATTTTGGTGTCCTCCAGCTATATTTGTTGTTGAAATTCCCTAGATAAACTTTTAATCCTATTGTTGATCTTTTAATTAATGGCCATTGCAAACTTGTTGTTTTGTGGATTTTGTTCAACTTAGTAGCCATTGCAAATTTGTTGTTTTTAATTCATAGCCATTGCAAATTATGTGTTACAATATTTTTATCTTTCTCATTTCATTTTATTAACATGCACACATTTTCTTATACTTAAAATTAATTCATCATTTACGCATATATATATATTTCTTTCAAATAATGGGAAAAGACCTTTTTTCTTTAAATCAAATGAAAAGATATTTTTTATTTTATGTAAAGATTTATATTTTAAGCTTTTAGTTTTTCTTTTAAGTTATATTCCCTACTCCCTTCCAATTAATTAATTGTAACTTTTATTTCAAACTACTAATAATATAAAAAACAAAACTCTTTAGACTTTTAGTTTTACATTTGGACAGCAAACTGGCATTTTATTTAATAAAAAACTCTCTAGATTTTTTATAAATTTATTTATTGATTTATTAACCTTTGCATTATTCATGATAATTTTATTTTAATAATTTTTAGCCAAAAATTATATATGTACAGATAAGATATCGGTACAATATATAAATAGATGATATGAATTAAAGCTATTAATTAACCCTTTTTTATGGTAAGTTTTCTTTAAAAAATATTTACTCCTTTGACAGTCCTTCGTCAAAGTTTTTCTTCTTTTTTTCCAGGTTACTCTTGATTAATTATAAACATCTTTAAACATACTTCAGCAACTTTTTTTTTGTTCCCTAATCTAGAAATCTTTTTGGAGTTTGCTTTGCTTATTTTAAAAATAAAATCATCTATGAATAAATTCTTTGTTTTAGACTTCTAATTCAAGCAAAATTTATTTACTTGTTTTACTTTTAATCTAGAGATTCCAATTGTGATTTTCAATAAATTATTTAAAATTATATCATTTTCAATATATATATATATAACACTCTCTAATCACCAACTGTACTTTATATATATGACATAGTAACTTTTTCTATGACTTTCTGTATATAGATAAAACAATATAATGTATAAACTAATTTTTTAACAAACTGATGGACTCTCTAGGTAAGCTAGTTCCTTCTAAACAGTAGACTGGCTTATTGTCATCTTCAGGAAATGTATAATCTGGTAATTGTTGGCATTCAATCATCTCCATTTAGTCTAGAAATAGATAGATTTCAGACATACCATCTAGGACATAATATGGGAGATGGAGAACACAGAAAATCGGGCCTTTTATGTTCATGTGAATTTAACCTCTACCATTGTAAACTAGTAGAAGCAGCTAGACTTGCATTGTCTTGCCTTCTGTTATATTTTTATAGTCATCATGCTGTCACAATCTGTAAAAACTTTCAAAACTCTCAAAAACTCCCTTTAATCTTCTTACAACCTTTTTATAGTTAGGATGAAAAAACAGTAATTAAAAATGTGTTTTCTCTATCTTGATTACAAAAAGTTAATGACTTTTCAATTTCCAGTAATTCTTTCAAAAACATCAAGATATGATATGTTATGCAAGTATTAATTAAAAAAGAATTTAATCTAATCAAAATAGATAGTGGAAATTTATAAAACATAAAAACATGCTTGTTTTAATTTCAAAATTAGAATTAATAAAATATTAATTAGACCTTTTTAAATGTTTAATTTATAATAAAAAAATTTAAATTCAAAATTATTTAATCCTTAACTGTTATTCCAGTGTAATCATAAAAAAAAATTTGTTTGTGTTTATTTCTATTTTTCCTTTCAACTTTATATATATATACACTAGTATGTTATTGAATGTCATGAGACACATAACCATCTCATATCTGTCCTCATGGTGAAAAGAAGAAAAGAAATGCAATACCCATCAAATAATATTTTACATAATATACATGTATAATCAAAACAAATATCATGTCTCAAACTTATGTACTCATCATTTTAAGAGATTTGACAGGTATCTGACAGTTAACAGAGTGAATAATGACCTGAAATTCTGAGATAGATAAATCATTCAGCCATTGGACTATAAGTACACAGTGAAGCATGAACACCAAGAGGTCTACTTTAATTTAGAAACTGAAAACTACCACAACCCTTGATATAAAATAAAGTTGTAAAAAAAATTTGTGAAGTCCTGATTTTTTTATTCTTAGGGTCTGGAAAATACAAAACTATACCCTGATTCGTTAAGTCTTATGGTCTAGAAAATATAGAACTTTGCCTTGCTCTTTTTCTTCAAGATTTAGAGGCTGGAAATCATGGCAAAACTCTGTTAACTGCATCTTGATAAACAATAGGAAATCAGAAAGTGGGTTGGAACAATGCCTGAAATAGAATATACCTCATAGTTGCATGAAAACATTGTATCCTTAAGCCAATGACAAAACCCTTCATCCATCATCAAAACTCAAAGTATGGCTAAACAAACTCCAACAGTCAAAAACCCAATCCAATATCCAAAAATCATAGATTTTCTATCCAACTCCAAATATGAACTTTTTAAATATACTTTAAAATTAGTATTTTATAATTTATAATCATCAATACCCTTGTCACATATTTCACAGTAATACTTTAAAAGTAATTCTGCATAAAATGCATACTTCTTTTCTTTCTCAATATATATATATATATATATATATTAGTAGATTAATGCTCTTAAAATAAGCAAATCTAGAAAAGTTTAGTTCTTATTATTAGATGGACATCTGATATTGGTTTAAAGCAACTGATATGTTTCTTAAAATATATACATACTATAGAAAGATTTGTACACTTTTTGTATTGTATGGCAATTCAATAATAAATATTTAGCAACAATAAGTGGACTTAATAACTTTTGAGATTTGTTTTCATTTATACATAATAGGGATTTAAACAACTATATTCAAAATATCACTAATGAATATGTAAACCTTTAGCATACATTCCAAACCTATATAAAAACATTGGGCACATTTCTGTAAGTGCTTTAGAGCATTTTTAATACTAGGGAGATCACTACCATTGATACAACAAAGGGATAAATGGCCTTCAACATTTTTCTCATCAACAAATATAAACTGTTCCAAATATTTTGTACGGATTCCATCAAAAACAAAGATACATCGGATTCCATCAAAAAGTTTTTAAAAAAAAGTTACATTTCATAGAAAGAACCTATAAAACTGATCTGCATATTTTGTCTGCAAAATAAATTACTAAATTAACATTATATACAAGAGAATGAATAAAAATGTGTTTTAAAAAAACTTTAGAGTTTAATCAATATTAAAATTAATTTTACAATTAACAAATAAGTGATTAAAACAAATTTCAAATTTTAATAAAAGTATATATAACTGCTTACACAGAAAAATATTTATGTGAAAAAAACAATTTTAGAGATTTCATCTGAGGTATCAAGAAACAACAGAGTACTTTAAAGATAATATTCATAATTTATATCTTTGCAGCATTATATCATGGGGATAGGAAAGTTAACTATAATACACAGATCATTATAATATATATATATAGCAAATTATATAATAGAAATGTAAAAACAAAAATATGATCATACTTATACCATTTTCTTTTTTTTTTTATGGTTATATAATTCACATTATGTTAAATTGAATTATATATATGGTTTGTTATTGATGCGATCTTATTAAACATTAATTATTATAATTATATTCATGATTGTTTATCTATTTCGCAATTCATCATACATAACTGGTATGCACGCAAGATATAATCATACCCCTAAACTAGAAGTCATGTATATTCTTTCTGAGTTCGAATTCCATGGAATAGTGAGAGTAGATTAGAGGGTTCATAGAAATAGGCAGATAAAATGAATTTCCTACTGCCTTAGTATATATAATAATTTCATAATCATATTGATGGAAATAATTTATGTCATCCTGTTACCCATGACATTTGATGATTAGGTTATTTTATTTGTCTAATTATACACATATTTAATCTATTATAAATGCCCACCCCATTATATATGCTACCTGAAACAAAAGGGTTATCAAATGAGGATACAGCAGCCTTTATGTGATCCTGTTACTATATATATATATAATGTGTGTGTGTAATATACAAATCAATATATATATATCAAAATACAGTAAAATTTACATAAATTATATTATTTTTAGAAGTACTTTCAACTATACATTTTGTAGTCTTTATCAACTATATAACATTGAATAATCAAAACGAGACAACCTTTAACAATACCCATAGTTCATTGTTAAAGGTTGTCTCGTTTTGATTATTCAATGTTATATACATGATAAAGACTACAAAATGTATAGTCGAAAGTACTTCTAAAAATAATATAATTTATGTAAATTTTACTGTATTTTGATATATATATTGATTTGTATATTACATATATTGTGGAACTAATACAGATATCAAACTTAATTTATTATATATGTATAGTATCAAACAGGTCAGTATGACTTTCATTCAATATTACAAAAACATAGGAAACAACTATTTAAAAATAAAGCAAATTTAAAGTATAAATTGATATAAGTGACAACAGCTGATTTTAAAAATGCGTTTACATCTTTGTCACTACAAATTTTTGATTGGAAAAAGGTTAAATTAATATTTTTAATATGAAATATAATAATTGTAAAGCAATGTAATTTCGTATTTATATTTCTATGTCATGAAAACATAGATATTTTATAATTTATTAAATTAAAATATATATATAATTTTACTTTTCTTGAAACTAAAAATAATTATTTAGTTCGTTTGTATTGTTTAAAGATAAGAAAGAAAAAGATACTTTAACATATTTTCTTTCATTTATAAAAATATTTTAGTAATAACTGAAACACAGGCTTATTATAATATACCCGGGTCTATATATGTAATATATAGGGTATATGAGCACAGACTTTCACACGACCCACCACTCTCCACTCTATCTCATAACACTGATACACTTGAACACATATACGTGGAAAAGATAAATAATCACGAGTACACGTATTTCATGCTAAACCAGCAATCATCAGTTGGTCTGGATTACCATCTCCACACATTTACGCTATAAGTACTCAGATATATATTAAGATAGCCAATCTTCATATTTTAATGTACAGGTTTCAATCCACTCCACATTCTAACTCTTCAACCATCCATCCAATTGAAAATCTGATGATGGAATGCTCAAAGGCCACCCTGAGGCCGAGGTTCTTGTTATTTATCTTTTCAACGTATATGTGTCAAGTGTATCAGTGTTATGAGATAGAGTTGAGAGTGGTGAGTCGTGTGAAAGTCTGTGCATGCTCATATACCCTAAAAATATTTTAGATATAAAAAAAAATGGTTGTAGAATTATTTGGATTTATTATAATTATAATGCTTGATCAAAAATATTTTTCTTTTTAGATTTAACCTGTATTATATTTTTTATAATTTGGGTATATTGTATGGGAAATAATTTATTAATGCTTTGAAGAAAAAAAAAGAATATTTTTTTTGATTTAATAAAAAAAGAATGCAAGATTAAATTGATTAAGCTAAAATTGTGCTTAGACAGTGTGGCATTCTACTGCTATGGTATATATAAGTAGGCATTGAACAAGCCACTCTCTCTTTTGTTCCTGCTCTTTTTTTTTTTTGGACCTTGCAGAAATCAACATGGAAGCAATTATAACCAAAGAACTGTTCTTAGCAGAGTGATTGAAGGCAACATTTGGAGCCAATATTAGTAATCAACTGTTAATTTCCAGCATTCCATGATGACAAAATTCATTAGGAAAATGAAACCAGAAATAACTCATTGTTAAAACCTGTGTGTTCTAGTCCAGCGCTGGAACATATAACTCTCCTGTAGTAGAATATCACCTGTTGCCTGCCAGGAGAGATTAGATTGCTACCTCATAAGTCCTATTTGTTATTCTTTCATAACAAGAGTTACGCTTTTACCTGTCATGATGAGTTAAGAACTGAGTACTTGTTAATAATCACATTTGTGCATTTATAATAATCAAATTTTCATAAGAATGGTACCATGTTAAAGACCAATCCAATTTTGGTAAGATTAAATTTTATTTCATTTATTTTTACGTATTGAAACTGTTTACTATTAACCATTACAATTTTTTTTTATTATTCTAATTAATTAAATCTAAAATGTAATTCTTTTTGTACAGTATTTATTTTATAATAAAGATTTACATTTAATATTTGTTATGCGTTTAAATATATATATATATCTCATTAGATATCCATCATTTGTGTTGTGTGTGGTTTCATCTCATTCCAAGGAAATAAGTTTAAACTTTATAATTATCCATTTTAAGTTTATGCTTGCCAGTTAAAAAGCATTAAGATGTAGGAAGCATCCAACAGAGGAAAGGTGTGTGTAAAATCCTTTAGAGTCAGATATTATTTCTTAATTAGAAATGGTGCTTAGGTGTAAATAATTCATTATCCTATAAAGATATTGTTTGACTGAAGAAAAAAATACTAGTTTAGATTAATAAAAGGGGATGATCATCATCAGTGATCTGTACGAGTAGAATAATTTAAATAGCCACATGACGCTGTATATTTATAATATTTAAAATTATGTGTAGAATTCATTTGGGTACATAATTAATTAAAGTGTAAATAGGCCCCTTTCTATATCTTTTAGTATATTATTTGAGTTCCATTATGTAAATGGCTGATCAAATGACACCAACTTTTCTGTATGTGGCTGCATTCCATTACAATATGTATAAAGATTAGTTTTCCAAATGAAAACATTCTGTCTTGTTTACAACAAAATGCAATTCAATGATTATATAATGTAACAGAATGTGTTCCCTATTATCTGCTCTCTAACTTAAATAAGTTTGTCCTTTTGTACTAAATAAACCCACAATATTGGAAGATATTTACTGTATATCGTTAGTAGTTCTAAAGAGAATAAATGCTTAAAATATGCTAATGGATTTATCTCAGTCAATCATTCAACACAAAGTGTTACCCATTCTTTATAGTGGCGATGTCATTTTAAGTCAACAGAAAAATTCTTATGGTAAAGTTATGGCTTGAATATATATTCAATTTTGCATTACTATTATTTTTCAGTTTTATTAGTATCGATTTTTAATATAAAGGTCTTTGGTCTTTTTGGATAAACTTTCAAAAAATAGTAAATATAAACTCTATAAGCGTTTAAATAAATATTTTCAAAATAACTTTAGGATATATATTGGATTTGAATTTATTTTTTTATGTTTTAAATATAGGTATTTATATCTTTTTATTAAATATATGTCTTTAGAATTTATAATAGTTCTTTAGCTGGAGGAATTTTTTTTATGAGTGTAAAAAAAAAACGTTTAAAATAAAATTTTCTATATTATTTCTAAGTCATTTAACAACAAAATTAAGAATATATATTTTTTGTATTTATATTTCCATTTAAAAAGTTTTTTATGTATTACTTCATTCCATATATGTGTATGTGTGTGTGCGTGTGTGGTGTTCACGTATAAATGGGGAAATGTGTGTGTGTGTATGTATGGTGTTCACGTATAAATGGGGAAATATGTGTGTGTATGTATGGTGTTCACGTATAAATGGGGAAATATGTGTGTGTGTATGTATGGTGTTCACGTATAAATGGGGAAATATGTGTGTGTGTGTATGTATGGTGTTCACGTATAAATGGGGAAATATGTGTGTGTGTATGTATGGTGTTCACGTATAAATGGGGAAATGTGTGTGTGTGTATGTATGGTGTTCACGTATAAATGGGAAAATATGTGTGTGTGTATGTATGGTGTTCACGTATAAATGGGGAAATATGTGTGCCTTCTTGAAACCTTTTTTAATTAGTAATAGTCCTAAAAGCTGTGTTGGTCTGCTATATTTTGAAAATGACCATAAAGTTTTATATTCAAAAAAATGATAGTTATTTTATAATATATATATCAATTAGGAAATTATTGCATTACCAAGCTGTGTCTTATGATATTATGAAGGAATAAGAACTATCTATTAATGTGTTATGTAAAGTCAAATTCTTAATAATAAACTGTGATAAGATCAGTTTAAAAAAAACTTCTTCCCATCTTTTTCTGATAGTTCTGACTTGTGTTTGAAAATTGAGAGTTCCATGTGATGTCATTATTTCATCTGATTGGCTGTCACGTAAGCATGTTTAAAGCGTATCTGTTTGAAGGTTTTAGCTTTCACGTTCTCGCAAAAGGCTTGAATCTTGTTTTATTTTAAAATGTAAATAAAATTCAAGCCTTTTCTTTATTTGTGATTAATAATTTTGGAGGTGATGCAGTTGATGAAGAGAATTGTTAGAAACTCACTGAGGGCCTTATATTGTCACAATTCGCAATTTGGCTATTATATAATGCTATAGTGTTTAAGTAATCCTTTAATAGAGGGCGTTTCCAATGCACTCATTTATAATAATTAAAAATATAATAAACACCTCCATACAATATGATCATAATATGCTTTGTGCTGGACTTACCTTTCTTAAATTTGTCTCCTCTAATGCATTTTTTTCTAGATAGCATTTAATTTATTCATCTAACACATTTTATTTATGCTATTGAGCCTTTTAAAAATCTCTGTATCACCTCTTAGAAATTTCTGATCAGTTTCTGCTAATATGCATATTTCAACGAAATTGAAATCATTAATTAAACATGATATGGATTTGGAAAAAATGAGTACTGTAATAAAAATTGACCAATAATACAGAATTTTTTTTGTCAAGCATTGGTGGTCAAGAGGACAGCAACAGCTGCTTTACAAGCAGTTGTCCCGGGTTAGCGGGTTCGTTTTTCGGCTGATGCTATGACACATTAGAAAAAAAATACAGAAATTATTTAAAAGTGAAACAGAAATTTTGTAAATTGAATAAATTAAATGCAATCTGAAAACAATTAGCAACTAAAAAATAGTTTTATGAGATTTTGAAAAAATGAATAAAGATTTAAAATACCAGATATTTTTATTATTTAAAAAAGTATAAGCTAAAAAGATGTGTTGAAATCATAGTGAAACATTACCTATTTAATTATCATTGTTTTCATAGGATTAAATATCTTATGGATAGAAACATTTCTTAATAATGAATTAAAATAAATTATCTTTCATCTCAAAAAAAATTACACATATAAAGCATTGTTAGTCAAAATAATTTTTGGCCACATACACAACAATTTTTCGTTTAACAACTTCTATTTATATAAATTGTTGGCAAACAACTTCTATCTGTGTTAACACTTATGCCATTATTAATATTTTATTGTATATGCATGGGGGTAATGATGGAATTATAATTGATATATTAAAAGAAACGGCTGAAGAAATAGAATTTTTTTTAGCAAAGTTATATACCAAATGTCTAAATGATAAAGATATACCGGATGATTGGAAGAATACAGTATTAATTTTAATTTTTAAAAAAGGTGATGAAAAATATTAGAAATTACAGACCTATCATCCTTTTATCAGTTTTATACAAAAATTTTATCAAGATAATTACAACTCGTCTATAGAGAACATTGGATTTCTACTAACCAAGAGAACAAACTGGATTTAAAAGGGGTTTTAGTACAGAAGATCATATCCAGGTATTGAGAGAAGTTATAGAAAGGACAAATGAATTTGAGTTGCCATTGTGCTTTGGATTTGTAGATTATGAAAAGGCATTTGATTCTATAAACATTTCTTCAGTGATTAAAGCATTGGATCATCAAGGTGCAGATCCAGGATATTGTCATATTTTAAAGAATATTTATAAAAATGCAACAGCAACAATTATATTACATAATGATACTAAGGAAGTCAACATTGAGAAGGGTGTAAGACAGGGTGACTCTATACCTCCAAAACTTTTTACAGCATTGTTACAAGAAGTATTTTATGAATTAAAATGGGAAGCTAAAGGAGTGAAAGTAAATGGAGATTATTTAAGTCATTTAGATTTTGCAGATGATGTAGTTGTTTTTGTAAATAATGCTTTAGAGCTACAGGAAATGTAGGAGTTATCAGATAAAAGTAGGACTAAAGATAAATGTTAAAAAGACTAAAGTAATGTTCAATGGATTTTCTCAAAATATGAACATAAAGATTGATTATGATGAGTTAGAAGAAGTTAACAGCTACAAATATCTTAGTCAGATTATTAATACAGATGGAAACATAATGGATGAAATTAATCATAGAATTAAACTTGGTTGGAGTGCTTTGGGTAGAAAAAACTTGATACTAAAAGGAAATATGTCTATGTGTTTGAAAAGGAAGGTTTTTGTTAAATGTGTTTTACCAGTTCTTACTTATGGATCTGAGACTTGGACACTTAATAGAAGGGCAATACAGAGACTTCAGCCCACTGAAAGAAGTTGGAGAGATGCATGTTAAAAATAATAAGAATAGATCGAAAGCACAATGTATGGATAAGAGAACAAACACGTTACTAACCGTATTGAAAAAATTAAAAGACTGAAGTGAGTTGGGCTGGACATATTGCTAGAAGAGATTATAATAGATGGGCAATTGAAATCAAACTGGATTTCAAGAGATTGTAAAAGATCCAGAAAGAAACCATATGTGAGATGGATGGATGAAATAAGAAAGTGTGCAGGGATGATGTGATAAAATAAATAGTCTGTTGTTATACATAGTACAAGGAAGATTCAGCCCTATAATAGGCAGGGACTGGTTTAAGGCAATTGGAATTCAAGTTAGTATAAAAAAAAAATTTCCCACAAAAGAGAAGTTAAAAATAAATACCCAGACATATTTACCAATGAGTTAGGCATGATAGATACAAGTCCAGTAGAGATGGAGCTAGTTGATAAGGCATGCCCCACAATTTGTAAACAGTGAAAGATACATTAAAAAAACTAGATGAAAAAAATTTGGTCATTGGTCAATAAATGCATATTGATGCAAGTAAAAATGACTGTTTGGGCTACACCTACAATCATAGTTATCAAACCCAATGGAAACATATGCATATGCGGCGATTATAGAATAGACATGAACAAGTTTTTAAATAAGAGAGCATATCCATTACCTAATGTAAGAGAGGTACTGGAAAGTTTACAAAAAGCATGATAGTCTGCAAATCTTGATTTAAATTCATCTTTTCACCAGATTCCAGTGTCAAAGAAAATGGCTGAAATATTGACAAATCACGATCACCTTTTGGGTTATTTAAGCACAATAGATTGCCATTTTTGTATATCAATAGCCTTAAATATATTTCAGGTAAAAATTGATATACTATTACAGATATTTGAGGGTGACATACCATATTTTGATGATAGTTTTTAGACTCTGAAGAAAACTTACATCAAAAATTGATTAGGGTATGCATGAAATTAAATAATTTCAAAGTAAAACTAAATGGCAAGAAAAGTATATGGAACACAAAATAATTAGTTTTTGTAGGACATGTAATCTCTGGAGAAGGAAGTGCCCTTCACCAGAAGACACATAAACCAAGGAATATGAAAGAATTTCAGGGAATTTTTAAGCCTGATTAAGGAACACAAAATAATTAGTTTTTTTTAGGACATGTAATCTCTGGAGGAGGAAGTGCCCTTCACCAGCAAACACATAAACCAAGGAAGGTCAAAGAATTGCAGGGAATTTTTAGGCCTGATTAACTATTTCGAACCTTTCCTACAGAATAAATCTAATGTAGCAAAACCCCTTTTTGAGTTACTTAAAAAGAATCAAAAGTGGCAGTGGTTAAAAATCCATGATGAAGCTTTTAGATGCATTAAAGTCCTACTGTCATCAGAAAAATTACTGGCTCATTTTGACAATAATCAAAAAGTAACTCTAACCACAGATGCTTCAGAATGGAGGCAGACCTATGCCATCCATGCAATAATGGATAATGGCCTATTGCCTACATATCCATAACCCTCTCCAAAGTGGAGAAAAATTATAGTCAGACAGATATATATATATATATATATATATATATATATATATATATGACAGATTGTTTCAAATCATAATGGATCATAAGCCATTACTAGGTATATTGGCAAGCAAAAGATTAGCTCCCAACCATTTGGGCCTGAGAATGCTAAGATAGAGAAATATAGCATGCAGACACATTGTCCAGAAACTCTGACAGATGGGAACCCTGGATGAATGAGATAGAGATTAACTATATAGATTCTATGCAGTCTGGGATTCTCGACAGTAAAATAGTGTGAAAATAAACAAGAGAAGATAAAGTATACCAGCTGCTAAAGAGCTGGATTAAAAATGATAGGCCAACAAGAAAACCACAATGTGTGGTACTAGATTTTTGGATTAATATGAATGATCTATTGTTTAGTAAAGGGTGTATATTAATGGGGGATAGGATAGTTATACCATCAGAAGGAAGAAATAAAGTATTAAACTTATTACATGAAGGTTACCCTGGAATAGTGCATGCAAAAACTTAAGTGTGAAGCTAGGTCTGGTGGCCAAGAATAACAATCGACAAAGAAAATTATATTAAAACATGTTCAGTGTATCAATCACAGAGCAACATGAAAACAAAGGAATATATATCCTGGCCTAAAACAAATAAACCATGGAAGAGACTTCACATGTACTATGTGGGTCCTATTAATGACAATATATTATTGGTACTGGTTGATGCATATTCAAAATGTGCTGAATATCACATTGTCAAAAATATGAGAGCTTATAAAAATACTAAAAGTGATTTTTTCATGCCACAGATTACCAGAAGTAATAGTCATTGACAATGGCACTGGATTTACAGCACAAGGGATGGAAGAATATCTGAAAAGCAATGGAAGCAGACACATATGTGCAACCCCCTACCACCCAGAGTCCAATGACCTCAAAGAGAAGGCTGTACAAACAATCAAAAAAGCAACAAAAAAATCTCTGAGGAGCAACATTCAAGAAGTTTTATACAAAGCAATGCTGCATCAACACTCAACACTATCTACAATAATGAAAAAATTGCTGTCAGAATTGTTGATGCACAGAAAATTGTGCTTTATGCTAGACATGTTAATACCAAATAATGAGTATTTCCATTATATGAGCAAAGGAAAAACATTCCAAATTGATGAAAAATTATGGGTATATTGATACGCTGCAGAGAAAATGGATTGAAGATATAATTATGTGATGGCAATCCAGACAAATAGTGACCATCAAAAATGGAAATGGTAAACAATACAAAAGATATGTAAGCCATGTTCATCACTGAACAATAGGGATGATATACCCAATGACAATAATACCAAACATTGAAAAATTGGAAAAACAGACCAGAGAATGAGAATGAGAGCAGATAAATGCAGATTCCAAAAAATGAGAATCTACAGCCACAAGATCATTGTAAAGCTGAAACAAAAATACAGATTGAACCCAATGAAAGACAAAGATCGCCCAAATCCCAGCAAAGTAAATGTAAACCAAAAAAAATTAGAGGATTATGTGTAAATAAAAGAATCTCTGGAGTAAGAGGAGGATTGGAATATCAATTTATTATTAGTAAAATGTGCATTTTAATTTACAATACTAAAACTACCGTCTAAAAATAGTTTAATAATAAAATGGATAAATTAAAACATTAATTGAACAATAAGAATAAAGCTAAAATAAAATCTGATTTCATAGGAATTTCAATTGTCAATAACTGATTAACAATTGAATTCTAGAAAGAACTAGTGTTTAATTAAACCTAGCAGATGAGATAAAAAAAACCTTCTACCTGGATACAGATGAACTCCAGAAAACAAAAGAGAAAGAAAACTATTTAGGCCGGGGGGGGGGGAAGATTGCAATATCTTTTTTTCTTCATTCCTCTTATATTCATGCAACTAAGTTGTGTATATATGTGAAGGAGTGTAAGAGTAGTGGAAATTTGTTTCTGGGCTCAGGATCTCAGCTCCTGAAGGTAATCAAGTCGATTAGGGATTAAACAAGTCACCCTGATCTTATTATATGTGCCTCAAGAGCCCACAGAACTAAAGAACATTTGCCAGAATTAGGTAAATAGTGATTTAATCAATCATTAATAGCGCATCTAAGCAGGTGACTTTAATTGTGAGAATATTACCTTTATATATATTGATTTATTATTATAATATATGTATAGCAACTATATATATATATATATATATATATATATTGTACCGGACATCACATAGCGGTACAGAGACATGAGACTCGAACTAGCATTATCAAGGATGAATCCCCAAATAAGATAAGAGAACTAGATTAGTATATAATTATATAGACCTTTTTATATTTTAAAAACTAACCAAAATAAAGACTCAAACTCTGGATAGAATTAAAAGATACTTTAATATTATAAAAAAAAACAATTTGTTCTAAATGTAAATTATTTATATAGTTCACGCTAGAATAGTTTCATTATGCTTACATCTATAGTTATTATGGGATGTCATGCTTATACATATATAGTGCGGTTTATTTATATGCCAATGTTTAAAAAAAAAAAGTTACATAATGGGTTTAAGAAGAGAAATGCTATTTTATCATATCATTCAATAATAACGTAGACAAAAGAATTTACAGTGAGTGACACTTTAATGTTCGAATAAATTAATGTCATGTATTTAACATATTCATGTCATGTATTTAACAAACTACGATCGATGCCACTTCGATCATACAAGACAACATGTATATAACCATGATGCCAGGTAAATTGGTCTCTGACATCTGTTATATTTTTTAAATATTAAACATCAAATTTATAAAACAAACATCAATATAACAAACATTATATTTTAATTTTTGAATTAAAATAAAATAAAAAAAATTCATATACACACGTGGGAGTCGCTCATCTAAGGGAAATAGCTTAATGCAAACTTTTCGTGACATTCCATATATAACTACATTAATAAAAAACAAAATGGGTTAGTTATATCACAGCATTATGGTTTACAGATTAGTTTAGGCATAATTCTAAAATACTATAAGAAACCGCAGTGCGAGCATGAGGCAGAAAAATATAAGATTCTGTCCATTTTGGATGAGTAGACACTTCATCATTTAAGTGGGAATAATTCTTCTGATGGGCTGTACCTGGAGAGACAAAGGAAGATAAGGAGATGCAATTGTTCACATAGGGTATTATTGCAGAGTTTCCGCTACTCTTTCTGAAGGTGTCCTAGGGTATTTATGATGCCAGCTAAAACATAGTAAGTGAAGATGGAGGATTCGGAGTTCCAACGATCCTCAAATTATGATAAAACAAAATAATGATCATGGCTGACCTATGCTGGCAATGCTATGACTATAATATGTCCTTTAATGACATCAAAATAACTAATGGCCTAAATATAAAATTTTAATTGGGCATAATGGCATGACTTGTATACTAAACCAAATTATATAACTGAAATCTAAACTTAGATGAATGTCTTAAAGACATACGATTACATTTCCCTTCATTAAACAGGTCCCACATGCATTTGGAATCAATAAGCATTATTTAATACTATAATGCTAAAAGCGCTACATATAAATGATTATTACGTAATAAAAATAAACGGTCATTATTATTTAAAATATCTTATCTGAAATTTAAGCAATAGCATTCTTGGATAACATTCAATATATACGTATGACAGTATTAAAATAATAATAATCTGCCTATAGACAGAAATATTATTTAACTATTTCTCAACCCAGTGAGCATATGGCTTTAAAACAAATAATTTAAAGTAATTAAAATACCCCAGAAGCACGGGGGTTTAAAAGACTAATTTAAAATAGAGGCTCATGGAGTTGAGTTGATTGGCATATAAATGACATATAAAAATAAAAAGCAAATAATTATAATAGTAAAATTTTTTGCACTAAATAAAATTTAAGATTTAAATTTAAACAGATGTAAGCATTTACACACACACATATATATATATATATATTGTGCCCTTTTCTATAGGTCAGTAATAGTCCATCTCAGTCAATTACTAAAAATTTTAAATTTTAGAATATGTTCTTTTAATATGGTAATCGTATTAAGTTAATTATATTATAAAGTACAATTTGAGGCTAAAGCAAATACGTAGTATATAAAATTATGGCGAATCATTTAAAAGTAGTTAAGTAAAGCTTAGAATATTTTTGCATATGGTTGCAAAAGCTGGCCATAATAAATAACTCAGCTACAAATATTTAAAAGTATGTTTAATAAGCTCAGTTTTAATAGTCTTAAACGTATAGATAAATAAATGTTATACAGTATTTAAATTTATAAACTATGTTTAATAATCAAATTAATATCGCATATTTTAAAAATTAGTTTTGTGATGGTGAAAGTTATATCTAGTTCTATATTTTCTAAATTATTCTTCCAAATTTTATAATTATATTATGTAATATAATAAGTGTAGCAATTTTATAAATTCAGACAGAGAAATAGTTTGAAAAATCGTCTGTCTTAAATTTTATTAATCATGTGACTTGTATACTACATACTTTCACACACATGCTTGTTTGTATTTAAAGTAACAAAGTTTAAAATATTTTAAAAGTTATATTATAGAATTGGATGTAATTATTGCCTATCATAAAAGCAAATAATAATAAATATTAAGTTAACTATCATATGTAATGTTTTAAATAATGTAATAAAGACGAATACAGTTAATAAAAAAATTAAATATTTTGTTTAAATAAAACTAGATAAATTGAATATTAAGAATGGAATAAGTTATTTCAAATTATTTTAAAAGTTATTTTAAATGTTTAAATAATTTTGATAAGGTAATAATTGATTTAAAAGTAATATTTTAAATAATATTTTGAGTTATTACGTCATAAATTTTTATTTTAAAGATTCAATTCTGTAAAAAAAATTGAAAATATGTAAATTTGTTCTCAAGCTAAAAGTAAGAATCAACCAATCAAATGAGGTATTCTTACAGACTATAAATATGAATTGCATGGGGGTATCAGAGGAGATTAATAATGGATTGAAACTAGAGAAAGGTATATTAGCAGCTATCAAAGAGATAGTATTTTCAAAATTTTTATTTTAGTCAATTTTAATACTTTCTTATAGTTTTATTTGCAAAAAAAAAAAAACTAATTGATATTTTTAAAAGTATTTTGCAAAAGAGAGTTTAAAAAAATAATATATTTGGGAACTTCGTGAAAATGATTTGCTAGTTTTTTAAAGTACTTACCAGGATTATTTTATCTGAAATTTGACCTAAACTTCACAATGAAAAAGATGGATATACTGTAGAATAAAATGCATATAAATTCTAATAATATAAAAATGTTTTTGGAATATTTTGATACAGCTTTATTAATGTTTCACTGGAGAACTGTTCTGGTACAAAAAATAATACGGACATTATGCTGGAAGCTTAAATGGAAAGTTATTTGCCGTCTAAAAAATTTTGTGACGCATTATTTATAAGCTTATCCAGGAGTTTTAAAAAGAATAAGATACTTATATCTTATCATAAAATATAATAATGAAAGAAATAGAATGTTTAGTCCTTTTGAAGAAAACATTTTTTTTAAAAAGAATATATTTTACAAGAATTAAAAAGAGCTCATAGAGAAGATTTTGTTAAGGAATTATAATATTAAAAAAACTTCTGGTCTCAGAAATATCAAAAATGCATCTTTAGAAGTATTTGTTTTTGAAGCACTTTATCAAGGATGGAAACCTACATAGAAGAATGAATGCATAATACTTAATTAAAAATGAATCCATGGAAATATTGTAAAAAAAAAGTTTACCAAATATTTTTAAAGTTAAGCTAGATGGAGTGATGCATCAGATACGCTGGCAGAGAATATTGAAGAAATTTCACGGGATTAATTAATATTATGATTTAATAATTATCATCCTAAATACTAAAACCAAGGATTATTTTCTATAAATTTTACTAAATGGATTAATATTTATTTTTATTTTTAAACTTTAACGCGCTTGGAGGAGAACATTTTAAAACTCTAGAGAAAATAATAAACATTTTGGACTTATCAGGAACTATTGTCAAAAAAATATGTAATTATAGTTTTGATTCCTTTTATTTTATTAACTTAGTTTAAATGTAAATTTTTCTATTTTATAAGATTAGAAAAACATAAAACATTAATTTGTTGATGATATAAAATTTTATAATGGAATAATCTAATAATTTAGATAAGAATATATTTTAAAATAAAGTGTATGAATGTATATTTCTTTATGTTTGCAATGATCGGTATCTAGTGGATGAAGAAGCCTACTGAATATGATGACCAGATAAAGGTTATTTGGTAATAATAATGACTATTAATAATTTATAATATATATTTTTGTTTTCTTTAGATCATCTATGAATCGTAAGAATGAAGTGTAAAAGTTTTTTTAATTATATGTAACGCATTTTATACAACATTTTCTTTGGAAAAACATTATGAGATAGGATTGATTTGAAAATATGCATACGATTTTTTTTTTATATTAATGATATAATCCAACATAATAACAAATAATTATGTGGTTCTTTTAAAATTTTTATGTTAGGATATTCAAATATTGTCTGATTAGATTGTATATGATTAAGCATACAGAATGATGAAGTAGACAAACTTTTCTTGTGGAACAGTGAAATTGTTTAATTATCAATGAATTTTATTTATTGTTTTGTAAATGCAGATAGTTATTTATTGATGTAAGATGTGGAAAATCTTGAGAAATAATGTTGAGATAGTGGCTTGGAAGTACTTAGTGAACAGGAAACCAAGATGATGTTTTTAAGAAATAGGATATGATAAGGAATAGAAATAATATTTAGTCTTTATATGGATAACAGCATAGTTAACAAAGCCCTATGACTGGTACACATTTTATTTGGACAGTGTTTTATATTTCTTTAAATATTTGATGTTCTAATAAAGCTGAAGAAATAGCTTTAACATCGTTCATGTACTAGAGGATATTAGACAGGTAAAGGTCATACTTCTTTGCACTGTGCCATGTTTTTTTGAGATATATGAGTGATACTATAGCTTTTTTCCTTAAATCCTATACATCTATTTTGCTATCTTTATTTCATGTAACTGCATCGTTTAGTAAGATATTTTGAAAAGAAATGGTAAATAATTTAGAGCTTAGGTTATGCTATTGTTTTGTATAAGATTGGTTTATTTGCTTATCAGGAACAGAATTTTATAACTTAAAATTGAAGGTCCAATATGTCCTAAGGAAAGGAAAGAATCATAAAATATATTTTGAATTTTATTTCGGAAATGAAATATAAATTTTTAAAATAGAGTATCTAAACAAAGACATTTTCTTTAAAATGTTAATTATTTTTGAATGCTTGATTGTTATTTTGGGAGAAAAATAAGTATTGCATATTTTTAAAATACAATGATATACAATAAATGTGGGGAATATGCATAGTATATTTTTTTGTTTATTGAATAACAGGAATATATTGATTATTACACTTATATCGTACTAAAGTAAAGCTAAATAAGAATATATTATGATTAGTAAACATCATGTGATAAAACACTAAAATCTAGTACTGAATTTTGGATGAATATTTTATGTAACATCTTTGACTTTGCAAGATGATTTTTTTTAATATTTTGAGAAATCCATACTCATTATAAAGTTAATTTTGTTTTCTGTAGAATGTTTTCCTATGAATGTTTTAAAAATAAGATAGTTTAATAATATTAAGGATGAAATATTTTGTTAATAAAATAAGTAAATATATTTGTAATAAGTTAACCATACCGAGAAACCAAATGGTAACATTTTATTTTGTCTTAAGTCTAAATAAAGATATAACTAAACTATAAATTATTTTTATATAACTTAGTAGATAAAAATGTAAGAATAAAATAAAGATATCCATTGGAAATAGTGTACATAAATTGTTTATTTATTTGTTGTTATTAACAAACTTTGTTAAAATTTGTTTTCAAAATTTTTGTGTCTGGATTGTTTATTTCTCCACTTCACTGCATGAAATTACAATATATTCATAACAATTGAAACAAATATATAATTTTACACAAAAGATAAATAGAGAATTATTTAAGAATTTAAATATTTTATTGGTATTCTTTTAATTAAATAATTATAATTTTACATTGTTTTATTGGTCATAAATCAGTTATCACAATAGTATACTGAATTATATGCTATCAGTTGCCACACATCCTTTGTTTATCAGATTATCATATGCTACCACGTATTTATTATATCATTACATGAAGCACCATTTAATTATTTGAGAAAATGGAATAATTTTAGAAATTACTTGCTAGTCTTAATGGAGATCAAGTTAAGATTAAGACATAACAGTAATTATTTGAAATGTGCGTAAACTTATTCTAATTACATTAAAATTCTGACTTGTGAAACATTTAATTCATTATTGCTGCCTGTAGAAAGTGCTTCACAAGTAGAATCATGTTTCTAATAATGTTCTATATTTTTTAATACAAAAACTATTTTTCTACAAGTGAAGTGAATAATTAGTCATTACTATGATTAAATAATTAAGGAACCAAAATTTATTGAAGATGCATTTTTGAGTTGTTGTTTTTTTTTTTACATTGTTGATTGGCTAAAATTGAAAAATTATATTTTAATAAAAATGAAAATTATTTTAATTTTTATAAAAAAATAATAAAATGTTGTGCTTCAGGGACATGTATAGCATGATATAAATCAAATAAAAATTCCAAATATTCCAACCAAATTGTATATAAAATGAACATCTTACCATCAAAATAAGGTTATACTTGTCTGTTATTTTGTTGTTGCATGTACACATGGATTCAACTTTACTTGTCTTTGGATTGCAAACTATCAAAAACTAATTACATTCCAATTATTTTACTAATGCATACTTGAATAATATTCAGTTTAGTAATAATATTAATCTTCACACATTAATTGATAGTATTTAACCTGTTGGAATTTCCAGTAATATCACAACATGTAATACAATTGAAAATATACATACGACTGTATTAGAGATAAGCTTTATATTGTATAATTAGCAAAATATGCCTAACATGCTTTCGACTCCTTAATCATAAAAGTCATAATTATGGCATTGATGGTGAGAAGAAAATTGTAATATTTATTAGGGAACAAATCACAATAGAGAATTTGCATATTTGAATAGTAAATAAATTATATATACAGTAACAACTTTCTCCATACTATATTTCTACCTAGTGTAAGTCTTTGTAATCGATGTATGTTAGAAGATTAGTGTATCAAAATTACTATTCAGTGCCTACTCATCTAATATCCCCAGACTAGTTTCTAACTTATGGCTTTCATCAGTGAGAAGCTAGATTTTTGGATCTAATGCATCCTTTCAAACAGCAAATTTTTTAGATCCAAGACTCCTCACTGATGAAAGCCCATAAGCTAGAAACTAGTTTGGGGAAGCTAGATTTTTTGGATCTAATGCATCCTTCCAAACAGCAAATTTCTCAGATCCAAGACTCCTCACTGATGAAAGCCCATAAGCTAGAAACTAGTTTGGGGAAGCTAGATTTTTTGGATCTAATGCATCCTTCCAAACAGCAAATTTCTCAGATCCAAGACTCCTCACTGATGAAAGCCATAAGCTAGAAACTAATCTGGGAATATTGAATCAGTAGGCACTAAATAGGAATTTTGATGCAATAACCTTTTAGGATTACCATAGCTTGCTTTAGATGGCAATAATGTATCTAGAAAGTTGCTATTGTGTGTGTGTAAGAAATTGTGTTTATGTGATGTTATAATGGGTTAAAAAAATAATATCACTGCCAAATGGAAGTTGCATATAGTTTAATTATTCTTGCATTAATATTGCAACATAATAGGTCAAGTGTTGTATAAACTTGAATTTCATTGATGTACTCTACTTATAGATGAATGTAGCAATGAAAATAATATTTTTGGGGATCAATGAGATAAACGTACATTGTTTAATGATAGTGTCTCATAATTTGCATATTCTGGCCTACAAGTTGTAAAAGTTGAATATCCCTAGTATAGATAGATTGATTAATACAATAATGTATACAATACTAGAAAAATGTAAATGTCCACGTGATTTGCTTCATACTCAGTTTTAGGCTTGGTATTCAATCTTTATAAGATCAAAAGGTGTTATTCATTCTTTCATATTGCAATTTTCATTTTTAATTTTATAACTTTTTAATTTATATTTTCATCCAATACGATTATTATTAACATTTATCTGTTATCGCTTGTGAAAAATTGCATTTTATAAATGAATATTTTATTGAGATCTTTTATTGAAATAATGCGGAAGTACTGAAAAAACCCCAGCGAGCTCTACGTAATCTAACGTGTAGAAAGAACCTAGCTACATATAGTTCTCTGGGGGTTTTCAGTACTTCAACATTATTTTATCTAATGGCTATTCAGAAGTTATATTAAGATATTTTATTGTTGATTTCAGTTTCAAATCACTTTTCTTGAAATGCTTGCACATGTCTTTTGCAAAATATTTTTCAATATTTTTTTATTTAACTATGAAAATATATTTTTTATTGTTAAAACAATTAAATAAGGTTGGAAGCTCAGAGCCCCCACCCCCTACTCTTCAGGATTTTATGTCCCTTATTTTTTCATTACTTGCACAACTTTAATCTAGGTTAGTCAAACGATTGTTGAAACACTGGTTGCGAAAATAAAACTATCATTATAATATGTTGCAGTCTTTATCATTGAGGGGGATAGGGGTATCATTCTACTACGGATGTTAAGCTCATGTTTACATTTATTATTTTAATAGAAGTTAACATATATAGACACAGAAAGCTAATTAATCCACTTGAACAATCTTTGACTAGATATCAAAAGTATTCTAGAAAAGAATTTAATTTATAAGAGATTAATGCCAACCAAATGTCTCTTAACATGTATTTCCTAAAACAGTTTTCTTCACACATCTTCACTGCCATCCGTTGTAAAATTCAGTAATTATTGCATAATAGACAATAGAGGTATTATATCCACACCCACCGATCGTTTTCGAGCTTTTGTTTTGATCATTGATGACTTAAGATTCGAATTTGGAACTAACGCGCTTATATCCTAACAGTCATTTTTATTTTTTATTCGATATAAAATCATAAAATTTAAATTTATTATTAATCATAAATATAACTCATTTATTGTGATAAAGTACTCTTGAGAAAGAGATTGTGAAAGTTGTTTTTTACTCTGTTCTTTTATTACCTTAAAACAAAGAAAATATATTTATTTTAAAAAATTGCACTCCACTAGTTTAATGCTTTTTTCAATTTTTCATTTTTTATTTTCCTTTTTAATGTCAATATTAAAAATAAATCATTAAAAATTTTCATAAGACGGAATAACATATTTGATTGTATTCTGAAAATTTATTTTTAATTGATTGGCTCCCATGAGATGCAAAACAAAACGTGTTAATGTTTTTGAAAGTGAAATCTGCACTATAATATTTCCAGCCATCAATTATAAAGATGACAGAATTATACGATTTACTCAGAAAATTATGTCTTTTAGAAAAATACTTCTGTAAAACAAACAAATTCTCAGGTTCGAATTTCTTATATAAAAAGTCCACCATTATATCCCATCCCTTGTATATGTATTAAATGGATTATGTCCTGTACGTGGGGGGTCAGATTGACCTTAGGTCGACATCGGTGTGACAAGAATCTCGTCCTCAGGGTGGCCTTTGAGCGTTCCATCATCAGATTTTCAATTGGATGAACGGTTGAAGAGTTGGAGTGAATAGATTGAAGCCTATCCATTAAAGTATGGAGATTGGCTATCTTAATATATATCTGAGCACTTATAGCATATATGTGTAGAGATGGTAATCTGGACCAACTGATGATTGCTGGTTTAGCATGAAATACTTATATTGGTGATTATTTATCTTTTCAACATATATATGTTCAAGTGTATTAGTGTTGTGAGATAGAGTGGAGAGTGGTGGGTGGTGTAAAAGTCTGTGCTCATATACCCTATATATTGTATCTCTTAATAAACAGCTACTCGTAAAAGAGTATGGCCCTTCCTACTTCAAAAAAAAAAAGAAAAATCAGCGAGAGAAAAAAGCTACTCTGAGTTTTGCAATAATTATACAAACTAATCTTGAACCACAAACGCGTTCACTTGTAGATGCTGGTCAACTTTTTTGTTTATTTGATATTTTACGATGTTGTCTTTCAATTTTTTCAGCAGAAAACTTTCAGAAAAATTTCAACACTACATTTAATTGTGACCTTCCATTATATTCTATTCTCTGCCTTATCTTCCATAATGGGAATAATTGCCATTGCATTTCTTTAGAAAGTTTTTGAGATAATCCTTATAATGTAGATAGGGTCTACTCCTCCTATGAAAACCATGCTCATGTTTAAAAGCACCCTTTTAAAAAATTTTATACTGATCATTCATTTTACATATTTAATCCAATGATGATGAGATTTTACAATAGTGAACCCTATATAATCCCATTCAGCAAGTTGAAGAACATATTGATAATTTTACAACTTTGCCATTCAAACTCAGACTTTCACATGAGACACAACTCTCAGTGTGGGTGATCAGGTGGGTCAGAAATACAAGATGGCACTGAGAGTTGTGGGTCGTGTGATAGTCTGAGTTCGAATCCCACATATATTACATATATAAATGCAGGTGTTAAGCCTATAGAATGTATTAATCTTGCCATTGTATTTTTGAAATTTTATGAATATCTTTGAATGAAATTTGTCTAATGCCTTTATATTGTACCAATAAGTGTGTCCAAGTTTCACGTCCACATAATAAATTAGGAAAAGTAACAGCTCTACAGTTTTTTTATTTGTGATGCTTATACAGTAATCATATATTAGATTATTTCATTATATAATTGAAGTACTGTATAAAAATAAACACAGCAATTTTATTGTGCCGTTTTTTTTAAAGTCATAAAAATTAAAATTATTTTCATGTATTGGTCAAATGTCTTCATAGACCTGTGTGAATTTGATCAACAGTAGAATGATAGATGTTCTGTCACTTGTTGCCTTTGAACTTCTTATGAACTCCTGACCTCTAAATCATTTGATTGGTTAACTTTGCAAGATCCATAAAGCATGACCCAATTCTGTCACATCTAGTGCTTAAACTTCTTGAACTTCACAATAAACCCTTTGATTATGTTTGCCTGCATAGTTTGATGCATTGGTAAAATAGCTAACCTTGAAATCCAACCTTTGGGATCACAGACCAGCTCTGTCACATCGAATGCTTGAACTTTTTATAAACCCTGAAACAATAAATCTTTTGATTATTATTTGTGCCAAAAGTTTATAGAAAAATTTAAATCTTCCTTTCAAAAATATTAAACTGTTAATACTAATACACAATTTAGTACGAATGATAATATTTCATGTGGTATAATTTTTCTGTCTTCTTCAGGCATTGATATACTGGCCAGAACAGTTAGGTAGGTAATTAAACCATTAATCTTTAATAGTAAAACTAAGGTGATGCTCTAAGCAACAATGGAAATTGTATATATATTTTTATGAGAGTTCCTTGATATCTTCATTTTTTAATAGGAAGATTAATGGACATTTCCCAACTTTATGAATTATCGTATTAGTTGAGCTATGAAGTTGACAAGAAGCTAGAGCCACATTGATTTTTTTGTCTTTTTTCTTTTACCTCAATAAATGTAATAATTTATAATGTTTGAAAACTATTTATTAATCTTGTTAGAAAATAATGGATGAATCAGGAGAAGTCTCGTAAGATAAGTATATATAATTTCTATCAATTCTTGACAGAATTGTCTCATCACAGAATTGTCTCATCTACTTGAGTATCATCTAAAATTTCAGTATTCATGAATTTAAAAATTAGTAATTCAGTTTCCATGCTAACACTCACTAATCAGATTAACAACAGCTGAAGAAGATAGGAGAATAATACAGCTTAACATTATAAATACAATTATACTTTTTTTAAACACTTATTGCAAATGTTTGTAAATAAACTGGTTTCATTTATCTTGCAGCCTTCTTCAGAGTTTCTATTGACTATTCCATTAATTTTAAAAAATAATAATAGGAGCTCTGAAGAAGATTTCAGGACAGTCGTAACATCAATTTATATATTGAAACCATAAAAAGATGTGATCTCAGTTGAAATGTGTCAAATTTGAAACCAAAAAAAGATATAATTGGTTTGATCTTGGCAGAAATAATATGAAAAAGGTGTGTATACGTCAATAACACGTGGAAATGCAATTAAAATGGCTGAGATCAATAGTGCGGAAGCAGTACAGTATGACTACTTCCCCTCACATGACTTGTAATTATTATGCATACAAATTTTATCTATTTCCACATAAGCTATAACTATTCTATACAGTGATAATAGATTTGCATTTAATAAAATAATAAATAAATTTCTCAGGATTTTATAATAATATTTGTACTCTTAATCTTATTCTATTTTAATAATATTTTTTTTTTTACAAATATATTGTTTTTTACTACAAGCACTAACTAAAAACAACTTAATCTGTGTTTTAAAACTAAGGCTAGAAAATTTAAATACAATATTGATTAATAATTTATCCCAAGATTATATAAAATAAGAAAATTAATTTATGAATATAAAGTGTGTTTATGCATTTTAGTAAATGACAATGTAAACGGAATTTTATATATACTACTTTACCTAATACTTTTATATTCCAGATATCATTAATAGAATAATGATGCATTTAATCCAGATAAATTTTATGTGTAGACTAATATTTTAAATATAACCTTTATATCGGGAATGTGCAGTGACGATGTTTCTTTAATAATGACAAATAAATATTAATATTAACAATTACTTTATTACACAATATAAAATAAATGATAAAAACAAATAATAACAACAAAATATCTAATAGATATTATTATTGGTTATCTAAAATCTAATTTGAACTTAGGATATGGAGAATGTGATATCAGACAGTGTCGTGAAGACACTAATGTTTACTAGTGGATTGTCCTTGGCGCCATATTGAATTTTAAAAAAACTGACTTGAGTCACAATTTTCACAATAACTTCCGTTTTCATAATGTTAGAGCAAAATGTTTTACATTGGTAGAAATTAGGACAACTAAGGAAAAAAATAAGCTAGCACAAATAGTGATTACTATTAAAAAAGTAAGGAAAAAAAGAAATTTCAACATCCAGAATAATAATTACTTTATTGTTTGTTCATAATTTCTAATTTATCATTAATTAAGTTTAAATTACATCTTCATTGATAATTTCTTATTGTTCCTCACAAAATTATCATTCAATCCATATATAATACTTCTTACCTGAGATAGTGCAAAGCTTCAGAACTTATGGAAGTAGTAGGATAAAAATTCTCCATTTTTTCTTGCACTCCAGAAGTTGAAAAATCTCAAGATGTCTGGAAGAAAAAACGTTCTCCCTAATAAAATATTTTAAAAAAATTAAAATTCTACCAGAATGTAAAAATAATGGAGGCAGTGAAGATATTATTACTTACTATTACAAATACAATAAAAAAGTTAAATATCATATAATTTGAAATTTGAAATTACATAATCATGGTACACATATATGGATATTATAAAACTGTATATGTATGCACCATGCAAGTTCTTCCATTAATAGTTATGAAAACTCAGTAGCCTGATAAACAAGATTCACTACAAATTTGAGTTCTAAATTTTTCATTATTTGCTCAAAACTATTTTGATTTTAGACTTTGGATAAACCAACCCTTTTATTAACATCATCATATTGAATAATCATTGCCAATACAGAAAACAATTTACAAATTTAGAATAAGAAAAAATTTCTCATTTCAAGAGGTAGTCAATGATTACTAAAAAGATCCTAAGGCCATATTTATAAAAAATGTTTATATTCTACCTCTTTCAAGATATGTCTTCCAGAGAAGCATACCTGTTCATATTATTTAATATAAATATGCAAAATGTTAGATATTTCATATTATTCAATATTGTTATTAATAAAACATAAATCATTCCAGACCTTGTTTACCAATTGGCAAAACTTATCAATAATGAAGCTGTCACAAAATTCTAATAAGGAAGACTATCAGACAATCATATGCCTCTCAAATGTAAAATGAAGTTAATAAAAACAAAGTAAGTAAAACAAAATCTAATGAACACCAAATTAGTAAAACAAAAACAATGAAAAACAAGTTATTAAAACAACAACTAATGAAAACCAACTTAGTAAAACAAAAATAATGAAAACCAAGTTAGTAAAACAAAAACTAGTAAAAACAGAATAATAATAAAAATATTGAATTATATACAACCAAATTTTTAGAGAGGAATAAATTGTAAGTAGTCTTGAATCAGGGTCTCAACCATTCATCCATTGTGCTGGTAGCTAAAGCAAACCAAACAAAAAAAAAAAACAGAATAATAAAAACAATACCTTTCATTATCTGTGCTATCTGTCACTATATAAAAAATCAGTTTGTTAGGTTGAATTCACCTAAAATATAAAATCAAAAGATGATCAAAGATTGATTTGATAGCTTTACAAGTAAAATTCCATGTGAAAAGTTATTGATCATGCTGTAAAACAATAAACAAAACAATAAAATGCAAATATAACTTACCCATTAAAACTATTCAAAAGTCATATCTCTCATCTAAGCATAAGTAGAAGCATCTGCATTTGGAGACCTTCAGATTATACATGTTAATTTCAATCCCAGCAAATTCATTTGTGATGAAACTGCAGGTGATATTTGGGGTAAAACTGGTACAACAGGATTAGGATCACTTGTCATGTTTTGAATGTGATAAAAATCAAAACATCCTCTTCTTGAGTCAACACAAATAGGTACCAATTCATACTCCAAACAGCCAAAGTGAGTTTCATGTCTTTTTTTAGACATACAACACAATGTTTATACATGTGAATGTTATAGTGATGAAAATCTCCATGTGTATGGTTTCCATATGATTGCTGTGTCAGATTTGGAAATACATATTTTGGGCATATTTTTATTTTGAAGAAAATCCATCAATAGATATATGGGACAAGGTTCTCTGAAAATTTTAAATGAGGCAAGACAGTCAAATGTTTATTTGCCATATAAATGGAATACAAAATGTATGCATTGGAAACTACTGTTTCAAAACAATGCCAGAATGGTTACAATGGTGATCGCAGAGATTTCTATTTCAACAATATTTAGTTCACTTTTGATTGGCCAAATCAACACCACCCATGTACTTGTTATACATTTTTATTGCAGGTGAACATGGAATTGTTTGTCACAATGCATTTTTATTTCTTCAGCTAACAACATCATTTTCAGAAGATGAATATGCATTTGTTATCATAGCTATTGGCTTTTTGTCCATCCTCTTTTCATTTTCTTCTTTTTTTGTGTGCACTTCGATAATGCTATTTGGAATACTTTTTCTTCTTCTATTTATAGTCCCATAAAGATATAATTTATTTTTATAAAGATACTTTGCTAGCTCTATATTCATAAAAAATCTGTCACAGAAAATAATATGGTTGTTTTGCAAGGTATGGCAGAACTACTGACATCCCAACATGAGTACCAAAGCATAGACAAGCATTTAAATTTGATTCTTTGCCTGCATACATTTTTATGTGATACACATAACTATTGTGACTATCTGCACTCATCCACCACTTGAAATCTCTCTTTACTGGCTTTGATGCATTATATTGCTTTATAGTATTATGACCTGAAAATTTTGTGATCGCTTCATCAACTGCAATCTCTCTGTGCATTTGGTATGCAGCTTTGAAATTAATATTGCATTTTTCTCTCACTGGTCTAATTTTATAGATACAGTCAAAATTTTCACTTTCGTAACTTGGCATTGTTTCATTATAATTAAAATGTAAACATGTTAAAATTTTGCTAAATTGTTTATATGACACAGAATCCCAAATTGTTTATATGACACAGAATCCCAAATGTCTTTCAATTGGAAGACAGGGGCCTTGCATGAAATTCCCAATGTCATCCTAAAAAAGACAGACAATTCTTGATCAGTTTGCATACATTTGTATTTAGTAGCATATTTATTCATTTCCCCAACAATTTTGCACACATTTTTTATCGAACAATAAATGAAAAAAGTCTAAAATAGAAAACTCACCTGTAATAGGAAATTTCATACCTGGAGTCTTCATAAAAAATTTCTGCATTTACCTGTTCTGCAATTATGTTCAGAGGCATATTATTATTACTGGGTGAAGGGCCTGATCTACTGCGAACTTTCACAGATTCTTTCGATTTTGAACTAAAAGATTCTTCTAAATCACTGGACATAACACTATCCTCAGAATCAAAGGGCCTAGAAATCATGAACTCATTGGAGATGGTAGAATCTGTTTCTGAATACATTTCTCCATTTGTTTTCTCTATGTACTATTTTTTATATACAATTTAATAAATCGGGCAAAAAAATAATAATAATTGACCTTATTCATAAAAAATAAAATAAAAACATTTTTTATGGCATATACCTATTGAAAGAGAAAAAAGTGCAGAGACTGGTGGTATAGCTGCATACATAGTCCACTCAGTTTTCCCACAATTTAAAAAAGAAAACAATATTTCAACAAATCAACTGCCACTTGCGGGATTAATGCTGCAGCCACTCAATGTGTTAAATAGGAATAGGTTGTTTATCATTTCAAAATAAATAATTCTCACTTAATAATATTGGAAAAATTCTCACTCTTTTAAGAGAAGCAAGTACAAATCATTGCTTAGCATATCTGGATGATATTTACCATATTGGTCTTATATATTTTGCCTCAAGATCCTTTACTGGGTTCAATTACAGACTTAAATGTTAGAAGTGCTAGTCTATTACAAAAATATACAACTAGATTATTAGGCTATCTTATTACATACTATATAATAGTGAAAAATTAATACTAGCATGTAAGAGTGATGAGAATATTCTTCATGTGGTCTATAAAATGGTGTGTACTAACCCTTCCTGCAGCTCTGTGTTTTCCAGGGAATCTCATGCAAATAGATCCATGAGAATTGTCCAGTATACATATTTATACAATAGAGCTAGACAGAAGACTGAATACAGATTGATCGCTCTTTCTGGATCAAAAACATATCACAGGTCACATGTTTTCTCCATCAAAAAGACAATATGAAAAGAAGGCTTGAGTAATAGTAAAAGATCCTCATTCCATCAACAAAAAGGATTTATGTATTCCATTGTCTGAAAAATGAAATGTCTAATTTCCTTATTTACATATTATGCCTCATTTACATGTTATATCAATTATATAAACTTACCTGTACTGCATAATTTTATTTAACACTATGATTCTGGCAGTGTTTTGTAAAAAGCTGTGTCAGTGCAATCAATTCATTTGTTTATTAATTTATACCTTTTTATCTGAATTCAAAGTCAACAGGATGCTTTAGAATTACTATAATATAGATTTACCTTTGCTTTGAATACATTGCAAATCATCATTTTTGATAACTTTTAATATTATAAGGGTTATTTGGTGCAGAGATCTACAATTCAGATTCGAATTTGAGTCAAGTGCTCTTTTCAACAATTTTAGGATATTTCTCTCAATTAGCTATACATTTTATGGATATCCATCCAATTTAGATCAATAAATAGGTGTGTAATTATATTCAGTTAAAGCGTAAACAAAGATGAAAAATCTCATCATCCAACATTTATCTAGCCTGATGAGTAATATCTTTCCTTCCTTATTAGGGTCTGCTGTCCATTATGATGCCTCAAATCCCCTCATAATTCATTATAAGCCTACCATTGCAACGCATAAGTTACATTATTAAATGCCTACCCTTCATTTGCTCCCCCCCCCCTATTGTGATGGCAATGGAATAGTAGATATCCTTTAGTATTTATTTAAAAACTGTTTTTCTTTTACAATTTTATGCAGCATAATTATTGTTAATTATATGCATACGTATTATTTTTTGTTTGAATGTAATTTTTTTTTAAATATAATTTTTTTTTTTTTTAAATGCTAATCACCTTATCTTTCAAAGAGAATAAAATATATTTTTATTCATAAACCATCACTTTTTTTAAAAAAATCTTAAGATTCTTTTGATTTTAAAATCTTTTCAGTGTGATAAAAAAATTATCACGGTAAGGTGGATAAGATAATTTGAATATAATGCTTGATAATTTTTTTTTTTTAAAAAATCATATATATATAGACTTAATTTTCATATTTATAGTATAAATTTAAAGTATTTTTGTTTTCACATAAACTATTTAAATTGAATTGTAAAAGACATTATAAGACAGTCTTATAACTTGTAAGAAATTTATTAAGGAGAGATAGCATTTAACATCCCCCTACTTCTCCTCTCCGCTCCTTAAATACTTGTCTCCAATATCCCAAAATTTTAAATCTACGCCATAAGCATTAATGATCTCTTTACATTATTATTTTTAATGATAAAAAATTATTCTGAAGACTGTTAAAAATTTGATCTCGTAAAAATACTTGGTAAATTTATTTTAGGGGTGTAGTAGCATCGTGTGAGGCTGAATCATGAACGAATTTGAGGCAAGACTGTAAAAAAAAAAAAAAAGTAAAACGTAATTTGGAAAGATAAAATAATTCTGAATTGTTAAAAAAGTGATTGAATTAGGTTGATTTAGAGATAGAAGAATTATGAAAGGTGTGATAGAACAGTTAAGAGTAAGAGAATAAAATTTAACAACAGATGATAATATATAATTAAATAAAAAAATAAAGGTAATAAAATTATTTTTAAAAGACTAACATGTTTTTTCCTTAAGATAATGAAAAGCAAGGAATTAATAAACATATATATGAAGAACAAATTAAGGAATTTTGTTATCTGGGTAATATAATTTGGGATGATAATAGTTGTCTTGAATCATCACGCAATCACCATTTCCTCTATATACACAAGCTGTTAAGCAATAGTATACTGTGTGCCTATAGTAGTGCCATGCAGTGCAAGCCATAGTAATCAATGGATGTTAGGCTTGTGTGTAAAATTCCTCATCCAATATCGCCAGACTAGTTTCTAGCTTGAGGCTTTCGTTGGTGATGAGCCTTGTATTTGAGGGCAATGCACTTAGATTTTTAGATCTAATGCAATTCTCCAGCAGTCACCTTTTACTAGTTTAATTACATTTGAACCCAGTTCAGTATCTATATATTTTTGTGTTTTGGGTTATTTAGTAACCATTGTCACCATCATCCTATTGACAGGACTGGTATTAAACCACTGAAACATCACATGATCACTATTTCATATATTTAGACTCTTAGAGGATTGCATTAAATCCAAAGATCTAAGTATAGTGCATTCAGAAAGTTCCTCACTGATGAAAACCACAAGCTAAAACTTGTCTGGCAATATTGGATGAGCAGGTACTAGATAGGGATTTTAAGTACAAGCTTTCTTGCATCCATTGATTACTCTGTCCTGCACTAGGTGGCACTACTGTGTGGAAAGTTTGCTAGTATTTAAACAGCTTGTGTAAGCATAAAAAATGGCGATCACATAATGTTTTAGTAGTTTAATACCAATTCTGTCTATAGGAAGATATGACTAGAGTTATTAAAAAAACAAAAGGCACCAAAATGTATAGGTACTGAACAAGCGAATTATTTGGGATTGAAAACATTATTGTGTTTATATTATTGTGGATATATTGCTAGAAGAAATGATAATAGATGGGCAGTTGAAATCTTAAACTGGACTCCAAATGATTCTAAAAGACTTAGAAAGTCACTACATATGAGATGGATGGATGAAATAAGAAAATGTGTTGGGGTGATGTGGAGAAGAGTGTCTAGAGATCAGAGAAGATAGATTGAACTTGGAGAGACATTCATCCTGCAGTGCATGGATAATGATTGAAAATGATGATATATAAATTAATGAGCCATATTTGGAAAGAAAATGAAATAATTAGTGTAGTATTGACTTTATTAAATACTTTTCGATATTAACTTGAATAAAATGAATAATAATTTGATTTACAAGGTTGAAAAAGTGCCATAGCACAAAGAATGGGATGTGGAATAAAAAAATAGAGGACTTGATAATAAGGAAATTATAAGAAGAAATGGAATATGGGAAACACAATATTTGCTACTACAATACTAAAAAAGTAAAATCGTTGACATTGACCATGTAATAGGATCAAAACGTTGGGGGGGGGGGGGAATTGAAATGATAAATGGTTTACAAAATAAAACAAAATTTGAAAAGAGGAAGTGTGTGAAATTAATATGCTTTATATATATTGTAAAATGAACATTATCTTCCATTAATATGCTTTATATATATATTGTAAAATGAACATTATCTTCCAAAACCCATAATACTATAAAACTTGGTTGCTTGCTGCAAAAAAAAAAGCTTTATTTGATTAGAAAAGTAGTCGTGTATAATTTACTTTTTCTATTTAGTTTTTAGCATATATATATACTCACTATGAAATAAAAAAATTGAACAATGTCTTTTGGTGTTAAAAAAATGAATCGAAATCAATAGGATTTTTTTATTTTATATTCACTGGAATTATTGCTGAAGAAACTGAAAAAAAAATTAATAACTTAGAAAGTGCTCGAGTTATTTTTAAAAAAGTATAAACCCACTCTCTTTTACCTTTACAGCTTAATGATAAAAGTTAAAGTGAAAATAAATATAAATATTTGAAAAATAGTAAAGTTGAAAAAAAAAAATTTTTTTTTTTAAAAATGTGAATTTAATTTGGAAATTTTTATGACATGAAAAATAAATTTAAAAAAAAAAAATGTATTTGGAGAGCAATTGCAAAGAGGATGAAAATATGAATTGAGATTCATCAATTAGCTATAGGAAAAATGAATTTCACATAATTGAATCTATTTATCAGTTTAATTGTTAAAGTAGAGGTGACGATAGTCTTGGCATTCATAGAAGTATGATCCCTCCCCATCATTGGTGAGCCGTGTCATATTATAGTTTTATTTTTGATTAATGTAGTCAGAGCATACACTTTATTCAACCATAATTTTTAGCTAATAATAGTTAAATACTCATTTACTAATCATATTAAAATGTAGTCAAATTTACTATGGACTGAAAATCTAAAGGAAAAAATTATAGATTTATTCATCTTAGACATGGGTGTCAGTCACCAGAATATAAAAATTATCTGACCAACTCCAGTTAACCTGAAATCTTTACTTTCTGATTAGCATTATTTAGACACCTGTTTACCAACCACTATTGGATAGGCAAATTAATTTACTATGAGGTAATCATCTGAAAAAAATCCTAAGTCCAGTTGTAATCTTCAAAAAAAAACGTCAATGCTCATTCAATCTATACTTGGATTCAGACCTCAATGCATCAACATATTTTTTTAGTCCCAAATTAATTTGGAATTTTTACTCTATAGATAATCGTAATTACATACTCATTTACTAACTATTGCCGGTTGAACCACTAAACATCACATGATCACTATCTCATACTAGCACAATAATTGTTATTAAACAATTCAAAACAAAACAACACTCTCCATATAGTAGTGCCATCTTGTGCTAACAAGAGCAATCAATGGATGCCAGAAGGCTTGTGCATAAAATCCCTATCTAGTGCCTACTCATCCAATATCCCCAGACTAGTTCCTCACTGATGAAGGCCACAAGCCAGAAACTAGTCTGGGGATATTGGATGAGTAGGCACTAGATAGGGATTTTATGCACAAGCCTTCTGGCATCCATTGATTGCTCTTGTTAGCACAAGATGGCACTACTATATGGAGAGTGTTGTTTTGTATTGCCGGTTGGCTGGAAAAATCAATTAGGAACTATAGTGACCTGGAAAAATAAATCCTATTTAGCACAAGAAAAAAATGTCAATATTTATATAGTCAGAACACAAATCCTAGTTCATAGTCATAGGGAGAGAATGTATTTCCAACATACCATTCAAATGGTATCTTTTTAGATTGTGTAACCTATCCTTTTTTTTTACTTACTGATATTGAAAATTCATTGTTTATATTAAGTTTACAAATTATAACCTTATGTTTATGTAAAATATTTTTTACATTTGTCAAAAAACATGAGTGATATATATATATATATATACTAAAGCATAAGTACCAAAAACTAACTTCTTATCATATGTAAGTCAGATCACCACAGCAAATAATTAAATAAACCAACAGAATATCAGCAGTTTCTTGTCAAGACAACACAAGTAGATAATAAATGGACATTTATTACCTAAATGAGTGTTGTCTTTCATGACAGATTGTAATATTTTATTGTTTTTTTAAGCATTGGTTGTCTGATGTGATTTATATATGTATAATTAATTATTACATATACTTAGTCTATATATAATTATCAAATCAAATCTTAAAACTCGTTTGCAATGCACATTTTAAATATTAATATTTGCTATTTATTGTTTAAAATTATAATAATCTCATACTACTTATAGGTGTGTTAAAGTCTTAACGTTCTATTAAATACATTAGAATAGCAATCATAGATTTTTATATTAATATATGTTTTGTGATCTATATAATTTTATGATATAAGTCTGTACACACACAATTGCTATAAAAGTGATCTAAAAGTAAATGTGTAACATTAAGCATATTTTATGCAAACCAGAGGCAATTGTTGGTATCATTTCCAATTGTACACATTCTAAAGAAAGTGTGACAGCCATTCTAATAATTGCATATTAATTAACACATTTAATCTTACAATATTTGAAAGAATGTACATCGTTGAAAATGTTACTAAAAATTATTTCTATCTTGCATGCTGTATTGTCAGTCTAGTTTGAAAATAATTTTTCATTTTAATCATATGTTTATATATGCACACCACAAAATAAATAGATATTATGAAAAAAAATATTAATATAAGAAATCTGATGATTTTGTTGGGTGTTTAAGCTTCCATTCATATGTTGACGATATACTTTATCTGGAACATATATGCAGAAGCAGAGATTTATATGTGTTTGCATTTAAATAGTGTTTATCAATATTTAAATTATGCACTTTCAGAAATAGTTATGGTCTACTGTGACAACTACAAGTGTATATATATATATTAAATGGTCAATCTTAATTCAAAATTGGCAAAAGTGAGTCATATAATTAGTTTTCTTTCCATTTAGAAAACTGGTCAAGTCGTCTTTCATTTGATGACGTCATCAATTAATTTAACTTTAGCACTTTTCTCCTGTGGGCACTTTTTTAAAATTGCAATCAATAAACACATTTACCTATAATTTTTTAGGATATATCACCTTTTTCTTTTTTTTCTCCCGTATTCTGTATCACATATTAATTATCCTATATAAAGTCAGGCGATAATTATCAAGTATCTTTAATTAAAAATTAAAGTGTCTGCTAGTTGCCACATTCAATAGTTTTTAAAGCAGGAAAATGATCATTGTCCCCTGTATTTTTTTTTTTTACGTAGAGCTATCAGGAACAACAATAGTCAAAAAACAATCTTAAACTTGCCTATATCTTTTAATGTAAATTGATTTTGAAATGACTGAAATTAATTTTACAGAACAGACATATTTCACTCCTGTGTAAAACTCTGCAACAAATCTAATAACTTTATACATGCAATGATAAATAATATACACCTTTACCCTGATTAGCAATAGGAATTGGTCCTCTAAAACTCATCATTAAGCAAGAATATTGTATACAGAATATGTATTTATAATGGGAGTCTATGGGAAAAAAATTGGTCAGTTCCAGTCAACATAAAATATCCACATTGGTTTCCAAGCTCAAAGATTTTCTTGATTTTTTGATGGCAATGATGAATAAATACAGTATCTAAAAGAAAAGTTTTATATCACTAGGGAAAAAAAATGCATATTTTCACTATTTAAAAAGTACAGTATAGCAAAAGGAAAGAGAAAGTGAAACTAAATTTGAATTTAAGAATTTTTATATTCTTCGCAGAAGTTTTTCATCATAATGAAAAAAAATCCATACTGAAGTGCAATGTTTAATTATAAATTATTTAATTGAACATAAAGACTTATTACTATACTACAGAGTAACAAAAGCTTAATGCTATCATAAATCAGTTAACTTTAGAAAAAAAAAATCAACTTATTTTAAAAGAAAAAAAATATGTTCTAATTTTCTAAAACATATGCTAAGTTTATTTTTCTTACTGTATATTTTTACTAATGTACCTCCCCATCCCCCACTCATGTAGAAAAATTATTCATTAACACTTATTTTAAATGCAATCTGTTTTTCTTTTTAAAATTTTTTCTAATTCAACATTCTCATTTTAAAATGTTGTTTTTGTTTTGATTTGAAACCACTTGGGTGTACGTAATGAAGGAACACACACATGAAGGAACATACACACACAATTTAATATTAATATTTAGTGTTTTCCTGAAAGTTTGTGATGATGGTATTTTAGTTGTACTGTTTTCATCATCTAATATAAGTGTTGAATGTCTAGAAAAATTAAACTTTATTTAAATAATCCAAGTAATGTACATTATATTTAAATAAAGTTTAATTTTTCTAAAGAAATTCAACACTTATATGTACACAGTATTAAAGATTCAGTAATTATATATATTTTAAGTTTATATGTTTTATAATCAAAATACTGAATGCAGCACTAACATTGTGCTTTGTGAATAAAACATTGTATGTGCTATACAATTACAGCAAAGTCATTACCTGTATACATATTACAGTAATGTACTTTTGCTTTTAGGTAAAATGTATTTAAAATACCTATTCTCTGAGGTCATCAGTAATGCAAAATTCAAGATGGCTGCCAAAAAAAATTTTTTTTTAAATTTTTCCCGATCGTTATAGTGAAAAATTGATTGTAAATCGAAGTAGTGGGTACAAATTGATGATGATCACTATTGTGAAATATCGCTAAGTAACCAATCACTAAGTGGGGTAAAGGTGTATTTATATTGACATATATATATATAATCAATTGATAATTAACAAATATATTTAATTATTAATTCAACTTCTTTTTAATTGCTTTGTTCAATAGCTTTAACTACTACTGCATTTTAGTTCTTTTTATATAAAGCTATCTTGAACAACACATCATTCATTTTAAAATCAATTTACATTAAAAGACATAAGCTGATTTAAGATTGCTTTCTGGTGGTCCTTATTCTGAATAACTTTATATAAACTGATTTAAAATACAATACAAAATTATCATTTTCCTACAACTGAAATTATCATTTTGCTACAAGTGAACATAGCATTCAGAGGGCGGTTCATCTATTAATTAAATATACTTAGTAATTATCTCCTTATTTTATAAATATTTAATTACTAAATATGTGTGGTGTATATTTATGTAATGTTCTAATATTTTGCGTTATTTCCACACTTATTTCTAATTTATTTCCTTACTGTAGCTAGCACTTTTGAAGGAACGAGGCCTTCATTTTCAAAGCTGTAGACAGATCTGATGCTGATTGTTTAACATAAAAGATGCAAAAATTATGTAAATCAGGTTTGCCATTTCTTTGAGATGGCATAAAACGTATCTCTTTTGTTTATTGAGTTAGCATCCGAATTAATAAAGTAGGCCTCTTTGATTTTTCTCCTCACTTCATATGCTCCCTGCACACCACATGAGGGTTATCTATGATGCAAGGATAGCCTGTTGTAGCTTTGTGCTGTATGAAAATAGAAGGGTGGGAAGAGTCTTAAGTGCTTTATTGTATGCTATTTGTGTTGCAACAATCCTGTGTGGACAGAACTGTCTAGCCTTCAAAAGCGCTAGCTACAGTAAGGAAATAAAATTAGAATTAAGTGTGGAAATATTATCGCAAAATATTAGAACATTATATAAATATTTAATGTAAATTTATTATTTATCATTAATTATGATATATATGTAATTCTATAAAAGCATTGCATAATTACATAACACACATATATATAAATATATACAATTGTATAAAACGAATGATTATTAAGAATATATATACAAATATAAATGTATCATATCTTTATTAAATAATTGGAAATTATGTATGAAAATTATATTTTAGGTTTTAAATTTAAGATAAATATATATATATGTAATATGTGTATTAGTAATTATTTGAGTTTTAGAAAAAATACGTTTGTTATATATGTGTTACATAATTATGTCACATTTCTTATAGAATTATGTCATCAGTAGCAGCAGCCAATCATAAATGTGTATAGCAAATCTAACTCCATGAGAAAAAACAAAAAATATTGCAGTAGAGATGAGTTATACAATGACTGATTATACAAACTAATCTGGGAATTCTAAATATATGCTGATATAAATCACATTGATTTCTTTTTGTTGTTGTTTATTTGCTATTTTGCAATATTGTCTTTCAATTGATTCTGCAAAATTATTTTCTTTCTTAAATATTTCAACACCACAACAGATTGTAACTCTCCAATGTATTCTATTCTTTGACACATCTTCCCAATGGAAACAATTGGCATTGCTTTTCTTTAGAATGTCTTTAAGATAATCCCCATAATATAAATGGGTTCTATCTCATATGAAACCCATGCTCAAATTCACTATTAACACCTTTTAAGAAAATCTTGTCATCATTTTCAACCATTACCAACTCACTGGAGGATGAAGGTCTCCCCCAGTTCAATCCATCTTCTCTGATCTCTAGCCTCTCTTCTCCACATTACCCCCCTCCCTCCACACACACACACTTTTTATTTCATCCATCCAACACATTGTACATTTGTTTTATTAACCTATTCAATGAAAGTGTGATTTTACCACAGTGGACTCTCTAATATCATATTTACCAAGCTGAAAAACAGCTGATTTTACAATCTTGCCATATTAAATTTTTATGAAAAATTTTTAAATGAAACTTCTCAAATACATTTATGTTACATGAATAAAATATTCAAGCCTTGCTTTCATACAATAAAATAATTAAAATAACATCTAGCATCAAAATAATTAAAATAACATCTAGCATATACTAATTTTGTTACTGTAGTTATTTCATTGTTATAAAACACTTTTCAACTTGTTAAAAGCAGAAGTAACACATTGGAGTCTATTATGTACCTCAACATCTAAGTACCTTATTTTATTTAAAAAGCTATCAAGATATTTAAATTGGCTTCTATTTTCCGCTTCCATTTTCAAGTTGATAATCATTCAGTCTAAAAATTACTAAAGATTTTCTTCCATGACTGTTTGAAAGAAAATTTAACTTTTTGAATATTAATTACTAAATCAAACTCTTAGTACGTTGCATTCAAAAAATTAAGTCAACAACACATTATCCAGAATTCATGAAGATAATGCTTTTCACTTTTAATTGATTTAAATTATAAATTTCACTATTGCTATGTCCATGGGGAGTAATCTCAGCCATGTAGGTGAAAATAAATAATACACACAACTTGAATATCAGCAAGTTTATTTCTGTTTGCTGAGATATTAATTTAACAATATAACGAGTAACTGACAATAATTTATCATTTACTTTTGGGAATTGCTATATAATACCTTTAGTGTGTGAAAATGTTTTATTTTACACACTGCCAATAATTGTTAATCTCCAAATAGTTTGTTTACTTGTCTAATTAAGTTTATGTGAATTTCTTTTCTTATAAACTTTACCATCTTTTTTTCCTTTTGAGGAAAGCATTGTTTTACTTTTGGCAGCCATTTTCTTCTCTCGACAGACTGCTCTCAACTGCTGCACACTAAGAATCTTAGACACTTTTTATTACCTATGCTAATTTACATAACTTATTTTTCTAGGGTAATCTTTTTTTTTTCTCAAAGTAACCTTTATTAATAAAAGATTACAAAAATTTTGGGTACACTTACCTATTGAGGATTACACAGTGATTCAATGTAACAAGGTAAAATGTAAATATGTTCAAAAATAATTACATCCATAAAAATTGCTGTAATGTGATTAATGTGTATCTGTACATGGATCCACATTTCCTGATGGTTGAGAAGTTAACCATCACCCAATGGTCCTACCCCTGGGGCCCCGAAGTGAAGACTCAAATGCTTCAGCTGAATAGGTGAAGTCCAGCATTGTGCCAACCACCACAACAGGCAGGGAGGTCCAAGGCCCAAGTTCACCAAGCAATAAACTCTCAAACCACAGCTGAGCCATGTCAAGACCATTCTGAATACCTCTGCCTCCCAATTAGCAGTCCAAATGAGCAGGGACCACAAGCGGTCTACCTGCCAAAAATTGGAAAGCCAACTTGGATAAAAACTAAGAAGAAATAAGTAAAGAGCCAGATCGACAGTGCCCAAAACCAGCCTATCACGGGACACAGCAGCCAACTAGAGCAGGAATAGCACCAACTTTGACCATGTAGCCCCTCTGGCAGGTGTTCTGGGCAGGGGCAAAATTGTTAACAGCCCACACCATAAACCAGATACCTAATGTCTACAACCAGCCATCCCTGAAGAAAAAGAAGGGAGTGCAGACCCATGCCCACAAAACAGAACTCCATCAATGTTACAAAAAAAAAGGGTGGTGGCTCAAAACAGACTAACCGCTTCACAAATGCACTAAATTTAACACTAACAAATGAAACCTAATGATAGTGAGTGCAAATCAACACTGACCTATCAAATAATCCATCAAGGGGTGTAGTAGCCCTTCATGGTGAAGTGCATGTGAAGGTAGTGACTTTCACCTTCCTGGCAGGTCTTCCCAGGCTAGACAATGATCATTGACCATCCCCTCAAATGAACCAAGCCCCTTATGACCCCTATCACCACACTTGAGGAAAAGGAGTGCAAACTCACACCAACCAATACAACATTTAATTCATGTAGTCTTGAAATCCAAGCCGGATTTACTTGCACACCATGAGAATAAATCATTTGTCCATATCATCTTGCACACTGAGGTAAATGGAGCTGAACATCAATTACCCTTGATCATTATCAGACTCCTGTGTCTGCAAATGTTCACAGCAGCTGCTAAACCCACCAACCAAAGTTCTTCAGGGTTCACAATGATTTTTATTTGTTGATACTAGTTGGATCCTGTTTCGTTTGATTGAATTTTAGGTCTTGATTAGTAATGAATGATTCAAATATAATCTGAAAGTTTGTTGTTAAACTTTGGAAAATTCTCAATAATTATTGCTTAAAAAGTATGATTAATTTGTAGCTTCAAAGTTTCTATTATTTGTACTCATTTTTGTCTTTAGATCATTATTTTTTAGCTCAGGAATCACTTCATTGTAGTCCTGTGTTCATTTGAAAAATTTTTATTCATTGATTTATTTATTTGGGGGGGGGGGGCAATCCACCGGAAGAGGGGTGATAACTTCTGTTCTGATCATTGGAGAAACCTGATTTTTGTGCAGGGCGATAGCTTAGGTTATTTTCTATAATGTTCAATTCCAAAATTGAGATCGAATTAATAATTGAAACTTGTTTAACACTGCTAAAATCTGATGCAAAGATAAAATTCCTAAAACCATCATTGCTAACATATTATATTCCATGTTTTTTATGAATTTCCTGTTTATTCTATTAATAAAATTAGGATTTCTAGTGTCTAATCTTTTTAGAAATATTTGGTTTTATTTAAAATTATTTTTAAAAGGTTTATAATATTTTAATGATTCCAAGAATTATTTAAGCTAGCTTTTGTCTCTTTCTAATGCTTCCATTTATATAAAACGGAACGATAGATAATTTCAATTATCATTGAATGAAAACCGTTTCAAAATTTCTTCTAATGATGAAAAAACAATAAAACAGATATTCACTTACATTTTGGTAAACTTTTTTTTCATGAATCCAACAATGGACTATGACTTTGGTGAATAGAACAGGGAGCCTGAAACAGCGAAAACTGGAGTCCTAGGCTCCCTCTAGTGGACTCTAGTGTAATCTTTCTGGGGAAAAATAACAGTACTGTCAGTACAATATAAATGATTTAATTAAAACTTTATTTACATACGATTTTAAACATTTGTACTGTCAGTGCATTTCCGCTTACTGTAGAAAATAATCTCTGTATCTAGTTGGCTTTCTCTGATTTCTCTTTACTCGAGTCAACATCTTGATCTGCCTTCACTTTATCTCCTGTATTTCAATCAACAGGTAATACATCATTCTGCTCAATAGAAGGATATTTTTTATGTTCATTGTTTGTCAAAAATTCTGATTGAAGATTGGCTGGTACAGGTCTTTTATTTACCACAATCAATATATCAGAAAATCATTCACAAAAATGATTTATATATCATCTGACATGTGACCCACTTTCAAATTTATTTACTCATATGACTTCAAATACTTTGTCAACTATGGTACCAGGTATCCATTTCTTTTTTAATATGTCTCAAACTCATACAACTCTCACACTCAAAATGTCATGTTCACATTGTTCATATTTTTCTGATTTCTTTTTTACAGATAAAAGTTGAAATAAATGAGTATGACATTTTATACCTAATAGCAATTTGGCAGGTGTTTTACTATTGGATGCACTAGAGATAAAATAGATAGAATATGGTTTCTATCAGTGGTTTTTCTATATTTATAATTTTTATTTTTCTCAAGGCAGATTTCAGATTTAGACTGCCTTTTTTGCAAGCCCATTAGATGTGGGGTGATAGGCTGGAATAAGAACCTGCTGAATGCCTTTATTTATTCAATAGTTTTCAAAATCTGCAGAATTAAACTCTGTTTCATTATTGGATACCAGGATCTTAAGATATTCATGTGTAGCAAACACTTTCTGTAGGGTTTTTATAGTACATTTAGTACTCATTTGTGTGACCTTGTACATGGTAAATCTTCTATATGTATCCATGATTATTAATATTAAATGTCCATTCAAAGGTCCTGCCTATTATATATGGATACATTTCCATTGTTTCTTGGCCTCTATCCATTGTTAATAAATTTTTTTTGATAAGTCAGCCACAGATTGGCAATAATGGCAGGTTTTTCCATTTGTTCAATTTTGCTATTTATTTTAGGCCATCACACATATCAATGTGCAAGCGCATTGATCAGCACTATTTGTGGATATCTTTTATGTAACAATTTTAACATTTATTTCCATTATTCCATTGGTATAAGAACTCAATCAATCATCAGAATACAACCATTACAGATTGACAAACTCTGATGATTGTTGCAAATCACCATAGCAATGAAACTTTGTTTGATATTTTGGCCAACCTTCTTTGATCCAATTCTTTAGCTTACTATATCCAGGATCTCTATTTGTCCATTCTGTGACTTTAGAACTATTTCTATAATATTTATTGTGTCTAACATGTTTACTTTTGTAAATGTCTGCTGAATTCCTCTCCTGTCTCTCAGGTAGTCGTGATAATGCATTTGCATGGATAATCTCTTTTCCCAGCTTGTAAACTAATTCATAGTCATAGGCAGATAATATGTTAATTCACTTTAAAAGTCTTTATCTTGCATATTCATTAATTACTATGGTTTACACAGGGTCACATTACTATATGGAGAGTTTGACACATTTTAATCCTGAAATTCTAAGTTATCAATTTGAATGTTTAACAGCTATTGAAATTTAGCCCATATAGTAGATATTTTTAAAGAATTAACACCAATTTTTTTGAAAATAATGATCATTTTAATCTTGGAGTGTACTCATCAGTGATTTGTGCAATAATATGTGCTTGTGTGTGCTCACGTAATATGAACCTTTTTCCTAATGATAATGTAATATTATTGTTTTGAGCACAAATGCATGTCTCTTAACATTTGTGTTAGTCAATCTATCCATTGTTCCAAAATTCAATAGACATTTATATATATATAACAATTAATAATTGTTTATGTTTCAAAAATATGTAATTTGTACCAAGGTTTTCTTATATTATGTGTATATATATCATTAAAAACCAGTCAATACTTAGTCAATCCCATTATCAATAACAATCAACAATTGTCAAATTGTTGTCAAATCAACCTGCTTTTAACAATATATATATATATATACACACACACACATATGATAATTAAAATGTAATGTGGAGGAGGGGGGCAAGAAAAAAGTAAGAAGTATTATAAAGATAACTATTATAAGTAAATTTGTTAATTTGTTATTATTTTAAAAATAGTGATAGGAATAAAGTATCATAGTTTTATTGATTGTCAAGTTAGAGAACGACATTTTGAAAAGTTTTCTAAATGGAAGGAAAATTAATTAAGTAATGTAAATATATTAATTATAAAAAAAATTGATTGCCTTTTGTCAATTTGTAATTAATCTGATTTAAAATTTAAATATATACTAGTGAAATACTTTTATGACAATATATGTGACATTAATTTTATATACTTTCATTAATAAATATATATAAATATCAGTTACATTAGTTTGAACATAGATATCATTCGTGCAGAAGCTAGTGAAAACTCCAGCGAGATATATGAACTAACCATCAATAAATGAAAAGTATAGAGGAGGCCTACCTGCACTTTAGTTTGAATCTTATATAAGCATTTAATTTATTGATGTATTAGCATACAAAGTAGACTTACATGTATCAACATAATTTGAGGACAAAATATTATCAGTCCATTGCAGGGTGAAGGTCTCTCCAAGTTCAATCCATCTTCTCTGATATTTAGCTTCTTTTCTCCACATCACCCCTGCACACTTTTTTTATTTCATCCATCAATCTCACATGTGGTCTCTTTCTGGGTCTTTTACCCTCTCTTGAAATCCAGTTTAAGGTTTCATTTGTCCATCTATTATCATCTCTTCTAGCAATATGTGCAGCCCAACTTCATTTCAATTTTTTAATTTTTTTCAATGAGGTCAGTAACACCTGTTTGTTCTCTTACCCATATATTGCATTTTCAATCTCTTCTTGTTACTCCGAACATGCATCTCTCCATACTTCTTTGAGTGGTCTGAAGTTTCTGTATTGCTCTTCTAATAAGTTTCCAAGTCTCAAATTCATAAGTAAGAACTGGTAGAACACATTTATTAAAAAGCTTTCTTTTTTCCTTTTAGTATCAAGTTATTTCTATCAAAAGCACTCCAACCAAGTTTAATTCTATGATTAATTTCATCCATTATGCTTCCATCTTTATTAATAATCTGACCAAGGTATTTTATTTTCATATTTTGAGAAAATCCATTAAACATTACTTTAGTCTTTTTAACATTTATCTTTAGTCCTACTTTCCTACTTTCATCTGATAACTCCTGCAACATTTCCTGCAGCTCTAAAGCATTATTTGCAAATAATTTAATATTTAGAGATTGTTAAATATGAGGCTTAACCTTTCCATTACTTATAATGATTTCAGATTAGTGTATAATTGTCATGAAATTATGTTAATATGCATAATTTGTGCCCTGTTTTGTGATAAGTCAATAAAATGAGTGCTTATATAAAATCCAAGCTAAAGTATTGGTGATCCACTGTGTAATTTTTTTTATTGATGAAGTTGTATTAGTTTACATGTAGCTTGCTGGGGTTTTTCAATAGCTTCCACATTCATTTCACGTATGTTTGCATTATTGCAATTTATATTTACATCTATTAACTAAAGTTTAATTTAATATTCAGGGGTTGTGTTAAATAAGAGGTTCAGACTTCTCATCTGATTACTAATAGTGATTTTAGAATAGCTTATAATTGCCTGAAATTATGTTAATATATATAAGTCATGCTCTGTGTGTTAATATGCCAATAAATTGAATGTTTATGTACATAATCCAAGCTAAAGTTATAGGTGGGTCCACTCTGTACTTTTTCTTTATTGACAGCTAGTTTACATATAGCTCACTAGGGGGTTTCAGTAGCTTCCGCATTAATAAATATATTTAAAAATTTTAACTCAAGATTTACTAAGGACACATGTATGTACAATGTTCATATGTATTCTCTTACTCATAAGTATTAACAAATATGTTTTTAAAAAAAAAATGACTTTCTATATAATCAATAAATCTTTACAGTTTTTTAGAACATTTCTGTCATTTCAGATAAACTTTAAAATGATCAACTTTAAAATTTACAAAAGCTGATAAAATGTCATAGATCTTTAGACATTTCAAGATGTCTGTGTCATTGATTTTAAACATCATCTGATGTTATTCAATCCTATCAAAACATTTTAATGCAAAAAGCTAAGGTGTAAATTTATATATATTTTTACAAAAAAAAAATAGGCCCGTTATTTTATGTCTCTTCCCTTTACTTGAGAAAAATCATTGAGGTACAATATATTGCTTATTTATTTAAAACAAATCTGAGAATATCATAAGATAAATTAAAAATTAGTTATTACTGCCTAATAGATTCATAAACATATTAAAATGTAAATGTGATTAAAGGATCATAAAAAAATTGTTTGTAAATATATTGCTAATAGGTGCTGCTTTTAAAAAATGAATATATTTTGTTCTTTAAGTAAAACTTTTATATTGCAATAGATAATAAAACTGTCTTTTAAAATAATCCTGTGAGACACATCTCATAAGCAATTCTCATAGAATAGCAGAGGAGAACTAAGTTTACCATACTGCGTGTTTGAGTACTTTCCCATCCCGGTGTTACTCTCTAGTGGTGCCAATTCTTCTGATCAATATTGAATAATCTGTTGGCTATGACCTAAATATCTGAATGAAGAATTCTTAGCCTCAGAAAAATGTTGTAATTTTATCAGCTACAATTTGAAGCTATGTCATGACCATATCAAGCATATACGTTATCGTTATATGATATATCATAGAAAAAAACTGTCGAAGTCAATTAATCATCAATGAGAAGATGCTTTAAAAAAATTGAAAATGTGAAGCTACATCGCATTATAAATATATCAAATTTAGCTAAATAAAAAAAAACATGTCAATTTATTATCATTAAAATTGTTTACTAAAATATGTTAAAACGTGTTTACTGATACTATTTGGATTGTTGATTTTTATATAACAAATGTTACTCAAAAACTGATAATAAACATTCTGCAGAAGTATCACATTTATATATCTGTGATTTGATCAAATGAAGTTCTTTCCAAGAGGCTTAGGATTATTCTCCGATAGCTGGTCCATTGCCAACCTATCTAACATTGGTTGGTAAATGGGTATCAGTCTATCTTGCAGGATAAAAAAAGTATTAAAAAATGCTCAAACTCTTGCTAGGAAAACATGATGAATACTTATTTTCCCTTCATTGCTATTCTATGAACAGTTAATGGACTTTTGTCATGCAATGGCCTATTTATTTTTTACTAAAAAAATCTATTTTACAGCATATAATTATAAGTATTTTGTGTTTAATATCAATTATTTGTTTAGAATAATTATTTTATAGTTTTATTTTCACAAAAACATTTATATCAGTAATAAATGTGCATTAACGTATATATTTTGAAGTTTCAACAATGGATTTGCTATTATATTCTATAAATTAATGTATTATTGTGAGAGGGAGGAATTATTGTATCAGATTTAGTTAGGGCATGACAGTACTTACAGATATTGAGAATAAGTTTCACAAAATGTCTAAAAGAATGATGAAATTTTAGTGATTTGATAAAAAAAAGTACATTTTTATTCTAAACTCTCTAAAATTTTTAATCAATTTTTAATTTTAGAAGAATAAATTTAGTTGCAATGTAAAGGAAGTTGTAGACCCAGTTTAAGAATTTAGTTTATGGATTATGAGAATAAAAAAGAGACTAGAGGAAGATTTAATGAATAAACAAGACCATAACAAAGTTACGATTTTTTTGTGGACTATTGAAGTTATATTTTTAAAAAAAGTCTTCTTTAAATGTTTTATAGAAAAGGTCGTAGATGCTGAAATGTGTAAAAAAAAAATAAAAGAAAATATGGAGAGTATGTGAAATACGTATTTCAATGAGTATAGAAAAGGTAAGTTTAAAAAATGTGATTAATAATATAAAAATGTTAAAAGGAATGTATGAAAAGAGATTACTTTTAGTCAAGCATTGGTGGTCGAGAGGTCAGCGGCGGCTGTTTTACAAGCAGTTGTCCCGGGTTAGCGGGTTCGTATCCCAGCTGATGCTATGACACATGAGAAAAGAGATTACTTTTAATCAAAAAAAATGTCAACAGAAGATAAATTACATCAAATTGTAAGCAGAAGATAAATTAGATTAGATATATATTTAAAGGTAGTGAAATAATAAAAGATAAGATCAAGTCATACATGGAGTCTGAGTGATAGATAAACAGGATACACAAAAATAAGAAGGAATGTTACTAAAGTAGAAAACTGAAATGCTGTGAAAAAGTATTTAATTAGTATGTGAGAGACTTTAATAATTTTTATTAATCATTCACTAGAGATTAACTATTTAATGAATAACAGTAGTATAATTTTTATTGCACCATTCTCACACAAGGTAGGCATGGTTTCTATTCCTTTTAACACCTTATGGGGGATGTAATCATAAACACATAATCAAAGATGTGAAAAAAATATATGATCCCTAAGATGCAAATTTCATGCTGAACCCAGATTTATCATTTTGGCCCAGATCACAATCTTTTATACATATCTTTAACATACAAAATTAACAAAGTGTATGACACCCTAGTCTTAAAATCTTTAATATTTTACATATCTTTAACATTGTTCATTATATATAAATAGGGAATTACAACAGTTTAATTGATGTGTCAACCTTATTGCCCTTATAACAAGTATTTCTGTAGAATAATTTTCACTGCTCCGCTCTCAAGCAAGATAGGAATTCTTTTTTATCCACTTTTAACACTTTGTGGAGGAGTGTAATAATAAACATATGACCAAAGAAGTGAAAAAAATGTATGGTACCCAAGATGCACATTTTGTGCTGAACCAGAACTCATCAGTTGGGCCAGATCACAACCTCTTATACATATATTTATCATTATTCTTTATATATAGATAGGAAAATACTATAGTTTAATTGATAAGTATCAAATATACTGCTCTCACAACTTTTGCACAAACCACTAGATGGGGGTCCAACCAACATTTTAAAAGTGATCTTTAATCTTTTGTAACATTACATTTAGTTTGTATATATAAATAATATAAAAACTCTGTCAGATGATGAAAATTATTCTACACGACTAAAGCGTGATAAACAGAGCAGCCAAAAATTCAAAAAACATCAATTATAAACAACAATGTGCCAATTTAACCGTTCAGTTCCAATATGTCGCCATGATTCTTGTATTTAGTACCGAATATGGTAAAACTTAGAGTGGAGAATGGAAAATAAAGTGATTAACAGGTTTCTCTGGGTATAATTGCTGAGAGATTCCTGACTCCGTTTAAGGAGAAGCCAGTACATCACATCACCGAAAGCACTTGGCAAATTGTTATTTATAATTAATGTTTTTTGAATTTTTGGCTGCTCTGTTTATCACGCTTTATTCGTGTAGAATAATTTGTATATATATATATACATTTAAATACAAAATTTAAAAAAAAAAGGATTACAAATTAATAAGCCTATTTACAATGAACTGCTTGGGGTTTTTTTTTTTTTTTTAGCAGATTTTGAATTTACAATGAAGGGTAAAATATATATTTCTGAAATCGAAAAATTCACAAATGCAAAAAAACTTCAGAATCAAGAATTTCAGATTAAGGGTAAGGGTAATGTATTGCACTTTTTTTAAGGCTCTTCAGTTTTTGGATGAGAGGAGGAAACAAATAAATTTCTGAAGCCGTTGACCTGCCATTGAATTTTATAGTATTGTTTAATGAAATAATAGTTTATTTTATCATATAAATTAATAATTCTAATGTCACGAATTAAAATCATTAAAAATAAAAAGTGGAAAGTGTAAACATTAGAACAAAAAAAAATTAAATTGCTTTTCTCTACAATTGACCTAATCAATATTTAAGGTAAAGGTAATTTTCAAAATATTTAATTTACTGATAATACTATTTATTTTTACAGCAATGACTTAATTAAATATTTGTGAATATTATCTCTTGAAAGACAGCTTGACAATGAATATAATAAAAGCAAGAGAATGTTTTTCAAAGAGGTTTAAAGTTTTGTTTATCTAAGAACTTGAATAAATCAAATTGACTTAGATAGTAGTGTTTATTTAAATCAGTTGGTATCAGTTGCAGCAAATAGAATGCTAGAAATATATAAAAGGTTTAAAACGGATTGAAACTGTTTTGCTGATTAAAATAAAACGCTCTTAATATGTTTTAATCTTTCAAATTATTATTATAAAATTTGATTTTTAAAAATATATTTATGTAAATAAAATATTGGATAAAAAAATAATAATAATCAAATGATTTATTGTTCGATAGAATTTATAATAGGAGTACTGGATGTAACAAAGTTGAAGTTGCAAACTCTGGACCCAAAATTTGTCACTTTATTATTGCAAATAATAGAAAAGAAAGAGATTGTTAAAGAAATTAACAGTGTTTTCATATAATAAATATGATGTAGCTAGAATTGTATGGAAGGGAGAGGCAGTAGCAGGGTTAACTTATGGTAATGACGTGTAAAGGGGTGTCAGATTATTTAGGAAAATACAAAGAAGTAGGAAGATGTGCATTAGATGCAGATGTTTGGGCAGCAAAGAAATCAATTCAAGGAGAAATGGGATGGTCAAGTTTTTATATGAGAGATGCAAAAAGCAAAATGAAAATGTTCGATTAGATTGCAATTTATGGATAGTAAGAAAATAGCCAAAATAGTATTTAATTGGGTTATGAGTAAAGGACAGCAACAATATAGATGAGAGAGGTAGTATGATATGCAGAAGATTGGATAAAGACTCTATGTCAGTTTATGTATACAAAAGGTGAGATGATTGTGGTAGTAAAATTGTTAAGTGTTATAGTGGCAAGGACTGGGATAGAAGATTAGATGTATTAATAAAAAATAGGGAGTTAGAGAGTTGGAGAACTAGTATGGAGAATAAAAAGATTTTAAATACATATAGAAGTAAATAGAATATTGGGTGGGAGTTAATTTATGATAATAGCAAGGAAAGTAGTTTACTGTTTAAGGCTCAAACAGGACAGTTAGCAACAAGGGAATATATATCTAAATGGAGAAATGTGAGTGATTTAATCTGCAATTTATGTAAGGAATGTATAGACAATATTAGGCATCTGCTAATTGAATGTTACAAGCAAAAAGGGTACAAATAATGAAGTTGTGGGAGAATAAATATAAACAAAGTGTTTATACAGAAAGTGGGTTTTTATGCTGGGTTTGAAAAAAGTTAAGGGGAATTTAGATATAAAGACCATAGAGTGGACAAAGATAATGTTGTGGAAATGGGATGGAGCAGGATAGAGAAGAATAAGGGAAAAACTTAGGGTGGGGAATGAAGGGAAACTAGCCAACAGGTTTCTCTTGGCATAGTGGCTGAGAGATTCCTGACTTTGAGACAGGTGAAGTCATAGTGAATTGCATCACAATAAATAAATAAATGTCTTAGTTCTATATGCATTTACTATTTAATCTGTAGTGTATTCCAAAATTCTGTCTAGGTGTATAGGCATGTTATATGCTTGCATCTATTTTTGCTTGAGTATATATATATATATATTGTTTATACAAACATAGTTTTTTTTCTATTTTTATTTATTTATTGTTATTTTTATTATTTAAATTTTATGAAAATAATGTTTCTTTGGAAGCATTAAAAGAGAAAGTAAAGAGGACTCTTATTTAAATAGTTTTCTGTTTGTTTGTTTCCATATGGCATGTGAAATAATTGGATACGAAGGAAATGCTAAGTAAAAAGAAGATTTTAAATCTTTAGAGATTCAAAAAAGAAAGATTAAAAAAACGTATACTATAATGATATTTATTTAGTGTATTTTCTGTAGCAAAATTATATATATATAAATGAATAAGATTTGGACCTACTATGGTAAATGAGTCTTTCCAAAATGTTTCTGGTTTGTGTTTCATTTTGAATTCTTTTAATGGTTTCCTATTGTTGTTATCACAGTGGTAGAATGGGAGCATCAAGAACTAAAATTTCCTGGATCACATCTTAGTTGAATAAAAGAAAAGAGAAAATATTAATTTGGTCATTGAGAGGAACTATTATGCTCACCATATATACTATTTCAGTATTTGAGCAGCACATGACCACCTGAAAAAGTGACCATTTGTTTATTTTTGTAATGATATATATATATGTGTGTGTGTGTGAGAGAGAGAGAGATGGATATATGAAATAATGATGGGTGCTAGGGCAATGAGGAGAAAAGAGGCTAGAGGTGGAGAAGATGGATTGAACTTGGGGAGACCTTCATACTGCAATGGATTGATAATGGTCAAAAATGATGACGAAGATTAAAAGTAATCTTTATGTGTACAATTATTTTTACATAAATAGATAAAAAATATGGAAAAAAGAAGTCAAGCATTGGTGGCCGAGTGGTTAGCACAGCTGTCTTACAAGCAGTTATCCCAAGGTTCGCTTCCTGGCTGATGCTTTGACACATTAAAAGAAAAGACAAAGAATAAAAAAGTTAGTGTGTTGTGCTATAATTACATAAACTAGGCTGTGAACAACAAGTATGTCCCCGTTTATCAGTCTGCTCATTTGATATTTTCTTCTACAGCAAACCTTTAATGGAAGTATATTAATAATCGTTACTAGTCATTCCTTAGACTAGAGATTATGAACTTAATAAATAATATTTCTGTAGTGTAATTTTCACTACACCATTCTCACACAAGGTAGAGACTGTTTTCTATCTGCTTTTAACATCTTGTGGAGGGATGTAATCATAAACATATGACCAAAGATATGTGAAAAAGATATATGACTCCCAAGATGCACATTTTGTGCCAAACCAGCACTCATCAGTAGGTCCAGATCACAATCTCTTACACATATCTTTATCATTGTTCAGGATATATAGATAGCCAAATACTACTGTTTAATTGATGTGTCAAACTTATTCTTCTCATAATTTTGGAACAAACCACTGAATGGAAGTATATTAATCATTTTATTAGTCATTCATTAGACTAGTGGTTTGTAATTAATAAAATTTCTGTGGTAAACCAGCAATCATCAATTGGTCCAGATTGTCATCTCTACACATATATACAAAAAGTGCTCAGATATGTATTAAGATAGCCAATCTTCATACTTTAATAGATAGGCTTCAATCCACTCCACATTCCAACTCTTCAATCATCAATCCAATTGAAAATCTGATAATGGAATGCTCAAAGGCCACCCTGAGGCCATTATGTCCTGTACATGAGGAATCAGATTGACTTTAGGTCAACATGAATGTGACAAGAATCTCGGCCTCAGGGTGGCCTTTGACTATTTCACCATTAAACTTTCAATTGGATAAATGGTTGAAGAGTTGGAGTGTGGAGTGGATTGAAGCATGTCCATTAAAGTATGAAGATTGGCTATCTTAATATGTATCTGAGCACTTACTGTATATATGTGTAGAGATGGTAATGTGGACCAACTTATGATTGCTGGTTTTGCATAAAATATGTATATTGGTGATTATTTATCTTTTCAACATATATGTGTTCAAGTGTATCAGTGTCATGAGATAGAATGGATAGTGGTGAGTCATGTGAAAGTCTGTGCTCATATACCCTATATATTATTATTATTATTATTATTATTATTATTACATTCATATCGGCCTTTCAAGCCAAATTGTGCAAACACTTTTGCGAGTGTTAAATAATAAATGAATACCCCCTGACCAAACAAGATATACAATTTATGCAGGAATAAAAGGAATCCTCTTATTCCTATGACTCAAATATTTATATATGAGCAAATCTGAAGTACTGGCACAGAAGGTGTGACTATAGAACAGTCACTTTAAATTACTATATATAACGTATGAATGAATGACGCCGATGAAATTTACTAGAATTTACTGAACGTCATTCCTGCATAAATTCTATATCTTGTTTGGTCAGGGGGTATTCATTTATTATTTAACACTCGCAAAAGTGTTTGCACAATTTGGCTTGAAAGGCTGATATGAATGTAATTACAATTGTATACAGACGCTATAAAAATAAATGCTGATTTATATATATGATTAAGTTTCAGTTGGAATGACGTTCAGTAAATTCTAGTAAATTTCATCGGCGTCATTCATTCATACGTTATATATAGTAATTTAAAGTGACTGTTCTATAGTCACACCTTCTGTGCCAGTACTTCAGATTTGCTCATATATAAATATTTGAGTCATAGGAATAAGAGGATTCCTTTTATTCCTGCATAAATTCTATATCTTGTTTGGTCAGGGGTATTCATTTATTATTTAACACTCGCAAAAGCGTTTGCACAATTTGGCTTGAAAGGCCGATATGAATGTAATTACAATTGTATACAGACGCTATAAAAATAAATGCTGATTTATTATTATTATTATTATTATTATTATTATTATTATTATTATTATTATTATTATTATTATTATTATTATTATTATTATTATTATTATTATTATTAATAACAACAACAAAGGAAAATAAATAATTAATAAATAAAATTATTCGTTTATTTAGCTATTATTTTTCTGAATATCTATCCATCTATATATCTATTTGGGTATTTTTATATATGTATATGGCTGTCTGTCTCTCTATCTACCCATTTGTCTAAACTTCCAGCTATCTACCCACTTATTTACATGACTTTCTCTGCCTTAAATATTCAAATCAGTCTTTTTTATGACAGAGAATCAATAGAAAAGTGAAACCATATCATATTGTTGAATATTAAAGTGGGGGTGTGTATTATTTATTATAACAGCATTTACTATTTTTAGAAAAGTGGAACCATATCATATTGTTGAATATTAAAGTGGGGGTGTGTATTATTTATTGTAACAGCATTTACTATTTTTAAAAAAAGATTTATTTAACATTATGTATTGTGATTTACTCTATTACATATACATTATTTAAAATAAAAAAGATGTGCTTTACTTTATTAAATAAAAATTATGTTTGATAAATATCTTGCAATAAATAATTGGATTGATTAATATTTATACTTACTGCCTTAATTACAAAGAGAACTAATAGAAAAATGGAACAATTTTCTTGTTATCATATTGTCAAATATTGAAGTGGGAGTATATATTATTTACTATGACAACATTTACTATTTTTGAAAAAACAATTGTATTTAACATTATATATATATATATTGTAACTGGACAAGACCATACAACCTCTTTACCTCAGCTGTATCTACTTCATGATGAGCATATTGTATAAAGGAACTAGCAATTGGATTTTTCCAATACAGACGTCACCTTGCTACAACATTTCCTGCTCATCAGAGGATGTAGTGCCATAAAGACTGGAAACATCTAGAAATTTATGTGTTTGGTTTCCACAAGTGCCACTAGAGTTCCATCTCACTACAACCTGACTTACCTAGGTCCAGTTATGCTGGATATAGCTCAGGAAACATGAGATTCTCATGAACAAGTGCAATGAATGACAAGTGATGCAACATGAACAACTGGATTGGTTTTATACAATAAATTTATTTCACAACATTTTTTAAGGTCATTAGTTCTCCATAGTTATTTTGACCAATAATCCCATAAAGTTTATCATTAGTTCATTTTTGATATAGTTTATCTTTAGGATCCATTTTCTGTTATGCACATATTTTCTTAGGTACCATTGATCAGATACTCCTCATTGGTTAAATATTTATCTGTGGTGTCCTTTAATTTTTTAGTTGTGATTTAAATATTATTCCTTGATTCATGTACAGCTGTATTTTCCTTAAAAACATTTGTAATTCCTTCTTTTAAAAATGTGTATTATTTCCTTAAGCCTTTCTAAATTATCCAGATACAACTGAGTTTTGTACATAACATTTATAATTCAAACAGCTAAAGATGTATTTCAATTAGATAGCATTTATATTTCATTCAGATTGATATATGTGGTATCTATGACTTATACTAGTACAGACATATCTTGTATATTAAAATATAATTATTTATGATTTATTCCATTAAAGATGTTTTGGTTATAATAACATAAGTATTTGGAATTTATTTCGATACAGACATAGTGTGTGTGTCTAAAATATAAGTATTCATGATTTATTCCAACAAAGATGTATTTTGTATATCAAACATAATCATTTGTGATTTATTCCATTACAGATGTATTTTGCAGATAAGATATAAGTATTTATGCTTTATTTCACTACAGATGTATTTGGTATATAGAATGTATAAGCATTTATAATTTATTCCAATAAAAAGTATTTTGCATGTAATAATATGAGTATTTATGATTTATTTCAATACAGACATATTCTGCAGATAAGATATATGTATTTATGCTTTATTTCAATATAGATGTATTTTGCATATAAGATATAAGTATTTATTCTTTATTTCAATATAGATGTATATTGTATATAAAATATATAAGTATTTGTTATTTATCTCAATAAAAAGTATTTTGCATATAAAAATATGAGTATTTATGATTTATTTCAATACAGATGTACTTTGCATATAAAAAGATAATCATTTATGATTTATTTCAAGAAGGGTGTATTTTGATTATAAACATATAAATATTTATTCTTTATAAGATCGTTACCTTCATTTTCATCTAGTGTGTTCATCCACTACAGGTCACGATTGCATTTCAAAAAGAGGCTGGTTTATTTAAGCTGAATGGCATTATTTAATTTCCATGTGTATTCACCCAGGCATGGCTTGGAGATTCATAGAAGTTATTACTGACTAGCCTAACATCCTTATGCTTCCCATATTAATTCTTTTCTTTTCAACATCCACCAACTATAAAGTTCACACTTAGAAAAACTAGATTTCTCATCTGGGATGAGCTGTGTGCTATAAACATAATTACTCCAAAGATGACTCTGCACTAAAACCACTTGGCAACTAAACAGCTAAACAACACATAGATAAACCTTTTTTTGAACTTCAAACTCCACTATTTATACCTGATCAAGTCTCTGGATTAATCTAGCATGACTCCACTGTATCTGATTTGACAAAAAGCTTTCATTTAAGCCCATGTGGTTTTCTCTTCTTGATGACTGGATCATTTAGTTTTAGCAGGAACAGATGAGGGATTAGGCAGGTACTGCCTTGTTTTCCAATTTGATAAATTTGCCTCAAATAACTATTACACTTTGTACACAACAACATTGTTTCAAAAATTAAAAATATATTTTAATAAATGCAAGTTTGAAATGCTTAAAGATGTATTTATTTCATGACTTAAAAATTATAACAATCAATGATAAAGATTTTTTTTAACTCTTAATCATTATTTAAAATAATGATTTTCTTCTCTTAAATTTAAACATTTTGCTTTTTTTAATAAGATTATTGAAAAGTTGGTTTTTTTTTATATATGTCTGTTTTACTTCAATCAATCATTTTAGGTGGAGGGGGAAATAAATCTTAAAATATATTTGTGAAACAACGTGTTTGTTTCAATATATATATATTGGTTTGTTTTAATGTTAAAGAGTAAGATCTCAGTAATTAAAATAACCATCTTGAAGACATGTCTGTTGAATAGTAAGAGCTCACTAGTTAAGATAACCATTCAAAAACATGACATAAGTTTTAAAAATCTTTATACAAATTTTAATTATTTTACTTAACTTTAGTCTCATATAAAAGCTGAACATTTTTATTCTATGATACAAGTTTGAAAAATGAAAAATATTTCACACATGTTTTTCAAAACCTTAAAGAATATTCATAAATGTTTATAGTATGTGTTTTTACAAATTGTTATAAAGTTGCCACATTATTTGCATACAAAATATGAATCAGGATTGATTTCCTATTAAAATAGCCAATTTTTCTGGCACTGAGTAAAACAATATACCCAAGAGGATAAACATGTTTGGATAATTGGTCTTTCATCAATGTAGGAAGCAGTACAATTGTATTCATTCAATAGTTATATCTACTATTACCATAAAAGATGGAAATTAATGAAGTCCATTATGCTGTTTTTTCATAAAAAAATATAAAAAAAAAATATTATATACAACAGATATATATATATATATTAATAATAATTACACCTAAAAAGTCTTTTTGTCATATGCTTCTGTGCCCTTTCCAAATGTTAAGCATTTATTTTAACATTATGTGATGTGATGTGATGCACTATGACTTCTCCTTAAATGGAGTCAGGAATCAGCAACTATGCCCTGAGAAACTTGTTAGCCACTTTACCTTTCCTTTTCATTTCCCACCCTAAGTTTCCCCATAATCTGCTCCATCCCATTTCCACATCATAATCTTTGTCAACTCTATGGCCTTTATATCTAAATTCCCCTTATCTTTTTCCAAACCCAGCATAAAAAACAATAATCCACTTTCTGTATAATCATTTTATTCATATTTATTCTTCCACAACTTTATTATTTGTACCATTTCTGCTTTCAAGCATTTACATTCAATTAACAGATGCCTAATATTTTCTATGACTTCCTTACACAATTTTCAGACTAAATCACTCATATTTTTCCATTTACATGTATATTCTCTTGTTGCTAAAGATCCTGTTTGAGCCTTAAACAATAATCTACTTTCCTTGCTATTATCATAAATTAACTCGCATCCAGTGTTTCATTCACTTCTATATATATTTAAACTCTTTTTACTCTCCATACAAGTTCTCTATTATGTGATGTGATGTGATGTACTGTAGCTTCTTCTTAAATGAAGTCAAAAACCTCTCAGCAATTATAACAAGAAAAACTTGTTAGCTACTTAATTTTACATTCCCTAATCTAATTTTTCCCATATTTTGCTCCATCCCATTTCCACAACATAATCTTTGTCAACTCTATAGCCTTTATATAATAAAATAAAACATTAGTAAAATAAAAAATTTTCATATATTCTATATAACTTCATATAATAGAGTATATAATATAACAATATATAGAATAAATAATACTCACTATACAACTTTATACACACTACCTTATATAATTTTTCATTTATTTTTAATTGACCATAAATATTCACACAATTATTTAAGTTATGCTTAATATAATATGTTTCATATATTTGTCTTCTTGTCAGATCTTTAATGTAATTTATAGATTTGATATTTTTGCTATTAACTGAAAGGAGACCCTTTGATTCCTCTTGGAGGCTTTGAAGGAACCAAGCAGGGCAAATTCCTAATGTCCACTCCATACGTTCTTGTCATTGCAGCTGTTATTACTATGTGATTATTCATATAGTATACGAACATGGATGGGCTGCTCACCAACACGCATTAGCCAGTGTGGTGAGTTTATTGGCTTTTTACCTCTGAGTTTAAGATCAAGAAACACCATGGTCTTTCTTCTCAGTGCCTGATAAGGCAGAATGAATGTTTGTGTAAATGATAAATATTTTCCCAATACATATATACAATTATGACAGACAAAAATAAAGCATGGCCCTTATTCCCAGGAGGCTGTAAAGTCACCAACCAAGGCAGCGGTTGGTGGCCGAAGGCAGAGGGTGCTAAGAATCCCCTGATTGCGGACCCAGGCTGCCATTTGATGATGACTTTTTATTTAGGTACTTACAACTGCAGATCACTTTCAAGTGAAGGAAGATTGCAAGAATTAGAAGAAGAACTCTCTTATATTAAATGGGACATTATTGGACTTTGTGAAGTTAGAAGAAAAGGTGAAGAGACAATTGATTTAAAAAGTGGACATATACTCTATTATAAAGGCACAAATATTGGAAATACAAGTGGAGTAGGATTCATTATAAATAAAAAGTGGAAGAACAATATTGTGGAGATTGATGGTGTATCGGACAGAGTGGCAAGATTAGTTATACAAATTAATAGCAGATACCAAATGCAGATAATTCAGGTTTATGCCCCAACAAGTTCTCATAGTGATGAAGTAGTAGAAGATTTTTATATGGATGTACAAAAGGCTTTTGATCAGAGTAAACACCATTTTAAAATTGTTATGGGAGACTTTAATGCTAGAATTGGTAAAAAAAAATGAAAGATGAAAGTGCTGTGGGTAATTTTGGTTATGGTAATAGAAATGAGAGAGGACATAGACTTGTGGAGTTTGCAGAAAAAGAAAAACTTTATATTATGAATTATTTTTTTGAGAAAAATGTTAAAAGGAAATGGACATGGAAGCATCCAAATGAAGGTACAGCAGAATTGGATTATATTTTGACTAACAGGAAATACATATTTCAAGATTGTAATGTTCTTAATAAATTTAACACAGGAAGTGATCATCGATTAGTAAGGTGTAAGATACGTGTTAATGTAAAACTAGAGAGACAAAAATTATTAAGAAAATCAATATTTACAGTTGATATTCCTAATCTTCAGAAATATTCTAATGAATTTAAATTAGAACTTACAAATCGGTTTCAAGTATTAGTAGATTTTGAACATGATTCGGATTTGAATGAAATTAATATGAAAATAACTGATACACTTTTGAAAACTGCAACAAAGATAGCTGGTAGAAAAAAACAGCAATTGAACAATAAAATTTCTACTGAGACTAGAGAATTTATGAAGAAAAGAAGGAATATGAAGATATACAAAAATGATGCATTAAAAAGAATTGAATATCTCGAATTTTGTAAAATGGTGCAAAAAAGAGTTGAAAATGATATAAGAAAGTATAACTGTGAACTAGCAAGGAAAGCTGTAGAAGAAAATAAAAGTCTTAAGAATGGAAAACAACATTTTGGTATTGGTAGGAAATTTATATCTGCAATAAGAAAAAAAGATGGAATTATTACTAAAAGGAGAGATGACATCATGAAATTGGTAGAAGATTTTTATCAAGAATTATATAGTAATAAAGAACAAGTACCTCCTATATCTATTACATCTTCCAAATTGCCCAGAATTTTAAATGAAGAAGTGAGACATGCAATTAAATGTATGAAGAAAGGAAAGGCTCCAGGTAATGATGGAATTATAATTGATATATTAAAAGAAGCAGGTGAAGAAATGGAAAATTTTTTAGCAAAGTTATATACCAAATGTCTAAATGATAAAGATGTACCAGATGATTGGAAGAATGCAGTAATAATATTAATATTTAAAAAAGGTGATAAAGAAGATATTAGAAATTACAGACCTATCAGCTTTTTATCAGTTTTATATAAAATTTTTACCAAGATAATTACTACTCGTCTACAGAGAACATTGGATTTCCACCAACCAAGAGAACAAGCTGAATTTAAAAGTGGTTTTAGTACAGTAGATCATATCCAGGTATTGAGAGAAGTTATAGAAAGGACAAATGAATATGAGTTGCCATTATGCTTAGGATTTGTAGATTATGAAAAGGCATTTGATTCTATAAACATTTCTTCAGTGATTAAAGCATTAAATCATCAAGGTATAGATCCAGGATATTGTCATATTTTAAAGAATATTTATAAAAATGCAACAGCAACAATTAGATTACATAATGACACTGGGAAAGTCAACATTGAGAAAGGTGTAAGACAAGGTGACTCCATATCTCCAAAACTTTTTACAGCAGTGTTGCATGAAGTATTTTGTGGATTAAAATGGGAAACTAAAGGAGTGAAAGTAAATGGTGATTATTTAAGTCATTTAGATTTTGCAGATGATGTAGTTGTTTTTGCAAATAATGCTTCAGATCTGCAGGAAATGTTGCAGGAATTATCAGATGAAAGTAGGAAAGTAGGACTAAAGATAAATGTTAAAAAGACTAAAGTAATGTTTAATCGATTTGCTCAAAATATGAAAATAAAGATTGATTATGATGAATTAGAAGAAGTTAACAGTTATAAATACCTTGGTCAGATTATTAATACAGATGGAAACATAATGGAGGAAATTAATCATAGAATTAAACTTGGTTGGAGTGCTTTTGGTAGAAATAACTTGATACTAAAAGGAAATATGCCTATGTGTTTGAAAAGGAAGGTTTTTAACAAATGTGTTTTACCAGTTCTTACTTATGGATCTGAGACTTGGACACTTAATAGAAGAGCAATTCAGAGACTTCAGACCACTCAAAGAAGTATGGAGAGATGTATGTTGGGAGTAACAAGAAGAGATCGTAAATGCAATGTATGGGTAAGAGAACAAACAGGTGTTACTGTCCTCATTGAAAAAATTAAAAGATTGAAGTGAAGTTGGGCTGGACATATTGTTAGAAGAGATGATAATAGATGGACAATTGAAATTTTAAACTGGATTCCAAGAGATTGTAAAAGACCCAGAAAGAGACCACATGTGAGATGGATGGATGAAATAAGAAAGTGTGCAGGGGTGATGTGGAGAAGAGAAGCTAAAGATCGGAGAAGATGGATTAAACTTGGAGAGACCTTCATCCTGCAGTGGATTGATAATGGTTGATAATGATGATGAATGATGATCTACTCTATATTACAGGTTGATTTACATATATTTCATTACTAGATATATGAGATAATGGCATTGGTGTACAATAACATTCTAAGGTTTCAAATTGATGATACTTACAATGTTTTCATGTATAATAAGTAAGTCTAAATCTAATGATGTAGTGATGATATGTATATATATTATATGCCCCAACACCTAAATACATTAATCCACTTCTTATCTTCTTATTACCAAATCATTTTTTCAAGCCCTTGATTTATTTTTGTTGTCACCTACTCCATTCTTTAAAAGCTGTTTCATTAATTTTACTACTCTATTTTCATATTCCCATTTTTATTGTAAAAAGCTAATCAAAAAAGTACTAAAATATCTACCTCTTTTTTCCTTTATCTTAAGACTTTAGTTCTTGGCATATAATTTATCCTCATTGTCTTTCAACATTCTAGGTCAGATAGTATTGCCATCTAGTGTCCAAAGGTTTAGATAGCATTCTTTGTATATTATCATTTGATATCAGCTAATAGAGTTTTGGAATGTGTGAAAGCTTTGTAGTCAAGGCAACCAGAGTTAAACATATAACTGGCTGATTTTTTTATGTATTTAAAATTTAAACAATTTTAATTTGCATGCATTTAAAACTATAAAATATATGTGATCTTTTTTTTCGCTAGTGATAAATTGTATTCTGTTTCTGCTTTGAAATAAACTTGCAATGAAGAATTTTACCTCATTAATCTATGATAAATTGCTCCGAGTAAATTACAGTTAGAGATTTTTTTAAAGACTTGTTTTACATTTCAAATAAATAAAAACTTGGAGCGGCATGAGGATTATTTATTAGAAATTTTACTTTATTAAAAAATAAACTTAAATTTTTTTTAATGTGTGTCATATAATCAAAAAAAAAAAAAGTTTCACGTTATTAAATAACAACATAATAGAGAACTTAGCTCTTGTTTACATGTATTTTTTTAAAAACATCATGTTTTATTGGGTACAAAATAAGAATGCTAAATTATGAAAACTCCCAATAAATGGAGATATATATTTATATTACATTAATTAATATTTATTAAGGCTGTAACCTCAAGAATATACGTCTGGAAAATGCGAAGGTAGGGACCTCTACAGGTCTTAACCACAAGCTTACGCTATGGAAAAAAAGAGGGGAACCCTTCTTTACTTCAACCTACTTTTATATATAAATAGGTGAAGCTGAAGCAGTTGGATTAATATATTTATATTAAATGTAAGCCATTTTATATTTTTAAGTATGTCACACTTAAAAAATGTGGCAGTTAATAAAAATTAGAAAAAACAAACGTTGTAGGAATAAAATCATATGTGATGATAAAATACAAAAACGATAACTAATTTAAAATGTTTACATCAAATAAATAATTGACCGAATGATACTGATTAAAAGTCTTAAATATATGACCCGAAAAAAAAAAAACAGCAACTTAGATGTAGATAAAGAAGTGATGTCAGATCTATGTACTCATAAACTTTAAAGAAAATAACTGCCACAACAATGCATTTGAAGATAGACCATAGAGAAGTAATGGCAATCATACATCTACAAAGGAGAAATAGAGATCTATATGTATACTATTCATTATTAATTGTAATAAAAGGGTTTGAAAAAAAATAATAATGAAATTAAAATGCATCTTTTTTTGTAAAAGTATACATTCTGTGAATAATATGATAAAGCAGCAAAATTAAATGTCAATTAAAGAGATAGTTTCTTACTGAAAATCTATTTCGCACATGGGTCCATGCTTAACATATTTATTTTCAACAACCTTTTTAATTTGATATTAGAAAACCTAAATTATGTAAAACATACTGACAATATTAGTAGTAGTAAAAAGTGTTTTAATCTGAAATAGCATTTTCCAACTTTAAGAAGATTGTTCTCAAGTCTCTTTTTTAGAAAAAAAAATTACTGTATGCAAAAATGTATACAATATTATAAATAGTAATTAATACATTGTACAGGCTTAAACCTGCATTTATATATGTAATATAGGCAGGATTCGAACTCAGACTTTCACATGACCCACTACTCTCAGTGCCATCTCATATTGCTGGCCCACCTGATCACACACGTTGAAAAGATAATCACCAATATATGTATTTCATGCTAAACCAGCAATCATCAGTTGGTCTAGATTACTATCCTCGCATATATATATAATCAGTGCTCAGCTTTATATTAAGATAGGTGAAGAGTTGTGAGTTGGAATAGTTTGAAGCTTGTCCATTAAAGTATGAAGATTGGCTATCTTAATATAAAGCTGAGCACTGATTATATATATGTGTGAGGATAGTAATTTAGACCAACTGATGATTGCCGGTTTAGCATGAAATACATATGTTGGTGATTATTTATCTTTTCAACATGTGTGTGATCAGGTGGGTCAGCAATATGAGATTGCACTGAGAGTAGTGGGTCATGTGAAATTCTGAGTTCGAATCCTGCATAAATAGTAATTGTAAACCTGAAGTAACTCTCATAATTAAATCTCATTAATATAATAATATAAGAAACAAAACATATGAGCTTTTGAATCATGTAATAAATATAGTTAAGAGTTGAATCAACTTAATAAATGATGATTTATATTTGTGTTATCAATATTTCTAAATATTTAATTATCTTTCTTTAAATTAATGTAATTCTTATAAACATGTTGTAATCAAGTATTATGAAAAGATAAAAATTGAAATTTAAGATCTTTATAATACAGCACTATTATTCTAGCAGTGGTCTGCCAAAAGCATGCTTAGTGTATTATAAAAGTCTTGAATTTCAATTTTTATCTTTCTGCAATACTCAATTACAATGAGTTTATAAGAGTTACATTTGTTATCAAGAAAATGCACTCTTAAATAATATGTCAGTGTCAATGTTTGTCTTAATATTTGCGATGGTGATATTACAGTTGTAATTATATGTAGGATTATGTCATTCTGTAAAAAATATTAATTGTCAAATGTCTTTATAAAAATTAAAACTTTATTTAAACTTTTCAAATACATTCAGCTGTTAATAATAGCACACTAGTTAGAATATAATACAACATTTTGACTGGTTTTAATCTTCTCTTTTCTTCAGGTGTTGCTTGCCTGACCAGTGAAAGTACTATCAGCAATGCCTAAGGAGAAACATGAGTACTATTATTATGTAATTGAGAAGTTTAAATAAAGTTTTAATTTTTCTAAAGATATTTAACAATTAATGTTATATGATGAAAGTAATCCAATAAATAGTTACAACAATGTTAATGTCAAATTCATTTAATTTAAATTACAGAAGAGCATAAAATAAATTATAGATCTACATAGTAAAAAAGGGTAAAATAGTTTTTAAATAGAAAAAGAAGAGATTATTCATATGTGCATATATGTAAAGACATATAAAATTCTTATATAAAACCTAAGAGGAAATTGAAAGATCATGACAATAGAATAGCATACTGCTGCTTCTTCAGAACCAGTCACAAAATTGAATTACTGATGATGATGATGATGATGATGATGCCAATTCAGATCATAAGGATTTAAGAATTTCTCATTTTTGTTTTATTTAGTTTAGAATATTTATCAATCAATGTCTGATGGTTAACTAGATTGGATATCATCCAACTATTTAAAAGTAAAATTTTAAGTCTGATTAGAATCTTAAAAAAATTAATTTTTCATTGATCCAAGTTTGAATGCTGTTTAAATCATATCATAGGTGTAATACTTAGATGTGAGATCATTATATCATCAATTCCAAATTATAAAATAAGACATTTAATAATATTGAAATTTTAAACTCTTAAACTTTTTTTAAAAACTTGTACAAGTTATAAAATTAATATTTCTATAATATACCATTATTTCCTATTCAAAATCAACTATAATTATATAGAAATTATTTAGAATATTTTGAAAATATTTTTATTTTATTTATTTTTAATGATATTACATTATTTTAACATAATAAACATTATAGGCAAATTTTTTTTTTAAAAAAAAAGTACGAATTTTAATTATTTTGTAAATATAACATTTACTTTTTCATTTTTGATTTCATTTTTCTTTTCACAAAATTCTTCTTAATTACAGTCTCTGTTAATATTTGTTTAATTCGAAAATGGTTTCTAAAATTTTTAAAGTATTATCTTGTGAATTATTGTTTTCAGTTATATGCTTATTAAATTTCATTTAATCTTTTTTTAAAAAATGTAAAAAAGAAAGGAAATAAAGAGAAGAAAGGAAAAAAGAGAAGGAAAAAACAAAGAAAGAAAAAAGAAAGAAGGAATGAGAAAAAGAAAGAAAGAATGACCAAAGAAAGAAGCAAAATAAATGAAGAAAGAAACTATGAAAGAACAAAAGAAAAAACAGAAAATAAAAGAAAAAAGAAAGGAAAGAAAGGATAGAGAGAGAGAGAGAGAGAGAGGAATGAAGAAATATGAAAGAAAGAAGGAATGGACAGAAGAAACAAAAGTAAAGAAGCAAAGAAGGACAAAAGAAAGAAAAAATAAAGAAAGGAAGAAAGCAATGTTTTTTTTATATGGAGAAAATATTGACAATATTAAACATAATCTCAATGCATTTTAGAAGCCAAGAACTCTGATTAGAGCTAAATAATGTTTACCTTTGGTAAAGCTATTTGTCACTGAAAATGCACTTTTTGACATTTTCTCCATGAAAGAAGCATAAATATAATTGCGTAGAGATTATTACATTTTTTTGATGGAGATGTTATCATTTATAACTAATTGTTTTATTTTTTTGTTAATTATTTTTGTTCATAATTTTATGTATAATTTTTAAATTAAATTGTATTATAGATATGTATAATACATCCATGACTAAACTGGAGGTTTTGAGCAGTATGAAACTCTTTAGATGATCAAATGTTGCTCATAAAACTTTGGAATAAAATCATGATATAATTTATATAACATTATATTTTTTTTCATTTTATTTTGAAACCATACATGCTGTATTCTTTTGTTGTGGCAATTTTACAATGATTGTTTATGACTTTACATTATCAATTTCAATGGTTTTATTATTATCATTTCCGGGAAATATAATGCCTTATTTGAACTTATTGATTCAGTTTTCATTTGGATTTCATCAAGTAATGTTGTTGTTATCTTTGTGCAGTTTTAATTCAAACATCATAAAGTGTGTTTTCCACTTTGACTTTCGAACATTCAGAAAAATAAAGAATTATTTCCATTGGAACAAAGTGAAAAGCAAGAAACTAATGCCATGAACTAAGTATATTTATTTTAAAAAACTTGCTTGTAATCAAATTTTAGTTTTACAGGCAACATTTTCTTGTGAATCATTGTACTTAACAATAAAGTTTGTAAAATCAAAACATCAAGCAGATTTGAGGATTGAATGCCTTACAGAATTACTAACTACTTTATTAAATTATAAACCAAATTTTAATGATCTTGCTAATCAGATACAATCACGTGTGAATAATAAATAATTTTTTATAGTTTTTGTTTTCACTTATTAATTTTTTTTTTTTTAAGTGTCATAGCATCAGTCGGGACACGAACCCGCAACCCGGGCAACTGCCTGCAAGTGCAAGGCAGTCACGCTGACCTCTCGTATTAATAATAAAAAATATGTCAAATATTTTCTTCTGTAGAATGTTTTAAAAATTTAATTGTAGCACTTTAATATATCTCGATTTTAACATATTGTTCTGACAGACATAAAATTTGATCACACCTGATATATTAGATAAACTTAATTTACATATTCGCCATTTTTAATCAATATTCTTTAAATAACAGTCATTCATTAAATACATAAATAATTCTAAATAATTATCTGTCATATGCTTAAAATAAACATAGTGACAAAAATATTTTGTAGGAATGGTAACTGAAGGGAATTAACCCCTTTACGCATTGCTCATTAATATTGAGTATGAAAGATACTCTCAAATCAAAGCACAAGATGGAAACTTTGAAAAGAACTGCCATCTTAATTCACTTATATAAGCCAATCTAAAGCATCTTGGCATGATTGTGTGAAGGTCTTTCCTTAATCACTTTACATCCATTAGCTTTGTACTCAACAAAACATCATTGAGGTATTAAAACAATATTACAGTATGCATAGGGTGTAATTCCCCTCTGATTAAAATTACATATGAATACTGTTTTAATAAATTAAATAAAGAGTTACATGGATGTAAGGTAGGTATATTTTTCCAGAGTGCATATTGTATAAAATACTGCATTGCTTATGGTTTCAGACATCTACATGAATGTCTGAAACCAAATAACCAAGCATACAGATTGTGTGTTATAACATACAAATGACCAAAAACTGAATCATATATATATAAATGATTTAAAATCTATTTATTTAAGATAAATTATTTTTTCTTATAATCTCAACTTCTTATAGTATTATGCATAAAAAGACTCTTGATACAATAATAGTATTTCACTTGTTGTAATTATGACTTGAATTTGAATTCAGGTTGAGCAAATTTGAAAAATGTTTTAACAAGGTTAGAATTTTTTTTTCAAGCAAACAACCTATTAAGACCCGGGTAACTATACAATGTTTCTTATCAAATGGATATTTAATTAAAACAAAAGTAGAAACAAAGATAAGAATGGAAAAAAAAATTAAACCTTCTACAAAAAATTATTGCTGAAAATTAGAATGAAAGTGATAATTTTCCATTTAAGTAAATTTTATTATATTAAAAATATTATTATATTTAAAATTTAAATAAATGAGAACAGTCTCTACACTATGCTACTCTACACATCTATTGTATGATGTATGACAATTAAGTTTGCAAATTTGTTTTAGAAAAAGTGCTACTTATGTCATTGCTGAATATCAATTTCAAAGTATTCCACTTGGGAAATTCTGCACCAATATCACCTAGTCCACTTTTTAATAATAAAAAAATTCCAATTCTCTTTCTAAAGTGGCCTCAGAGATGTATTATCTTTTAATGTCCTGAATGTCACAAAAATGTCTTTGCTTCGGTGCTTCTTTTATCTTTGGGTAAAAGAAAAATGTCATAGGGGGTCAGATGAGGTGAGTAGGGAGAAGGTTCCATTACAGTTATTTGTTTACTGACTAAAAACTCCTTCACAGTCAGTGTCATATGAACTAAAAGTTCAGGGAGTTTTTATTAACTTTTTCAAAAGTTCTTTACAGGACTTCCAAATCATAACCTTGATTAACTGTTTGTCCAGTTGGTACAAATTTATAATGAACAATCCTTCAAGAAAAGCAATATTGTATTGCCTCTTGACTTGGACTGCCAGAACTTTTTTGATCCTGGAAAATTGTATGATTTCTATTGTGGTCTCTGTTGCCAAAATAAGCACACAGTAGTAAGTTCTCAAACTTAATTGTCAGACCTTGTAAGTTTGAAAAAGTAGTGTTTACCAGATAGCAGAGCAATTAAATCTTTTCCTGAATCGCTATCTGATAACTAATAATTACTTATATGTACAATAGATGGAGGTAGAATAGAGAAACGAAGACTTTTCTTCTTTATGTTGCAGCAAGCTAAAGGAATTAAGTCATGTTGTGTTGGTATAAAGTTTAAATAATCTAAAAATTCTTGTTTTTTAAAACAAAAAAAAATTATCTATTGTAAACCATACTGAATTATTCCACAATAATAAATATATAGAAATTGAACTCATCATCATCATCAATAATAATAATAATAATAATAATAATAATAATAATAATAATAATAATAATAATAATAATAATAATAATAATAATAATAATAATAATAATAATAATAATAATAATAATAATAATAATAATAATAATAATAATAATAATAATAATAATAATAATAATAATAATAATAATAATAATAATAATAATAATCTATTTTGATTTATATATGAACAAAAACAAAAAATGAAGACCAAAAGTTTAATATTTTTCATTATCCTAACGCATGATGTAAATTTAAATATATATATTTATAATAAATAAATAAATTAAATAATAAACGTAGTCATTTAAATTTATATTGAATTTAGACAAATAGAATTACAAAAAAAAATTAATAATTTTCGATGCTATATTGAAAATGCTTTTGTAATTTAAAAAATCTGTTTTCAATAAAAATGCATTTATAATTGTAAAAGATGGAAGAGAAAACATGATATAAAAAGAGAAAAAAATATAAGTTTCAGGTTGAAGATATAATGGATAGATTAAAACTGGCTTGGCAAAAACTTTGACATAAAAAGAATTAAATGCAAAATATTAAAAAATTATTTATCTCGCAAATTATTGCTTTAAAATTTAAGTAAAACACTACTGATACTAATATGGATAGATCAAGAATATGGATAGTGGATATGTGTGTATGAATGTGCATGTGTGCATGTTTGAGTAAAACAATCAAGTAAATATAATTTTCTCATTAAGTAAACCTCCAAATTCATGGTATGGAATATTATGATATACTAAAATTGGGACACATAACTAATTATTTAATAAATATTAAATAATTGAAAATTCTTATTTTTGAATCATTTTCTAGCAAGTTTGATTGGATTATCTGATAAAGACTAAAATATTTATTCAATCCAAGATCATGCTTTTTTTATATGATATCTATTTAAAATTATTAGCTGTTATAAAAGAGATTTTTTGATAAATATTCATTATTAATCAATGAGAGAGAGAGGGGATATGTAAATTTTCCAGAAAAAGTATAAATTTCTCACAGAAAAAAAGTTAAACAAAAAAAAAAAACTTTTTTGTGGCAATATATCATAATAAAAACAGACTTTAGCTGAGTGGTAATTTCTGTATTCTGCATTGAACCAGGTTATTATACCTATTGCAAAAGAATGCTTGAATTAAGTATAATATAACTTTTACAATTGTCTTGCAGTCTGTTAGGAATCATATGAGATATTACATCACTTGAAATATATTTGGCAATAGTAATAACTATGTGATAAGTGAAGACTTATCATAAAGAAAATAATAAGTTGCAACCTATGCAGATCGCCATTTAGTTTATATATATATATATATATATATATATATATATATGTATGAAAGAACTGATCTCAGTATGAATGGAATTATTATGTCAGGTTAGGATAGTATGGCCAAAACCAATACAACTTCATTCTCATATTGAGAAAACTGTAAGCTTTTTCCCTTTATTTCAATGTTGCATGAATAAAATTAAAAATAATAAAATGAAGATCTTAAAAATAATTAAAATAATAAATTCTTCTCAATAACATGATAATAGTAATTTATAATAACAACAACAACAATAATAATAATAGTAGTAGTAGTAGTAGTAGTAGTAGTAGTAGTAGTAGTAGTAGTAGTAGTAGTAGTAGTAGTAGTAGTAGTAATAATAATAATAATAATAATAATAAAGCAACTTTATTTGATGTACTTATCCACAGCATTAAGCAATTATAGAATACATAGTGAATTAATATATACAGATATAGATTAGCATAAAAAAGAACATAAAATAATATAAAGAAAATAGAAAAGAATGAAATAAATCAGTAAAAATCTGCTCTAAGGTGGCTCTAATGAATTAGTTGAAATCTAGATCAAAAATGTTTTATTTGCAACATGTTTATTACAAGTTCTGGGTAAACAAAGTAAAGAAGAGAATTTTAATATGTATGGTCTGCATACTTAAAGTTAAAAAATATTTCTTCATATATAACTTAGAGAGCAAGTTAGACATAGAAATAATAACTACTACTACTAGTAGTAGTAGTAGTACTACTTCTACTACTACTATAACATCAACAACATCTAACTTGCTCTCTACATTATGAATACCATTATTATAATGCACTTTCTTGATATATAACTTAGAGAGCAAGTTAAACATAGAAATAATAATTATTACTAATTATTATTATTATTATTATTATTATTATTATTATTATTATTATTATTATTATTATTATTATTATTATTATTATTATTATTATTATTATTATTATTATTAATTATATAATGGTAATTTCATGAATAAATTTGAATATTTAATTTATGTATGCAGTGATTACAAAATATTTTAAATTTTTTTATATGCATTTAAAATGTACATTAAATTATTAGCAGTATCAATAAATAAAGATTTTTGTTTGAATCATGAAAGCTAAGCTTGCATTGGCTCATAAAATTTATTAGATATATATTGTAAAGCATCCAGCTATTCATGTACTAGCTTTTTTAGATCTCAGTTCATCAAGACAACATAAGTGACTGTTAAAAAACTTATGTCACAACTAACATGTAATAATAGTACATCTAATAAACTACTTAACTCACGATTTAACATAAATCTAAGAACATCTAAAGTTAAATGATCTAAAAATCCATTAATCAGTTTAAGTACTAAATAATTAAAGATTAATATTAAATATCTACTCATTTACAATTAAAGTAACTTAAATACTAGCTCAATTTAATAACAAAAATGGTTCGATTAGATATTAAAAATCACAAGACTTAACTATAAGCATCCAGTAAGGCAAAAAGTTAGTTTAACATTAATAGCATGCCCCCCCCTCCAAATACATTCTCAATGGCATAGGAATATCATCACTACCGACATTCCTAAACTATCAGTAATATTCCCATGACTCACATATCACCTAAATAAACTATAATTTACATTACTAAATTAAATTACATTTTAAAATGCATTACACTCTTCCATTTAATACAATAACAGATCATTAAATAAAATTCCTAATATACTCTAATCTTAATCTTCATCTCAAGTTCATATGATTATCCTAACAATTACACACTATCTAATATAGCTACATATAGTAAGGGATTTTACATATATCTAGCTATACCATAACAACAATAATCAATAAAATAAAATACTCCAGAACTTTTATTTTAAAATCAACTACTTATTTACTCATCAAATAAAACAAATCAAAATTATAGACTATTGCAAATAATATTTATTGGATTAAAGAAATGCAAAATTATTTTCATTTTATTATGCATTACAATTCTTATTATATTCTTTATGTGGTATATTAGGAAACATACAGCTTTGTTATCATTATCAAATCAGATTATTAATAAATTTGCATTATACACTTCTCCGTATTTAATAAATAATATCTCCAACAGTTATAATCGTATAATTGTATCTTTTATAAATCATGTGCAATAATATGAATATATAATTAATCCTTATAATACATGTGTATGGTTTGGAAGATCCATAATGACTTGGATACAACAAGAAAGAAACTCTCAAGATGTAAGATTAATTTAAAGCAAACATTGCCAATTTATTATAATACCTATGATTTCAAAATTTACAAAATATAATATTTACAAAATTTAATTAGAAATTCAAAACACTTATATTAAAAGATATATATACAAAATAATAAAAATAATGATAACAGTTTCCAATTCAACTATTTTTATCATACAGTAATGATATGAAACAAAAATACACTTTAATGGGAATCATTTTATTTTTTCTAAAATTACAACATTAATAAGCATTTACATTATTATTATACCAAAACATATTCATAAATAATTGTAGGTTCAATAATAACAATACTCCTAGATAATGACATAATTTCTATAAATATTTTCATGAAATATTCAATTCATTATCTACATAGTTTATTAACACTAGTATACATTAGTAAAGAAAAACATATTTGTGCAATAAACCGGAAAGAATCGTGCTTTGCAATCTCCAGAAAATGGTCGTTATAAAATTTGCATAAATTTTACATAAACCACAGGTAAACTTCAGTTAAAAGTAGGCTATGATTATGGAGACTCAAGGTCTCTGAAAGTGCTTAGCCATATAACTTTTTAATAAGATTAAGACAAGCTTCTCTTTTTTGCATAAAGCGCAATCTAAATTACTTACTACTCGAAGGTGAAGTAGAAAACTAGTATTTTATTTCAATTATGAATCTATTATAATATATTTTTATAATAACACTATAACTTCTCTATGAGATTTTATTTACAAGAACAAACATAATTATTTTAATAATCTTAAATCAATTTAGTATGTGGTATTTACTTACACCAACTTTCTTGATATTAATAACATTCAAGTTTCACTTTCATTAACACTTATTTTATAATTAAAATATGTATTTTATAACTCTTGATCTCTTATAATATTAGGAATATCAAATCATTTCTTAAAACTTTATTTTACATTAATTAGACATCACTTATGATATATATTTTTCTCTTCTTGCCTTCCAAAAAATTCTAACATTTTACAGTCTAGTCATTATTCTTCAAACATTTTATTAACAATACTAATTATGAAGGAACCACAGGTGATAAAAAGTGATTGAAAGCGAAGGATACAAAATTACAAGAACTAGAAACAAGCATTAGAAACATGGGTGCATAGCTTAAGACCACATTCTTGTGTCTACCTTAAATTCCTATCGTGACTTCTCTTTGAGCACTTACTGATTTGTGGAAACACTACTGACCATGAATAAAAATATACCGAACTCTGTTAACTGTATTTTATTTAGAAATCACTAAACTATATTCAATATTTGAAAGATAATATTTCATATTCAAAATATCCCTAACACCACAGGATTTCGTTCATACTACTATCCCAAACCACTAACTAATTATTGTATACACTCAGAATATCTCCTTCAACATCACAAAGAAATTCTAACATCTTAACATAAAAATAATTTCTAAACTTCCTTTTAAAGCATTCACTATAATATCAAGAAGATTCAATATTGTATCAACAAATGATTTCAAATATTTCACTATAATAAATACTTTCATTCAAATTCTTTCTTTATAAAAATAATTCAGAGATCAAACATGCAAATTGTATCTAAACAGATACTGTTTATAATATTTCATGAATAATTTATACATAGTATCTAAAAATTCAATATATAATATGCATACTCCTACATTCACATAGTAGCCCATATAAATTTAGATATATAACAATGTATATTTATAACTTCACATGAATTTCAAAAATCAATTAGTATATCATACATAAATAAAATAAGTATACTATTTGGTTTACCTTATTTATCACTTAAATAAAGAAATATCTCTTTAAAATTTCAATACATATCAATAACATTTACCTTAATCCTATCCTTAGGATTACTAATGTGAAGCCATCCTCTATGGTTGATGTATTTTCATTTAAAAAATTATGGACTTATTACTATTGCAGAAAAATATTAATTTTTCTGTCACCTTTTTTTAAATTTTATAATACCAAATATTCAAATAAACTTTACATATCATATAAATATTAAATGATATTTTTAACCTAAGAATAAATAATTATTAACTTACATAACTATATTTCTTAATTAAGACAAAAATATTAAAATGTCCTTGAAATTTTGCTTGAAGTTAAACTTGGGAGAGAGCATAGTTACCATGACTACATTCAGTTCATTAGCAAAGATTTTTTGACTTCCCTTCTCTGCTTGCTTGATGCTACTAACTTCATTCAGCCAAAATATTAATTCAAACAAAATCCCCTTGCAATCTTGTCCATCTTTGCAGGATAACAGTACTTTTAAATAATGTTTGTTCCATTTATCCAAGATGACACAAATTTCACAAACATTTACAATGGAAACTAATTACTTACTAAGATAATTTCCATATTTGAAATTCTCTGCCCAGGTTTAATAAAACATTGCAAAATATTTTACTTCAACGAATTCTTTCAATTTTTATATAAAAGTATCATAAATAACTTTAACTTTTCCAATAGATAATTCTTTTAATTTTAAAATTCTTCTTCCATGTATATTATTCAATTAATAATAAAATTTGAGATTTTTAATATTTTATGCATTTAAACAATATTCTCCTTTAGGTTATTTTATTTTTTCACAAAACATTTATAGTTGACTGCTAATTTATGATGTATACTTTAGCATTTAGAATTTGTAGAGCCCTTCTTACAATAGTTCATATTTATTTTTATATTAAACATGCACAAGACTTGAAAAATATTTTATAATCTTTTACTTCTCTTTAAAAGTTAATAGATATATCATATAAAGAAAACATTTGCAAATAACATATAGCAGACCAATAAATAGTAAGTACATTTTCACAAAATTGTTATCTTGCATTCAACCTTGTTTTTTCTTAAATTGGAGGTAAATTTAAAAACAGTTTTTAATAACTTTCCACGAGCGAAAATGGATATCAATATCACATAAAAGTCTCTGCTCTTCATGGTTAATTATTAAATTAAAAAAGATTGTCCTTTTTTCCCCAAATATACAAATATTATTAAAAGTAAATTTCTTACAACTCCTTAATGTAACTCTTCAGATGAATGACACCATCTCCAGCATAATCTCTGGATTAACTGCACATCTGTTGGATAACTCATATTGTCACCACTAAATATCATAGTTCCAGTTGCTTTCATAAGTAACACTGATAATGAATATTTTCAGGTCTCACTCCATTATAAAAGGACTTAAAATAACTTTTTAATTATTATTAATAATAATTTTATAAATACTTTTAACACTTAACCAACCAAAAAAAAATTTATTTATTTTAAATTATAACTTTAACTTTTGGATTGATTGCCAAGAAAAGTTTTTAGAGATAATTAGCAATTAATGATTAGTGATGAATGATTAATTTCTCCATCATCACCTTTATTTATAGCTTTTATTAACCATGATCATTTAAAATTCTGGGCAATTTAGAAGATATAATAGATATAGGAAGTACTTTTATTATATAATTCTTGATAGAAGTCTTCTACCCATTTCATGATGTCATCTCTCATTTTAGTAATAATTCCATCTTTTTTTCTTATTGCAGATATAAATTTCCTATCAATTCCAAAATGTTGTTTTAAATTTTTGAGACTTTTATTTTCTTCTACAACATTCCTTGCTAATTCACAGTTATACTTTCTTATATCGTTTTCAACTCTTTTCCATGCCATTTTACAAAATTCGAGATATTCAATCATTTTCAAAGCATCATTTTTGTATATCTTCATATTCTTTCTTTTCTTCATAAATTCTCTAGTCTCAGTAGAAATTTTATTGGTCAATTGCTGCTTTTTCCTACCAGCTATCTTTGTTGCAGTTTTTAAAAGTATATCAGTTATTTTCATATTAATTTCATTTAAATTTGAATCATGTTCAAAATCTACTAATATTTGAAACCAATTTGTAAGTTCTAATTTAAATTCATTAAAATGTTTTTGAAGATTAGGAATATTAACTATAAATATTGTTTTTCTTAATTTTTGTCTCTCTAGTTTTGCATTAATATATATCTTACATCTTACTAATTGATGATCACTTCATGTGTTAAATTTACTAAGAACAATACAATCTTGAAATATGTATTTTCTGTTAGTCAAAATATAATCCAATTCTGCTGTACATTCATTTGGGTGCTTCCGCGTCCATTTCCTTTTAACATTTTTCTCAAAAAAATAATTCATAATATAAAATTTTTCTTTTTCTGCAAATTCCACAAGTCTATGTCCTCTCATTTCTATCACCATAACCAAAATTACCTACAGCACTTTCATCTTTCATTTATTTACCAATTCTAGCATTAAAGTTTCCCATAACAATTTTAAAATATTGTTTACTCTGATCAAAAGACTTTTGTACATCTTTATAAAAATTTTCTACTACTTCATCATTATGAGAACTTGTTGGGGCATAAACTTGAATTATTTGCATTTGGTATCTGCTATTAAGTTGTATAACTAATCTTGCCACACTGTCCGATACCCCATCAATCTTTACAATGTTGTTCTTTCACTTTTTATTTATTATGGATCCTACTCCACTTGTATTTCCAATATTTGTACCTTTATAGTAAAGTACATGTCTACTTTTTAAATCAATTGTCTCTTAATTTTTTCTTCTAACTTCCCAAATTCCAATAAGGTCCCATTTAATATAAGACAGTTCTTGTAATTCTTGCAATCTTCCTTCACTTGAAAGTGATCTGCAGTTGTAAGTACCTAAATAAAAAGTCATCATCAAAGACAGAGGGTGCTAAGAATGTGCTGATTGTGGATAAGTTTGAAATATAAAATATTATTTAAGAAATATAATACTAATTTTGATACATTTTTAACAAAAATATAAAATAAGTTGCATTACTAAAATTAATTTAAAAATGATACATCAATTTTAGCAATAAGGAAATAACATTAACTAATTTATCAAAGATATGTGTGCACACAGAGTCACACACATATTGCAGACTTATGACATCACTATTTAATAACTTAAAATAATCAAATCTAAATTATTTAAAATATATTATAAAACTTACATAATATTATATTTTATAACAAATTATTTTAGCATGATTTAACTTAACTTTATTAATAACTTACTAGTGTTATACTATAAAAACTACCTTAATATACTATACCCAAACCAGAAACCTAATCTATATCGATCAGTTCTTGGAATAGACAACAGGCAACTACTGCAACAATTCAGAAAGTGGTCACTAGAACCAAAATTATTTGATTTTCTTCTTAATCTTAATGCTCTACCCATAACACATTTCCTTAGATTTCATAGATTCTATACAAATATAGACCCCATGTGTGGGCTATGTCATAGAGAAGAAGAGACACAAGATCATTTTCTTCATTCCTGCACTGCATTAGAAACAATACATGGCACAATGTTTACCACATACAGAAAGGCTAACATTTCAATTGATGAAATAATAAATACATTTAAAAAAGGCAACATCCCTGCTATTCAGGCAGCAACATACAGACTTTATGCCTACTGGTGTACCAGATGCACTTTTGCTCTTGCTAATAACCCTTGATGCCACCCAGCAACATATACAATAAAACTAGAACTGTTCAGGAAAAGAGACAGCATCCTAGCTCAACCAGATGTGTTTGCAGCCACATGGTCACACTTCAAACCAAGATCTAGTCTATGAAATATAAGTCCAATATGATAGATGATGACATTTTCAACATCAGCATTTTTTCAACTTTAAAGAGATACAAGCATAAACTGAACTAAATAGAAGACCAAATTTAAAAACAAGAAAAAAAGTATGTAGAAATGATAAAGACTTATATACTGAAAGTTGTTGTAATTTGTTTTGCATTTGTAACAAATCAATATATTACTAGATGTGACTATGTAACTTTTTAGACTCAATAAAGTTTTGCTTTGAAACATAAATTAACTTTATTAATAAGTTTAATTATTATAGCTTTAAAATAATTTAAATAGCTTTTCAATCAAATAAATATTATATTTTACCATGATTTAAATACAAATTAATATATTATAATAACTGTTAGATAAAAAATTTAATTTTTATAATAAAATAGACTATACTACACATTTATAATGCACTGTACAAAATAACAATGTCACAATATATATATATATATGATATTTATCAATTCTATCAAGTAAAGATTCATTTTAACTATATGCTCTTTTTAGGTACATTATGTGATGCATAATAATACCAAGAATTTACATATAGCTGGTATGCATATGCCTTGATCTTATAGATATTGAGATTAAGTCATTATATGGTTTATGGAAAAAAGACTTCAAATATAATGGATAAATTGCTAAATATTTCATAAAATAATTAACTGATAAAAAGCAGACACCCATGGATAAAGATTTTCATTTTTAATTTATGTACACATGACTTTGGAAGCTACAATGCATGTGAGGGATATAATAAATGAGTTTAAATAAATAGCTATGGATTCATACTAAGAATTAATAAACAAGGCAAACCTCTCTCCATACAGTAATGCCATCCTGTGCCAATCAGAGTAATCAATGGATGCCAGAAGGCTTGTACATAAAATCCCTATCAGTAGTGCCACCCTGTGCCAATCAGAGTAATCAATGGATGCAAGAAGGCTTGTGTATAAAATCCCTATCTAGTGCCTACTGCGAGTAGGCATAGGCACTAGATAGGGATTTTATGCACAAGCCTTCTGGCATCCATTGATTACTCTGATTGGAACAGGGTGGCACTACTGTATGGAGAGAGTTTTACCTTGTTTAATAACAATTATGTGCTAGTATGATATAGTGATCATGTGATGTTTAGTGGTTTAATTAATAAACAATAATTATAATTATGCTGTGGGATAAATGAAAAAATAATTCACTTATAATATTAATAATTTTAATCACATGTAAATGACTTTTACATCTGATCAAATTTGTAATGTTTATGAATATAAATTTTTTCACAAAACAATCATATCAAAATGTTACTAGAACAAGTTGCAAGCAGATTCTAAAAAACCATTTTAAAATAAATTAGCAAATACAAACCTGTTTGTCAGAAAAAATGAATTGGCATTGATATATGAGGGGGGGGGTATATTTACAAGTTTATTTAAAAATAGTTCTTTAGAATCTGCTTGCAATTTATTGGGACGTGATTGTTTCATGAAATCTTATAATAAATATGCATGTGAATAAACTACAGAATCATGAACTTATCAGCTAGTCAAAAGAGATAATTAGGATTGACATGATTTATGAGAGCTTTGTGCATAAAGTTAGCTTTCAAAAAGGTAGAGGCTAGAAAATCATAACTGATCTTGTTACTAATTTTAAAATAATGGGTTAAAGATGGTGATATCGCTATTCATGTGTGATTTATAGAGTCATAGGTATTTCAAAATGGATAAAGATTATCTAGAGTTATAAAACCATTCATGGGATCAATAGTAGAAGTATTTTTCTACAATGACATGACATGATGTAAAGACTTAGCAAATTTATAAATATTTTCCCTATCAGATATATATCATCTTGCTCATGTTCCTACACTCTTTCCAGGATAAGATTTGTCCACTGTTTCAGATGGTCATTGAGTGCATGTTTCTCCTGGTAAAGTTATACAACTTTTGTACCTATCAATTTATTTTATGCAAGATAGAGGAAAAAACACTTAATGTAAACTAAATCATTTTGTTCATGTTTACATGTCCTTTCCGTGGTTGCATAAATTCATAGTCCATTGTATGCATTTTATTCATGAAAAATGTATATAACTTGGCTATAAATCATTAGAGAAAAATAAACACTTATTATAAACCCCTCAAATAGAAATTTACGCATTTAATGAATAATTATATCTAATAATTATTCTATGCATGTCCACTCTTAGAGATGTTAACATCCATTTCTTATATATGCAGACTAATAAGAAAATTATGCATATATCTACTGAAACACATACACCTTAATTTAACCTGTTAAACACCACATGTTCACCATTTTCTACTTATAGAGAGTTTTGCTATTTTTTATTTAACCTATTATTATTTAGCATGTAGATGTTTGAGATCTCCCCTCCAAATATTAAAATCTATGATTTCAATGATATGCATAAAAGGCGATAGATTTAGCTTTTAAATAATTAATTTTAAGAAGTCTTGTTTATATTATTTCTAAAGTGAAGGTCTATAAACTATAATCGTATAAATAGAACAAACCAAATTTTGTTAAAATAATGACAGATTAAATTGCACATGTAGTAGAAAGAAGATAGCCAACAATTTATCGACATTATCTGTAGGAAATTAAAATATTAATTGATTTTAAAAACTATAATAAAGAAGGCGAAAACAATTAAATGTTCATTTACATCAAATTGGTGAGTTTGTTAATGTTGGAATGGTAAATTCCTTAATATGAAGAGGGATTAATTAAGTTTGTTCTCAATTAAATTTTTAATACTGCTAACATAATGTTGAAATGTTCAAACCTCTTATGACCGAAATGGAAAGAGTTAATTAAAATGTAAATTTTTCTTTGTTGAAAATTGCAATATTATTTTGAAAAAATCAATTTTTCTTTGTTTGATTTATCAGTATTTTAAAGCACAGACCAAGATTTGATTAGATAAGGGGCCCTTAATACTTCCCGATTGGGATGAATGTAATAGCGATGTTGTGTGGGGGGGGGGGGGTATTAGAGTTTTAAGGTTTTAGCCATTGAAATCCCAGGTAAGGATAATGAAGTAATCTACCAGAAAACCTGATAAATTATGTGGTAGTTTATAAATAATTGTCTATATCATTTTGTGTTACGTACATTATGTTGCGTGCCTGCTTACAGACATAGTCGGAAAAGTCATACGTCAAAGTCGGTAGAACAGTAATGTTTTCAGTTTGATAGCTAATACAGGCACACAATTTACTTAAATTAATTAGACAAGTCATGATCCAATTATTTCCATTATTTTATTTTCATCAAACCAATGATATTATTACCTGATGACGCTCTCATGATCACGATCATCATCAATGATCAGTCATCCATTTCCAATCAAAATCAATTCCAGAAATAAATTCTAACTAATCAATCAATACCAGTTACTTAATTTGCAACTGCTTAACCAACCATGAATCATATCAAATTAACTAGCTATCCAGAAGCTCCAGCTATTAACTATTATTAACCCTCCACTATCTTTTCAGACTCTTATGGTAATAAATAAAAACAAAAAGAAATAGTAATCAATGTAAATTAATCTTACCATCTGGTGTGCTTATCAGTTGGAAATGCAAATGAAAAAACGAACATTATACTTTTCTACAAAAGAAAAGAATTCTACTAAAATAAACAATAATGGGTTATCTATCAGATTACATATAGACGCGTAAAATTGTGTGTTTATAATGTTTTTATTGCAAATAATTAAATTTTTAAAAAAAATTATATTAGTGGTGAAAAAAGCTAATATGAATTAAACCAATTAACAAAATATGAAAATGACTCGTTAGGAGGTTATATTCTCTATCTGAAGTCAAGTTGATGTAAGAAATCCTTATATTGTGAGACTACGTGATACAACTTGATCATCATAGTGATAGTTTGCCAACGTTCCTCATCTCCTGAGAAGCTGTTTTCTGAATTCCTGTTTTAGAGATCAATCCATTAAAGAGAATTTTTGAGCTTTGTAAGCAAAAATTAATAGTCTTTATAAAAAATAATCAATTGATTTTTTGAAGGTTCAATATATATTTATCTGCTATGGATACTATATCGTAAAATCTTGCAACACATTTGTAAATACAAATATATGGTACTAATTCGCAATCTGAATGTTGAAGCGATTTTTCTTGTCTGATTTTGAAGTTATTTATTTATATTTTTTTTTTACTTAGATGCATATTTAACTCTCTCTATATATATATATATTAAATCTATAATTTTGTATTAATAAAAAACTTTATGTATATATATATGATTGTGCATATATATATAAGCAGCTACGAAAATAATTTTTAAAAAATTAAGTACTTTTAGCCCACTATTTTTTTTTTTGCAGATTTTTTTAACTTAGTGATCTTGAATTAAGTTGTAACTTTTCATACGTAAATATTCCTTTCAACTTTTTTATTATCATTATATAAAGAATTCTATGATCGGTTTCTCAAGCGGTCGTGAGTTATTTGAGCAACCAATTGGTAGGTTGAGCATAAGAGTTTCACTCAAGGAATCAAAGTAAAAAAATTTCTCAGCTGGGAATCAATTTACTAACCTTTAGTTTATAAATCAAAAACTCTTCCACTGAGCTTGAATCTACATGCAATCAATCACCATTACATTCACTCTTATTATAGAAAGTACTTATAAAATACAAATATGTTCGTATCTTCGTATATATATATGTGTGTGTGTGTGTGCGCGCGCGCGTGTATGTTAATCAAATAATCACTGAGTTATGGTAATCACGAGAATAACATTTTTTAAATGTTTCTAACATATATTTACTTCTTTCAGATTTCTCAAATACACTTTTATAATTGAGAAGGGGGTCAATTCGTTTCATTTTTGGTTACTTTCTTTATTCTTTATCACCAATCTTTCCAATATACATTTTTTTATTTTCTCATAATATGATCAAAATAGGACAATTTCGAAATATTTGCAGTTGAAACAAGACTTTAGGGGTTAATCCAATTGGGCATTCATTCATTTATTTATTTTTTGCTGTTCATGCTCCTGTCAAAAATTCTTTACTTGGAGCAATACTTTCTCTGCAATTCTTCTTCAGTGACCAAATCTCCTAATCACCCTCTCCATTTTTAAATACATGTCCTTATATCCAATAATTTTTTAAAGATTTTTTTAGTTCTGATTAATTGTTTGCCATTTATTATTGATGAATAACCAAGAAGGGAAAATGTTGATTTTTCCTTTGCAATCATTATTTATTTTGAAGACAAGTTCTGACTTTTTATCACAGGTAGTAGTGCTACCTAGTGCAAGCCAGAGTAATCAATGGATACCAGAAGATTTGGTGAATAAAATTCTCTCTGTTTTAACAGTTTGTGTAAGCATGGGAAATAATGATCACATGATGTCCATTAATTTTAAATCCTTCAACCCTTACGCTCAATATTTCATAATACTATTAATTTACATATTTATAAATCTAATGCTTGATTTAAACACCAGCCTGGTTTATGCTATGCTACTGAAATGCTATCAAAAGCATTTTCATCTCAATATGTTTAAGTTTTATACAAAAAACATTCTCACCTACAATTTATATTTGTAGTTTGTGCATTTTATAGGATTTTGATAGAACTCTCAGATTTAATACATCCTTTGAATTTTGATCCTTATAAAGATTTTATACATCAGGTATCTTTAAATTTCAAATTTTTTAACATTGAATCTAGTGGTTTATATCTACTTTAGTATTTTAAATTTTGTAAAGGCAACTTACTTCCTGTCATTTCTAGCCTCATGATTTAGTAGGTAGTGTTGATCAATTCTTTAGATAATTCAAAGTTTGGGTGGATGTTCTTTCTTCACACTTATTATATAGGCACATGATTATAATTACATCTTTTCATGTTCTGTAACTTTCCTAATGAGATGGGTTTTTTTTTAATTTTTAGCTGAAAATGATGTACCATCACCTTATCTAAGATTGTACATCTTTCTTTTCAACTGTGAATCTATTTTGGTCTTAGATCTTGTCTTCCATAAATATGCATTTTCTCACAAAATTATGCAGCTGTATCTAATCTATTTTTCAGTTTAAGTTCACTTTGCTTCACTAAATACCATTTTAACTATTGCTGTTTTTTTATAGATTTCTCTCTTAAATAATGTCTTATAAAGCATCTATTTTTACAATATTCCATAAATTAACATGGTTAACTAAATCAAAAGTATTTTGTATTCAGTAGGGTAGCTATTGCCTTCATCATAGTATTCCTCAATCTTTTCAATTATCCAACAAGAGTGAGATTTCTAGGTTTTGAAACTGACATCTGCACAGTATTCCCAGATTCTTTCGATTATCTAACTGCAGTGACATTTATACATTTTGAAACTAGTGTATAACTTCTGGAATGTTTATTTTCTCTAAGACTATAATACTTGCTAAATATCTTTAAAAATGTAAACAATTTGCTAGTAATAACACACAAATAAAGGCAAAACTCCCCATACAGTAGTGCCACCCTGTGCCAAACAGAGTAATCAATGGATGCCAAAAGGCTTGTGCATAAAATCCCTATCTAGTGCCTACTCATCCAATATCCCCAGACTAGTTTCTGGCTTGTGGCCATCATCAGTGAGGAGCCTTGGATCTGAGAGCACTGCACCTAGATCTTAGGATCTAATGCAACCCTCCAGCAGCTGATGGCCACAAGCCAGAAACTAGTCTGGGGATATTGGATGAGTAAGCACTAGATAGGGATTTTATGCACAAGCCTTCTGGCATCCATTGATTACTCTGTTTGGCACAGGGTGGCACTACTGTATGGGGAGTTTTGCCTTTGTTTACAACAAATTATGTGCTAGTATAGAGATGATGATCATGTGATGTTTGATGGTTTAACACACAAATAGACAACACAGGTTAGTAATTACACGTTTTGAGTATTATTCTCCAGTCTTCTTTATGTGTTGCTGGCCTGACCAATGGCAATATTAGCATAGGAGATGAACTTATATCTTTAGATTCTTGAATATTGAATTTTATGGCAATACTCTAACCAACAGCTGCTATTCTATAAAAGGTCTTATTTATATGACATTTGCCTAAGTTTTCATGCTCTTTCAAAATTCCTTTTTTTTTGACAAGAAGATATAAGAAAAGAAATTGGCATAATTTGTGCAATACTTTAAATCATTGTTAAATTTCTTATGAATTTTGGTACAAGTTCCAGTGGTCTTTCTATAAAGAAGTAACTTCAAGGCAAATTTATCTCAATTTTCCATTCTTGAAGATTTTCAATGTATAATATTTCATTATGTTATTTTTGTGTTATGGCTTTGATTTTTTAAACCTTCAATGTAAGACAGTAAATAAATACAAATCTCTTTTGAGAAGTAAAACTGGATTTTTGAATTATGTAAATATTTGCCTGTTTACTGGGATTTATTTAAACTTCTGGCAATATAAATATCTCATTCTATGTCAGTCCAAGTGTTAGCTTTCTTGTCTATATTAAGATTAGAGTAAAAGACTATTAATTTATTTATCCATATTTAAATACTTTTATAAATAGGCTTAAACATCAGTTATACATGTAAAGATTCAGTAAATTATTTATGCATGTATGTGTATTTATGAATATAAAGTTGAGAATTTATAGACAATTTATTTTGACTTTATAATAAATAAAACTAATTTTTATTTGAATCATTTTAGATTCATGATTTCTTTTAAATACATTTTTTAATAGACTAAATATTTTTTTAGTTGATAAAATTAGAAATAAAGACAAAGAGATTTGTCCAGTATTAAAAAATTTTAAAGTAAAGATTTAAAAATTAAAGTTAAAAACTTTTCATCTTTTCTTGGACACTTCCAAAAGTTTTTTGGATGCAGTGATAGAGTTTGGTTGCCTTGGTTTTAATGCATTTTCTTGTAGCTATGTTTAGTATATGTTTACTTGTTTTACATTTATTTGATAGCAAAATCAGGAATTAAAATAATGTTCATTTATTATTTTTAAAATATCCCAAAATGTCAGTATTCTACAAATGGGCCATCCGTGCCATTGATTGTGGGTTTTTTCATTCTTGGACATGAAAACAATTGTAAGAATTTTTAAAAGCACTCATATTTTTGTTTAGATTTAGAAATAAAAATTTAAGGTTTCCATACTTTCTTTATATGTTTATAAATATTTTTGAAAAATATTGTATAATATTTATTTTTGAGAAGAATTATGTGATTAGATTTAAATTTTATTCAAAAATATTTAATTTTAGAAAACAAGTCAAAAGAAATCAAAAACATATACCTTCATTATGATTGTAGCAATTATTCTTTGTCATTTTTAAATAATAATATGTAGAATTCTATATTTTGAATACAATTTTATTAATATACTTAATATTGTTTATTATTCTTTTCAGTAATGCTTGAAACTGGTAGCAATGTTTTAACATTAGTAAAATAAAAGATTTTATATTTATATTTTTTTATATTAGTTATAGCTGAGCATATTTTTGATGTGGAACATCGGATTCATAGCACATGTGGGTTGAGTAGATGTGCCACATTATTTATCAGGGGAAGATTAATTATTTAAATTAGGTATTTACATATTGCACTTATTCAATAATTGGATGATTTTTTTTTTTTTGATGTGTAATATAAAAATATAAAATCTTTTCTTGTGCTAACATTAAATTTTTTTACCATTTTATTAGCTGATATTTTCTTTCAGGTGTGGGTCTGAGGCCTGAGAAATCTAGAAATTTAATTTGCACCATTACTCTCCTATTGAGAGGTTTTGCTAACTTTTATTTTCTAGCTTTAAAATTCACATATTTTTTTATCTAATATTTTAGTTTTAAAAAAATTCTGAAGATGTTAGGAATTTCAAAGTATGGTATGTTCCACAATGATAAACACCCATTGTTTTCTTGGCAGTCTTAAACTTTGCAATAACTTTATGATATTATGTTGAGAAAATATTACGAATAACTAAAAACTTGATTTTTTTCAAAAGTTTATGATTATTTTTGCATAGTAATTGTGTGATAATTATTAGAAATAAAAATATATATTATTATGTATTTATTTTTTTACAAAAATGTATTATTTTCAAATATAAAAGATTATATTTTTTGAGTAATGTTACCATGGAAATTATAGTCATGGGAAATACAATCTGTCTAGAAAATGTCATTACTAAGAATTTGTTAGAAAATATAGAAATATTGTAAAATTTACTAAAACAATTTAAACTTTTGAAGCATAAGTTGAATTATTTACTAGATATTAATAATTGTTTGTTGAGATTTTAAAAACAAACATCAAATAAAGAAGATTTCATTTATTTTGCAAATTCACTTTGCTCTTTCTGGCAGTTGAATAATGAATCAGTGATTTGTTTCAATTAAAATCTAATTTTTAAAATTTATTTAATTTCTAAACAAAAATATCTATCAAATGAGGTCAAATTTATTATATCCTGATAAATGATAATAGTTTAATATTAAAATGAAAGTTGAAAGCTTATAGCAAGAACAAAGAAAACTGTCCGAGTACAGAAGGACTAATTCATTTAATATTAAGTATAATTTATTCAGGTTTTAGACTTTCATTCATTAAATATATTTATTATTAATATGACAATCATCCAATAAAAATAAAGTTATTGTCCTGATTATATATTCCAATTTATTACTTTTTTGTTTGTATTTGTCATGTTGAAATATTATTTTTAAGGATGATTTCCATTTAAAAATGTATATTTCTAGGAAATAATTTGAAATTCGTGTAAACATAATAAAGAATAAAGGTTAATTTTAAAATAGAAAGTTTCAGATTTGATCCAATCAACTACTAATGTGTGTCAAAAAAAGATAAACCGTTTAAAGGTTAACTCTTACTGAGGTCTGGACGCTAATCCATGTCAACGGCTTTAGATTTATTATGCATTAATAAAAATTAATGCCATATTTCAAGGTTAATATGTAAATCTGATACAGGTAAAAATGTAAATACCATCTGAAGTAAAATTTATATTATTCCATTATCTATAATTAGCACTATCAAATAAAATCTAAATATGAAAATAAATGCTTTTATTAATCTATAGTCTATTTCAACTCATTTCACACAACCCTCAACTATCCACGCTATCTCATACTGCTGATACACTTGTGATCAAATGTATCAGCAGTATGAGATAGTGTGGATAGTTGAGGGTTGGGTGAATGTCTGAGTTCAAACCCCTATATATTACATACTGGAGTGCAGGTATGAAAAAGCCTGTACTGTAGAAAAAAATAATTCATATATTAAGGTCTATTTCAATAATGTGAGAGTTTGTGAAGCCATTAATTTGATGATAAACCAAGTGGTATCAATATATGAAATTAGTATTTTCAAAATATTGTGAAATAGAAATTAAGAAATTTTACTGAATTTAAATAAGTTGCTGTATTAAAAATAATATTCATTTCATAAATGATAAATAATTATTTAAATAGTTTAAAATAAAAAATTACTTTAATACAACTAATATACAAAAAAGAATAATTTATTGCTTGGATAGTCATAAGAAATATGAGTGCTTAAAATGACTGGACTGTATTGCTATCCATTGATCTTGGATCAGCCATTTCCTGCACTAAACCAGGCAGGGCATAACTAAATTTAAACATTTAAAGGGAAAATTTAAGTTAATGAATATATATGGTATTGGAACTTTTATAATATGTATAATTAGATAATAAATAATTACGTGATTTATTAATTATTAGAAATGTGAGTGAAAATTTAAAATAATGAAAACAAATTGCCTGTCATATTAAATATTGTTGAATAATGATTTATTGAAAATAAGCAACAAAATAAAAAGTATCAATAAGTTGTCTTAAAACCATCAAAAGTCATGTGATCACCTTTTCATATGCTTACATAGGCTGTTAATAACAGTAGAAAACTCTCCATACTACAGTGCCACTAAGTGGAAGCCCTAGTAATCAATGGATGCAAGAAGGTTCATGCATAAAATCCCTATCTAGTACCTCACTGATGAAAGCCACATGCTAGAAACTAGTAGGGGATATTTGGTGTATATGCACTAGATAGGTATTTTATGCACAAACCTTCTTACATCCATTGATTATAAGGGCTTCTACTTGGTGGCACTACTGTATGGAGAGTTTGCAACTGTCATTAACAACCTGCATAAATATATGAAAATGTGATCACATGATGTTTTGATTGTTATATATCCGCCCTGCCCATGGGATAACGGTGAATGTGATTTTTGAGAAACCCAAGACACCAAAATATATTGGTGCTGAACTCAGTTCAGATCTATATGACTATGTAAGCAAATGAGCTTTGATTAAAAACTATTATGTTCTCATTTTGGGATCCTAGCTTCATAGTTTAATAAATAGGTAAAGGATGGCTGCTAGAGGGTTGTATTGATCCTAAGATCTAGGTGCAGTGCTCTCAAAAACGAGGCTCCTCAGTGATGAAAGCCAGAAACTCGTCTGGGGATATTGGATAAGTAGGCACTAGATAAGGATTTTATGCACAAACTCCCTTGCATCTATTGATTACTGGAACTTTTGCACTTGGTATCACTACTGTATAGAGAGTTTTCTACTGTTAATAAGTTGTTTTATTATCAATAAAGTGCAAGGGACAAGTTGAGTTATGCTTTGCATTCTATCTTACGTGAATTTTGTGTGATTTGAGAATTATATAGACTTAGAATAAATTATAATGTAGAGAACAAAATTATCACTATAAATTCATATTGTAGCAGGATAGTGATAATAGTTTAACTGTCTAACGTTTGAATTTAGTATAAAATTATTTAAAGCCATGTCAGTTTATTTGACATTAAAAAAGATTGTATATAGTTTTATTTTATTAGAGTTTAAAAATATCAAATATGTCACCAGTCAAAAAAATTTTATTGTTATGAGTAGTTGCTTTTTTGTTGTGTTTTGCTTGATAAGCTAACACATCCTGTATCACGGACGTGTTGATTGTAAAGTTAGTGAGGAAAATATTTCTCATATGATTGGTTTTAGTTAATGAATGTTGTTTGACTTTTTGTGTTATATTCTGTTCATGACATTAAATTTACATTTATTTATTGTGAACAGCATAATATTTTCATGTATATAAATATTATTATTTAGAGAGAAAATAATTAATTTATGATAGTAATTTATATACATATAGTAAACATCTTCACACTTCCCCATTCTTTTCAAATTCATATAAATAAAGATATAATGAAAGACAAATGATCCCGAAGATGCATTTCGTGCTGAACCAGCTCTCATCAGTAGGCCCAGGTCACTATCTCTCATATATCTCTATTATATGCCAAATATTTATCTATAGTAAATTGTTACATTTTCATTTACCATTGTCAAACTACCTCCACTTACAACTTTGACGCCATCCATTTCAGATAAATACACTAATGATTATTACTAATCATTTTCGAAACTAGAGATTATCTCTAGCACAGGTACAAACTTTAAACCTCAGTTAAAGATTAATATATCTGATTTTTTAAATTTACACACACGGAGTTATTCACCTTTCTCTGTCCCGTGTGTAATATCTTTATAGATATAATAAACACCCCCACCCTTCCAATGTAAAAAAAATATCTGTAAATTTTTTTAAGTGAAGTTCATTTCTAACATGTTTGATCATTTATTTGATTAATGAATAATAAAAAAAATAGTTCATGCATATATAATTAATGAAGAATTTATAAATACTTTTTTTATAATAATGATTGGTGTATTATAAGAGTGAACTGAACAGTCATGTATTTCATAATACCAGATATATGTTAGAATCAACTCAAAATCACAGAAAATTATACTTGAGATGAAATAATAGATAACAATTAGAGAGGTTGACCAAACATTAATGACTGAAGTAATTGGAGGAAATTAATAGTTAAAATAAATAGTGGAAGAGTTATATTTAAACAAAAATGTAAATGATATAAAAATAAAAATAATTCACCTGAATATATATAAAAAAAATATTATTAAATAGTAGGAAAAGTTGTATTATATTAAATTATTTTTTTATTTTATTGCCTTTGAAGTAGTTCTAATTGGATGTAATGTCAAAGAATTTCATGATATACTTGTTTAGTTTATAATAAAAATTGGTAATGAGAACACTAGAAAAGATTAGAGATGAGTACTATTTCACCTTCCCTATCTTTTTAAAGATTTTTTTTTTTTAGTGACTATTTAAATATTAGGGTTTTATTAATCTTCACCTTACTTATAATTGTATACATAGTAATTATTACAAATTCTTTCAATTTTTGACAGTGCCCCTCTTCCCTCAGTTCAACTTCATTAAACTGCGATTACCCATCACTGTGAATAAAAATTCCAAGTCGTGGCGACTTAACACTTGTATTTCCATGATAGTCAGATATTTTTTATTACACCTCTCTCTTTTGATGTAGAGACTATTTTCATCTACTTTAACATCATGTGAAAGAATGAGTAATAGATATATTTTAGAAATACTTTTAAATAAATATGTATTTCGTCTAAAAAAAGTAAAAGCCACTTCAAATGCTAAAACAAACATTTTTATGACCTGGAATTCATAAATATAAATAATATTGATGTTTTTAAAAAATCATTTTTTCAGAAAATCAATATTATCAAATGCCAAACTGTCGTTGGCCAACTATAAAATCTATTCAAATACTTAACATTTATTAAAAGCCATATTTATGTCTACAGTTTATGATATAGATTAAATTAACCTCTAGAAATATTTTCTTTAAATAATAAGAATAGAAATGCAATAATTTACATCAAGTCGATATTCTGATAATATTTATTAAAATACATTCCGATTGCAAATTTTAAATTATAATTTCACTAAAATAAAGGATTATTTTTAAAATAACAATGAAAATAAAAATAATAGCAATAAAAGTTAATCAATCTCAGAATAAGAATTTTGATTATTGTGATAAAATTATATTCATTTTGAAATGCTATATTATCTTATAAGTTCTTATTGCCTTTAATGAAATATTCTTTTTTGCAAATTATCCATAACACACACAGAAAGTTTTTAATAGCTAGAGTGTTATCTAATTAAGTTAAGTTCAGTCTTCGTGATGACTTGAAATTTATCTTTAAAAAAATCTAATATAATGCAAATTCTTAAGATTTGAAATAAGAGCTCTTGGAATGAACATAGTACAAGACTAAGATTTCCTGCAGGACTTTTTATTATTATAATAACTATTGTTATTTTTTTTATTATTGTCATTATTATTATTATATTGTTGTTATTATTATTATTATGATGATGATGATGATGATTCAAAGCAATTTTATTCACATCAGTGTACTTACTTTTACAAAGAAAAAAAATTGTCCTAGTACATGTGCTGTAGCAGCATTTACATGTAGATGTAGTTCTTTTCTAATTCACAGCATATGAAATACAGTGGAATTAGTAGCTACAAATATATAGTTTTAAGAATGGTCAATATAAGGGGTGATTTAATGTTTTCTGTTAAATTGTTTGTGAAGAATTGATGGCCCATGATCATATGCATTGTTTCAGTTTTTTGCAAAAGTTTGTTAAATATTCTGTGATACTGATTATAAGCATTAGATCAGTTTTTGAAAATGTTGATATTATTCATAATATAAGAAGTGGAGAGGTAATCATTGGTGTCTCAATGAGAATTGATGTATGTTTGGTATATTTTGCAGGTAGATGATTATAATTAGGTTGTGTTGCAATGCTGTATTTATCAGTATGATGGTATATCATTAGAGACTTGATCAGTATTTCAGGAGTGACCATATAGCAGCAAAGATGTTCAGGTGAGCAAGTTTACTATCCCTGGATCTCAATTCTTCAAGCTTGTTGGTAAAAATAATTGGATGATGACAGGTATTGTTAGCAAGGCAAAAAATGCATTGGGTACCCCAAAAAGCATACAAACTTAATATTGCTGCATGAATAGCTGTGGAGATGTTTTTACTGTATATCTCAAGGCTTCTGTTTATAGTGAGAATGTTTCACCTGTATGTGGTTAACATTTCTCAAGTGTGTATTGATACTGGACAGATATGGAATAGATAATGCTGTGTTTTCTTTTTGTGACATAGGTGGCAGAAAGAGACAATTGTCATGTACAGTCTGTGGCATAGTAGGAAGTGGGGTGTTGGAAGAGAATATAATTTATGTTTCAAGAGGAAGTAAAATAACATTTAGCTCTAGAGACCATTTTTTAAATCTATGAAGTAACTGTCTATAGTTTATAACTACCATTGGGGATAGATGGTCAACAGATGGGTTTGGATATAGTAGATTATGAATGCTCTAGTAGGTATACTTACCTGTTTTAAATGTGATATTTGATTGTACTTTGTAATTGGCATATAAGTGAGGACAGGAATCCATGTGATGGGATGATCGATTTGGTCTTAAGTGTATGATACATTCTAGTTATGGAAATCATCTTATAATGGCAGTTAGGATATTTATACTCTTTTGCATGTGGAAAACTTGTATGGAGTGAAGGCCCAGTCTATTTTGCACTGGTGAAAAACTAAGGGTTTTGGCAGAGGCATAAACAGACTTGTGCCATAGCAATTGGCAACAAAGTTAAGAAATGTAGGAGTTAAAAAGAATTTGTCAAGCTTGATAATAGGCAAGTAATATGCTATTATTATAATAATTTATTGATTGAAAAGGCAAATTCTTGAATATAGTGAAATATAGGTCTTGGAGAATAAGATAGTTATCCTTTCAACATCATTTTTAAGGCTATTTTGGATTTTTGACCTAATACCAGTAATTCCAAGACAAAATGGGAACCCAAGAAAGGTAGAAGGTTGACCATGATAAATTTGTGCATATGCCTTGCCAGTGGAAAGAAACTATGTAGAGATTTTGTACAAATTAAACTTTTAAATTCTATGTTGTAGTCACGAAGTATTTTCTATAGAAAAGGGAAACAGTGAAATCATTTGTGTAAGCAATGCAGGATATATGTAATCCAGTAATTGGAATTTGAATGTCTGGAATTTTTTGTTGAATTTTGTTTATGAGAGGATTAATGTAAAACATAAATAATAAAGCACTGACTGGTGATCCCTGTAGCATTGATTGGCTGGGGACAAAAGAAGATGATGCTCTGTCATGGAGAGTTCATGTGAATTTCTCAGCTTAATAATAGGTTGGTAAATGAGTATATAAGGGTAGGCAGTATCATTTTCATTGTAAGATTGTGAATTAGAATGTCAACTGGGACTGAGTCAAAGGCAGTATCAATGTCAATTTGTATGCCCATCACAGCATATTTTTTCTGTTCTCAAACTGAGCTTAAAATTATATTAAATATGAGAGTTTCTTGGCCTGTTAATAAATCTTTCTTGGCATGATATTAGATGGAGTATGTATAGCTCTAGTTACTTTTCAGTAGCTTTTCAAGAATTTTAATACCAAGGGGCCGCATAAACATAAGTTGGATAAATTGGATATCTGAGAAAGTTTTTTATTGAACAAAACTAGGAATGGGTTATAAACCTTGTATAGTATATGACTTTTATGATAGGACATTAACTAAGTCATAGAAATATGTATTGCAGAAATGATTAAGGTATGTGAAGGCAAATTTGGATATTCCATAGGGCCCAGGATGACAATTGTTTGAAATTGTAAAAAACTGGAGAGCAAAATCAGCAGTATTGAAGTATGTATTGATGGGTTTAAAGATATTGTGTGTTTGCAATTTCTGTTTTAAATGCTTATAAATTGGCTCTATCATATTATATATGACATATCTGATAACTCCGAAACCTCCAGAGCTAGGAAACATCTAATTGGGAGAGGTAGCCTAAAGCCCACTGGATATATCCTCAAGTACATGTTTATTGTTGATTCAGCCAGATTTTTTTTTGTTGTTGTTGCTAGGTACTCTTTCAGTGAGTTGCATGTGTTGTTATATAAGTATTTAAGTTTTCAAATCTGTGTAGGCATATCAAGAATAGCTTGACACCTGGTAATTCTCCTGTGTAGTTCATCAGCTAAAGATAATAGTTTGGAGGTTGGGGAAGAAGCATTCATGAGGCTGTTTATTTTAAAGGTTAATATATTTATAAATGAGACATATTGCAGGATAGGATTAAGGGGAATATCTTATAGCATTATGTATGATTCTGAGTATAAGAATTCAGTGGTGTTTATAGAAAACAGCCTTCTGTTTTGTCTAGTAATTGTTGTTTGTGCAGCATCTAAGTCAAGTGTAAGCATCTAGGCCGAGTGATCTGAGAAGAGTGATGGACTGAGTGCTAGGCTAATTAGATGATGAAACAGGAGAGTAAAAGCATAGATCTATAAGAGAAGCATGCTGATAATTATAGAATGGCATTGAATCTGTTTTAAGGAATACCTCAGCACTCATTAATGGAAATGCAAGTTGATGAATCCATCTGGAAAAAAAGGTAGAGCAGCTCATATTAAAGTCACCTAGAAGGAAGACCTGATGTGAGGTTGGTAAGAGTAATGAATTGATGTTAAAGTATTAATCTTGTAATAACTATAGGACAAGAAGGTATGTATATAAGTATCACATTAAGAATAATCTACTGGTGGTGTATATAACTATAAGCAGGTCAGAGCCAATGTAAATTATTTTGAAGGAAGAAAAGGAGCAGGCTTGAGTTATGATCAGACCAGCACCCATGAAGATGATGATGAATCCTTGAAACAAGCACAAAAACTTTGACACATAGGTAGGTGATTAGATCAATTTGAGAGGGCACTATATATATTATTACTGCAGAAAATCTAGGATGTGTGGTTTTGTAATTTGTATCCATCTGTTCAGCTGATGATTTTTGGGACTGAGTTCAAACCACAAACATTGAAGTATATTTTCAGCTTCATATCTATTGGAAGAGGCTGTAAAAATGAGTCTTTGTTTTGAGTTATATGTCTTAAAAATGGGTAGATGACTATGGTTCAAATAAAGCTTTTTAGAGCTATCACCAATATCATTTGACTGATGTTTGTTTTTGATAGTTACTTTCTTTCTGTGAAGGACTGATAGCTGCATGAAGTTGAGATTCATTTATATATGAAGTTGCAGGTTGGTGATTGAGAGTGACTATGATCTGGACTATAGTCATCTGATGAGTGGTTGGTTATGCTGAGTTTAGAACTAAGTATTTTCGCCTTTTTTTATTTCACATTTTCTTTCCTAGACATCCAGGTTTCATTTTTGCAACACAGTCTGAAGAGCCATTCTCAGTAGATGAAAAACATAGAGCCAGGGTGTTCATTACATCAGGGTTTGTTTTATTAATTATATACTCTTAAGGGTCTGGTTGCTTATTATTTTGTGAAGTAAGTTAGTCTCAGTATTTTGTTCATCTAAGAGGATGTGTGTTTGGTTAATATTTTGGTGCATATTTTGGCTTTTGTTGCAAGTAGTTATGATAGAGATATAATTAGTTTGATTTCTACAGAGATCCATCAACTGTGTATCATCACTTGTGGTAGGAAGTTTTGAGAGATCATCATTTCTTTGGGAATATGCATTGTTTTTAGTGAAGATCTGTTTTCATTGTGAGTACATGTGAATGCATGATGATCCACTTGGTCACATTGCAGATGCCAAGCATTAGAGCTACTGACTGCCATGTGACCCTGCTGGCAACATGAATAAGATTGTGTTTTAACCCCCTTATATAGTCGTGAAGCACAGCTTCCTGTTTGTTAATATGGATGAATAAGATGGTAGGGTCAATGTTTCTATTAAGTTTTGTTATAGATTGGAATAGAAGGGTCTATTAGATAGATTGGCTGTAGTGAAACCACCACCCTGAAAAAGCTCCATCAATTTTTTGAAGTCTTGAATGCTATAATCCCAGATATATATATTTTAGAATCCCTGTTATGCAACTCTGGCACTGCTCATCAAAAATAACAAGTGCAAAATTACCTAGTGTGTTAACTATAGTTTTGAATGAGGTTTTTTTGACTTGGGTCATGGAATTTAATAGCAAAATATCTTGGATTGGGGTAGTCTGAAAGTTGGAGCACAGAGTTTTATAATTTATGTGAACATAGAGCTTCAAACAATAATACCCTTGGAAATCGATATAGGAAACAATTAAAGTCAATGGTGGATAAAACTATTGACCAATCAGAAAAGAATTGGTAAAATGTGGTGTATAAGCCTCTGGGAATGAAATGTTGAGTCTATTATTAATGTTATTTAACATATCTGTTGTCTTTGTAACCTGAGGGGGAAGGAGCAGGGTTTTCTACATTGTCTTGATTTGATAAGTCAAGGTTTTTAATATCATTATATGTACATTTTCTAAATCTAGATGCTAGCTTTAAATCTGGAATACTAAGCTTGGTTTTTTGGAATGTTAGCATAGGTGTTTTTTGAGTTGTTGGTGGAATTGATTAATGAGCTTGTATTGTTTTCAAAACTTTTTCATGTGAATAGCAGGCAGCCATCTTTGTTGAATCGATCAACAAAAAATATAAATAATAAATTGTTATACATGCACACATGAAAGTTTTGCTTTTTAATTAAAAATTTATAAAACCTACCACTTCTGATGATGTATTTATGCGAGATTGTGAGATTTGAATCTAGATAACTTTTGTCAATACCAAGATTTTCTATTATTATTATTATTATTATTATTATTATTATTATTATTATTATTATTATTATTATTATTATTATTATTATTATTATTATTATTATTATTATTATTATTATTATTATTATTATTATTATTATTATTATTATTATTATTATTATTATTATTATTATTATTATTATTATTATTATTATTATTATTATTATTATTATTATTATTATTATTATTATGATGATGATGATGATGATGATGATGATGATGATGATGATGATGATGTTTCAAAGCAAAACTTTATTGGGTCTAAAAAGTTACAGAGTCATATATTGATTTTTTACAAATGAAAAACAAATTACAACTTTCAGTATATAAGTCTTTATCTTATTCTGCATACTTTTTATAATTATGATTATTATTATTATTATTATTATTATTATTATTATTATTATTATTATTATTATTATTATTATTATTATTATTATTATTATTATTATTATTATTATTATTATTATTATTATTATTATTATTATTATTATTATTATTATTTCTACTGCTACTGCTACTCCTGCAGCTGCTGCTGCTACTGCTACTGCTACTATTAGTACTACTGTTGAAGTTGTTATTATTGTTGTTGCAAAGATATTTTATATTATATCGAATGGTTTATTTAATCTATAAAATATAGTTTTAATAATATGCATACACATATATTATTTCAATATCTTTCCATAAATATGCATAACTGTGTATACATTTACAAGTTCTGACATATAAATATACAGTAAATATTCTTAAAGTAATACTGAAATAATAATTTTCATATGAACATATTATAATAATTTTTTATAAAGTCTGATTTTCTAGAAATCATTTTAAAACCTACAAATATCAATTCCTAATATTAATCTCCCCATTAAATAAAAGGGAATCATTTTTATCTGCTAATTTATAGAGATTAAATATTATTTGAATTATGATTTTAGTAAAGCTTCTATGTAATCAGGTTTCTTAAATAAATATATTCAGGTAGGTGTTCACACACACATATATATATATATATGCTTATAATTACCACCTGAATATTTATCCCAACGAGTACTTACTAATTAGTTTAATTAGATATTAGTGAAATAAAGTTATTATCTTGCATTTATGTAAGTAATATTTCAGAGAGATCTTGTATATATTTAAATCTTTGAAACATCTTAATAAATTATCTTAAAAGATAACCAAAATTTATATTTCATGAGATATTTAGAACTAATAGCACTAAATACTCATTTGTTTATCTTTTACTATTTATAATATTTTCAAAATGTTTGCTAACAGGACAAATAATTATCATCAATCCTTCTATATTAAAAATAAAAACTGGAGACACAATCTATGCACCTTGAACTTCGGAACTCTACCACAGTACTAGCTAACACAGAGTAGCAATTGTTTTATGTTTTTATACACACAAGTAATATGTATGTTTTTTATACATAAATATACATAGTTATATCAAAAAAGTGCATCTGATAAATTTTATTTTAAAAAGCCCTTGAAGAATGTAATTTTTATCGCTATTTGAAAAAAAAAAATATTGATGATTCGTCTTTCTAATCCAAATTGCTGTGGGTGGTTTACATGTGTAGATTATTTGTTATTTTATATATTAAGAATTTTTTTTAAAAAAAGTAAGTCAAAAGATTACATTGGCCAATAATTGGATTTTATTTTTTTCTTTTCAAAATAGTGAGAATTTGACAGCTCCAAAAAATTAATATTTTATTGATTCAAAGAGTTAATAAAAAAGAAAAATTCAAGGCAATTCCTATAATGATTGACAGTTTTGACTGGTTAGCTGTTTAACTGCAATAACAACCTAAAAAATGAATAATGAAAAATATCTTATTTTGCGTGTAATCACTCTTTTACTATTTTTATATTAATACATCATACTTCATTTCTTGCACTTTTTATTTTATGATGCACTTCTTTATAATTTCAATCTCAGAATTATCTTCAGAGCTACAATTAATGTATTATATTCATTATTTTTCATCCCATCATCAGTAATGGTTCTTCAATCCAAGACAGTTTTAAAGCTTCTAATATATGATCTTCTACTGATAGTTTTAATTCACTACAGTTTTGAATATCAATGTCTCTGCATAGTTAAGCTGTGAAAGTAAAAGTAAGTTTTATCTCTTGACCATTTATCAAAGAACTTTTTTTCTATACCTCTTTGAGAAAGTTGGATTATATCTTATATAGATCATCCAATTCAACGTTCTGATATTAATTAGAGATGCAAGAAATTTCTTCTTACCTAATAAGTGCATAATCTCACTTTTAAGTTTGTCTCTAACCATTACATTTTCTCTATTTTTGTCCATTTCCATATATAAAAATTCTTAATCTCTTAATATTATTATACAAAAGATTCCAAATCTCTACTTCATTTAAAGTAATTAGTAAAATATTAGCCTTCATGATTCTTTTCTGGATATGAAGATACATTGACTTTAATGTCTAATATGATCACTGTCCATGATACCATATTTAGTTTTTCTGTATACTTTTTTCCACAGTTCGTACTTTCAGTATTTATTTGACCTAGATATTCAAAATATTCAACTTTTTCAGTAATTTATGTCTAGCCTTACTACAGATATCTGTATGATTTCTGGATATTATCGTAATTTTGGCCTTTTTAAGATTAATCTTCATGCCAAATCAAATAGTAATTATGTTTATATTGTTCAGTATTTTAACTGCGGCTTTGGATTTCCTGCCAATACATATACAGTTTATATTTATAGGCCGATACATTAATGTTTATGTTCTGCATAAACATTTATAAGTGTGTGTGTAGAAATATATAAAAAATTATATACATGTTCATTAGGGGGACACATATATACATTACACATATTTTCTTATATATAAATTAAATGAATTTGAAAAAATGCAGAATACATTAATTTAAAAAAAGTTGAGTAATTAAAATAATTATATACATGTTCATTAGTAATATTAAGAAAAGGTTAATACAACTTACAAAGTAATATTTTAATAACAAATAAATAATGGTGACTTCTAAATTGCATTTATATATTGGACTATTCCCATCATCTAATATAAGTATTGAATGTCTTAGAAAAATTTAACTTTATTTAAATATTCCAAATACATTTAACTGTTAGTAACAGCATAGATGTTAGTATGTACACAGCATTTTAAGAGGTATCATTCTACCCTCTACTTCAGGTGTCACTGGCCTGACCAGTGACAGTACTAGCATGGGAATCGAACCTGGAACCTTAGATTCTTGAGTATTGAATTTTAAGGTAATACTTTAACCAACTGAGCCCTCCTGCCAAAGGCAACAGTCAGTAGAAATTTTATATGGTTCCTTCTGATTTCTCCACTTTTTCCCAAGAGCAAAGTTGATTAGTAGATTCCATACCTTATGTATAATTAGACTAGGTTGGTTTATGGGATTGTTTGCTATTGTCATGTCAGTAGCTTCGTTAAATTTTCTTCTTTGTACCCCTTCTTCTCTGTCCAATATTTTTGTATTTTCCCAATTCAACATATGTTCATAAGGTCTGTTACCTTAGACACATATTTCTCTCTTCTAATCATCTGTTTGTGTTCTTGCAAGCACTTTTCAATGGGACTACTAGTCTCACCAGTATACATTCTTTCACATACCTTTGTTGTAAAGCCACATGGTGAGTCACTACTACAAACTTTCTGGAAACACTTCAACAAAATATCCCCTTCAATTAATTTCACAATAGAATCAGAACAAGAACAAAAATTGTCATTCTTAGATGTTCTTGTGACAAGACTCCCTCAAGGCAAAATCAAAACTACACTTTTCCAAAAACCCACACATATAGCAAAACACTTAGCCTACATATTCAATCACATCAGAAGCACAAAACATGGAATTATACTATTACCATGAAACAGAGCAAAATAAGTTTGTTCAGAAACCAGTAATTTGAAAGAAAAAAAAGATCTATATAGAACAAACTTTTATGAAAAGTAATTGCCCATAAATGGACAAGAAAAAGAATCATCAAAAGAAAAAGTAATTATCAGTACTGTAGTGTACGCATACATACCAAAAATAGCAGACAAATTAAGAAAGATCTGCAATCAGTATAACATCAAAACAGCTTTCCAGAGCTATACCACACTATGAGGAATTCCAACATCTACAAAGCTAAATTCTGAAAAGAAAAAACTGCATCTATGAAATACCATGTGAATGTGGAAGGACATATATTGGTGAGACCAGTTTGCAAAACACAAACTGATGATTAGAAGAGAGAAAACAGATGTATCAAAGGTAGCAGACCATGTATGTATCAATGAACATACAAAAATATTGGTTAGAGAAGAAAAATTACAAAGAAGAAAATTTAAAGAAGCTGGTCACATGACATTGGCAACCTAGTGTGATTATACATAATGTATGGAAACCACTAATTAACTTTGCTCTTAGGAAAAAGTGGAGTAATCAAGAGGAACCTTATAGATAAGTGTATGAAATTTCTACTGACTGTATCCTTTGGCAGGATGACTCAGTTGGTTAAAGTGTTTACCTTAAAATTCAATATTCAGAAATCTAAGTGTCCAGGTTTGATTCCCATTTAATACTGTCACTTGTCAGACCAGAAACACCTGAAGAAGAGGGGAGAATAATACTTCTCGAACTGTTGTGCATATACTAACCTGTGGGCTATTACTAACAGTTGAATGTATTTGGAATATTTAAATAAAGTTAATTTTTTTCTAAAGACATTCAATACTCATATTAGATTATGTAAATAGTCTGCTATATAAATACAACTAAAACACCATCATCACAAACCTTCAGGCATACAATAACTTCTAAGTATCTGTAATTGCAAAGTGAAAGTAGCCAACTCCCACTGACTTATATAGCATCCAGAACCAATGAAAAGATAGAATAATATCCATTTTATTTGGGCTCTGTTATTATATAAGCTTAGTTTTTGACTTGGTTTTTAGATTATACAGTAAATGTTGTCTATTGTTTTAACTTGGGTACAGATTAAATATTCTGTAATCACTATTAATATATTCAAAGAATGAAGTAATCTTACTTTTAACAACTTTTGGACATTAAGTGAAATATTAGTTTTAATAATTGGAATAAAATAAATAATCACTAACTTCTAAATGTCTGTAATTGTAAAGTAGAGGTAACTATCTCACATTGAGTTATGCAGTGTCAATTACTGATAGAAGTTATGATTTTTTTTTTTATTATTGTAATTATTAAAACTAAAATTTCACTTGATGTTCAAAGATTGTTAAAAGTAAAATTCATTCTTAATCTTTTGAATATATTAATAGTGATTATAGAAGTTAAAACAATACATAAAATTCACCGTATGATTAAAAACCAAGTCAAAACTAAACTTATATAACAACACAGCCCAAAAATAAAATGGGCGTCATTCTATCTTTTCTTGGTTTTTGACGCTAGATAAGTCAATGGGAGGAGGCTATTTCCGCTTTGCAATTCCTATTATTTAGAAGTTATGATTTATTATTACAATTATTAAAACGAATATTTCATTTAACGTTCAAACGTTACTCGTTCTTTATTATATATTAATGGTAATTGCAGTACATCTAGTTGTACATAAATTAAAACAACAGACAAATTTCATCATTTAATTTAAAAACTCAGACAAAAACTAAGCTTATAAAACAACATAGCCTAAACCTAAAATAGGCATCATTCTATCTTTTCATTACTTTTTGAAGCTATGGGGACGTAGTTACTTCCGCTTTGCATTTACAAATATAATATTTTAGTAAATAAAAATATAGCAAGCAAACTTTATACGAATTTTGAAAGTTGTTTTAAGTTAATAGAAAAATTGAGGTATGTGACACTAACAAAAACAGAACACTATAAAAAATTTAAAAAAACAGGGAAAACTGAAAAATATAAACAATAAAGCTTCTCACGGTTATTTCTTTCAGTATTATTTCAGTGTTACTATATTATTAATAATAATTTCAATAAACAAATATTTAAAGAATGATTTAAATAAATTGAATGTTTAATTGCTCAGAAGATCATGTGACATTCAATCATTGCAAAGAGAAGTCTCAATTTCAATTCCAAAATTTTTAACTCATGTTTCTATGAATTTACCACAATGTAAAACTACACAATCATATAAGCACTTTTATTGCTCTATAATTAAAGGTTGCTTTAAGTGATATGCTTAATATATTTAAAAGTCACTTAGATATAAATTTTATATTAATAGTAGGAAAACAAATTGTCTCAGACTACTAGTTGAATGTAGTTAGATTTTGTAAAGATTGCATGTCTAATGTTGGCATTTCTACTCATTCTTAATACTTTAAATCCTTTTTTGCAAGTCTTATATAAAACTTTATAATATCATAAATAACTTTTATGAACTTTGCTTTTTCAGTGAAAGTTTTCTTTTCTAACATTATAAGTGCAGTTTTCCAAGCTTACCATTTACTTAATATAAAAATAATAAAATTCATATATATCATTTACATATTCATATTTTCATACATTGTTTTGGATAGTGGTAATCATTGTTTTCATTTAAAAATTTTATTTATTTATTTATAAATATCAATTTTTACATATAATTTGCTATTTACTAAATAATTGTATGGTTAATTGCTCAGGAAATCATGTGACATTTAAGCACCCTATTGACAAATTAAGCATTTGATAATTCCATTTGATTAGACTGAATCAATATTTTTTTTATTTATATTATTTAATTTTGAGACTTATTCATAATCTTTACCTCTGATGCTTTAAATTCATCTTAATTATTAGATAATGAAGATTTCTAAATATGTCACTGTTTTAGAATAGGCATTTCATTTTTCAGTAAAACTGGATAGACTTAGATTTTGAAATTAAATTTTCATCAATTTTTATTATACAGTTATTATTATTCAGAGGACAAAATAATTATTGTTTATCAACAAAACTAAAAATCAGTTTACTTCTGTAAAAATAAATATAGCTGCAATTACAAAACCAACATTTTTACCTCGAGAAAATTAAATATATTTTGGTATGTCAAAACATAGATATTTAATCATCAGTCAAAAATATTCGATTTCTTCAGATATAATTTTTTTTGTCACTTATTAAAATTAATTTTCATTATATTTAATATAAAAATGTATGATAAAGATATTTTTGAAAAAATATTTGTGCCTAATATATATATAGCTTTCAAATTAGAAAATAACCATTAGCATTATTCATATATCTTTCAAACTGTGTGCCATTCAAATAGAACGATGGAAATAGAAAACAAGATTATGAAATAATTTGATTTTTTCTGTGTACTACCTTTATACACATTGTGTATAAACAAATATATATTTTATAAATTCAGGCTTATTCCAAGAAATATATATATATATATATATGAATATATATGTGAAGAAATAATAATTTACAGACTAATATACTGAATTCCTTCAAATATAAGATACACCCAAATTTAAGAGGCAGTAGGATTTTATGTTTTTTATTTACTTAAATAGGACTAATACAAATACAATAAGCTCACCTAATTTATTGCAAATCTTCTTCAGACATACTTTCACTTTCTATATCTTCACTTTCAAAGCTTGAATTCGCATCTTCACTATTCCACCAGAGTACATCATTTTCAGGCCATTTAAATCATTAGCGATGCAACATTTTAAGACAGTTTTTTATATATAATTTCTTCAATATATCTTTCTGAGACTTCAAAACCCACTCAAAATTATATGTATATTGTTTGCATTATATATCTTTTTTTAGTGTAAATATTTTTCCAAAGAAAAGTTTTTAAAATACATATTAACATTTAATGTTACCAGTAAATCTTTTTTTTTTATTAAAAACATTTTCTAAAATGCAAATTAATAATTTGTTAGATTATTAAAGTAAATGGAAGTTTTTTTAAAAAATAAATTTCACTTTATAATTGGAAAAAAATAATCTATAGTGGTCAACATAAAACCTATTTTTGTCATCCGATTACAAATTGCAGCTATACATCATTAATTTCTTTTTTAATTTACTTTATGTAAAAAAAAAATTTTTTTATTAAGGATTGAATCTTTTTTGTAAAATAATTTATATTTTTACAAATATTTTCTAAAAAAAATAAAAATGTGTATAAAAGATTCTAAGATGTATTTTTATTTTGAAATGAAAATGAAGATATCCTAACTATCAATATTGTTGCAGGTACTCTCTTCTGTAGAGAATAAGAAACAACCAATCAGAGCAAAGGCATGTTTTTTATCTCATATTCATTAGTTGTAAAAAATTTGAAAGTTATTCAGTACAGTTTTCTCAATTAAATAATAAAATCAGCAAAATAATGTTAAAAGATTTTAAAATATATGTTTTCACTGTGAAAATCAAAATGAAGATATCAGAACTATCAAAATTATTGGCAGTCATTCTCTTGTGTAAAGAACAAGAAACAACCAATCAAAGTGAATGCAGGTTCTTATATTGATTTATTAGTTGTAAAAAAATTTTTAAATATTATTCAGTAGTTTTCTTGATAAAATAATGGTAAAATTGCAAAATAATGTTAAAAATAGTGGTTCAAGGAAGAGTTAAAGCCATTTATGAAATTAATCCAAAAATATTGACATTTAATGTTAAATCTTTTTTCTCTTGATTAAAAATGATTTGACACATTATTCTACACAGTAATATGAATCATCATGATTGGAATACTATGCACATGCATAGCATAAAGCAAAGATTTACAGAAATAAGATGTTAAAAATATTAGGTTTGACTTTAAGATGCACTCATCTTTTATGAGTCCAAAATTTGAAAATAAAATGTCTTATATTTGAAGTAATATGGTAATGTAAAATAAGTACCAAATTGTATGTTACCTCTTATTGGATAAAAATTAAAATTTGGATATTCATATTTGTGAAACTTTACCAGATTTTTATTAAAAATATTATAATACAATGTGACAGATAGATAGATAAATAATTAGACAAACAGACATTCAGATATAAAAGTCAAACTGTCATCTTTTTCACTGGTCAGTAATTTATGACATAATCAAATGCAATTTCATACACTGTGAATTAATTTCATTTATCATACATAAAATATTAATACTGGAATTTTGTAATATATTTATGATAAGGAATATAATAGATTACTAATTTATTTTTTGATATTGTCAAGAAATCATTAACTACTATGTTTAGTCTCAGGAATATCAATTAGTAATTGATAGCTTACTGGCAACATTTAAAGATAAAGTTATGTCTAATTACATGGATGTAATCTCTTTATTTGTATTCTTCATCAAATCAAAACTATATAAAATAATATTTAATTTGACATACAGAATTTTATGGAAAAGATTTATTATTACTTGCAGGATATCAAGGAAATTAGACTTCTGCATTCTGACATATAAAAAAATAGCTTTCAGGATTTAAATTCTTATAACAATTTGGATTTGAAGTAAAAGAGAACCCATTTTACTTCATTGAAACCCATAACTATAGAGAAGCTTGTTATTTTTGTAAATTAAATACAGCTTAATACTTTTAAGAACTTATGGTATTCTCATACTCATAGTAAGATAAAATAGATTATTTAAATTATAGCATCCATTTTTTGGAAAGAGGGAAGGATGAGTATCTATAGTTGATAGCATTCATATTATTGTCTATATAGCAAGCCTCCCTTGTTTTTCTCTTTCAATCATTTCTTTTGATGTATTGAATGATTGGGTAGAAGGGGATAAACTGGTGTCCTGTTGCCTTTTTGTGTTCAAAGAATATAGGGCTATATTCTGGCTTGTCTGAAGTTCTTTTGTATAAATATTGGTGCTGGGAAAGGCATGCAGGCAATGATCCTTTGAATTCCCCATAATAGATTGATTGGCTTCCAGTTTGGGAGCATTTAATTTTGTAAATGATGCTAGGGGTAAGTTCAGGTTCGAGCCCATTTTTGTTGCTAATAAGTAGTCTATTAATTGGAGGTGCAAAAAGCAAGGCAATATGTTGAAAAGACTGGTATTGTATACTTAAATATAATTTTTTTTAAAATTACATTACATGTAGCTAATGAATTGTTTTGTAAGCCAGGAAATATTTATTATAGAGGAATTGACTGACTGGTTACTTTGTTTGATGACAAAGTTGGTCAATATTTATTATTACTCACTATTTTATTGAATGATTTGTTTTAACTTTGAGAAACTAATTTAGATATTATTTCCACTTTAGCAATATGCATATTTGAATTAAAAGTAATGTCATATTTGATCTTGATAATGAACTAGTCCAGATTTTATCTTATCTAGATCAGATTGAGCAGCATTCATTGCCACTAACCAATGTGCAGAGATAATGCATAGCCAATGACAAGGGCCAATAGGCAATGATGCTAACTGAATCCAGATGTTTCTATTAAGAATAGGGATCTGGCAATAAATAGTCAGTATTTTTGAAAGCTGAAAGACAGAATTCCCATTCTCACCAACAATGCTCACATAGCTAAACAAACATTTACACACTCACAGATAACTACTGTTAAACTTGAACAGTAGTGTATAAGTTTTTCAAAGAGCTACTGTTAAACCTGAACAGCAGTATATATGTTCTCCAGACAACATTTATCAAAGCTAATGGTTAATGCAATGAGGCAAGTCCATGTTTAGAACTGGAAGCCACTGAAACCAAATGCTGACATGAGACAAGCTGTCATAATACAGCAGGAAGTGCCACTTTACCTACTCATAAGGTATGCTGCCAAGATAAAGCTGGAAGTGTTAGGGAAAATCCATAAGAGTATGTACAGTTCCTTTTTCCACAGTTTATTCTAGAACTAGGAACTACATTTCATCAAATAGTAGAAGGCAGAATATAGTCATTGTAAATAGATTGTAATTATGAGTGTATATTTGTATTCATATTTCATTAATAAATATATATCATAAAATGTATTTACACAACAATGAGGATTGCCAATTCCTCTACAAGCTTTATGATAAATGCTTAGCCAGAGCCAGCACTTAAAATATCTCTGTCAGAAACCCCTCCCCAACTCCTGACCATGGTTTCATGCTTTGGCACTTCTCAGAGAGGTGTCAGGGTAGGTTCAGACACTAGATCTAAAAATACCAACCCAAAGCCAAGCACTTATCTAAAAGTTATCTATTGGGTGGAAAATCTGAAATTTTCAGACACCTACATGTCTTCAAACCCAGCTATCCAACTCAAATAGCTATATGGGGCTGATAGATCTTCAGCCATACCATATATTAGTAGTCTTAGCAATATAAAATTGCATAAGACTTATGGCACAGACTATAAATAGTCAAAATAAGAGTCATAGATCACATAACTCTATCTCTTAAGCTTGTAAGTTATAAACAATGAGGATTGCCAATTCCTCTACAAGCTTTATGATAAATGCTTAGCCAGAGCCAGCACTTAAAATATCTCTGTCAGGAACCCCTCCCCAAACCCCTGACCATGGTTTCATGCTTTGGCACTCCTCAGAGAGGTGTCAGGGTACGTTCAGACACTAGATCTAAAAATACCAACCCATATATTGTATGGCTGAAGATCTATCAGCCCCATATAGCTATTTGAGTTGGATAGCTCAGTTTGAAGACATGTAAGTGTCTGAAAATTTCAGATTTTCCACTCAATAGATAACTTTTAGATAAGTGCTTGGCTTTGGATTGGTATTTTTAGATCTAGGGTCTGATCATACCCTGACACCTCTCTGAGGAGTGCCAAAGCACGAAACCATAATCAGGGGTTTGGGGAGGGTTTCCTGGCAGAGATATTTTAAGTGCTGGCTCTGGCTAAGCATTTATCATAAAGCTTGTAAAGGAATTGGCAATGCTCATTGTTTATAACTTACAAGCTTAAGAGATAGGGTCATGTGATCTATGACTCTTATTTTGACTATTTGTATTTACACAAGTTTGTGTAATTATATATAGTATCACATATAAACATGATAAGTATATAATATATTAAATAAGTTTAATATTACCACATACACTTTTAAATTTATATAAATAAAGATGCAATAAGAGATAAATGACCCCCAAGATGCATTTTGTGCTGAACCAGCACTTAGCACTCGTCAATTAGTCCAGGTCACTATCTCTCCTATATATCTTTGTTATATAAAAAATATTTATTTATATCAAATAATTACATTTTGAATTACAAGTGCCAAATTAACTCAACCCACATTGTTAACACCATCCACTTTATCTAAAGTGGATGGAGTCACAGATGTGGGTTGAGTTCATTTAACACTTGTAGTTCAAAATGTAATTACTTAATAAGTATATATTATATAGTTTTAATTTTGTTTATCTGAAATCAGGTTTAGTACGGCAAAGTAGTAAGAACTGTGATGATCTGCTTATCACTGGCCATTGGCTTTACATTCTTCAATACTTCTTTTTAGAATTATATTCTAAATTGTAATCAATTCTAACGTAACATGATCTATACAATAATAAAATCTTAACATCATTAAAATTTAAATGATCTTATAAAAGAAAAAAACTTTTGATTAATAAAAGCAAATTACATATTTATTAAAACTATAATTATTTTATTTTAAATTCGCTAGTGTAATCAGTGTGTATAATATCTAATTTTATTTATAAAAAAGATTGTATTTTCACCATCAGAAATTCTTTAAATATTTGCTTTTGTTTCATTAGTTATGGAACAGATGCGAGAAACCCTAAAGGAATTTCAATATTTAAATTTCTGTTGTTTATTATTTATTTTGAAGAGCGTTTATTTTTTTTCTAAAAATTTTGATTATTACTTTTGAAAAAATTAATTAATTTCACAAATAGACAAATTCTGAGTTTATTTATATGAACTCCCTTGATACTAAACATAAATTAATTTTGAAATTAATTGATGAGAGTCAGGTGGAAAGATTTTTGTTTTAATTTAAGAAAATATTTTAGATTTTAATTATTATTATATCTATATATTGTAGTTTAATTTCTAAAGGTTTTTTTTCTTTTTTAATGTGTGAATTTAACTATGAATTAATTTCTGATATTTTTAATTTTTAATAAAGACAAAATAGCTCTCAGGTGAGTTTAAAATTATATAATTTCTACTTCATTTAATCAATAATTTTAATTAATAATTCTAGTAAAAAGAGGAAACATTTGAAATCTGAAGCAAGGCTTTAGAAACGTTTGCCGTGGAAAAAGAATTTAAATAATATTAAATATCAGTTTATATAATCTTGTCTAAAAAGTGTTTGTCTTTTTTTAAAACTGAAAATAGCATTATTTTATATTGAATCTAACTACATATATATATCTTACAAAGAAAATAGCTGCAAAAAGGAATTTCATTTTAAATGAAAGACCCTTTATTGTTTTTTTGAAGCCTTAAAAAAACCGAAAAGGGCAAATTCCTAATATTCACTCCACTTTTTTTCCCATGGGTCAAAGCATCGGCCGGGAAGCGAACCCGGGACAACTGCTTGTAAGGCAACTGCGCTAACCACTAGTTTTTCTCATATTTCAACTGCTACTATCATATCTGTTGTGATTCTGTCTTTCAGCTCTGTGACAGTAATTCCCAAGTGAACGTGTACTGCCATTCAGGTTTGACAGTAGCGTTCTATAGAACATGTATGGAGAATATGAATTCTTTCAGCTTTGTGACAGTAATTCTCTGCCCCTATTTTCAAAAAGACTGGCTATTTATTGCCAGATACCCATCCATACCGGAAACATTCAGATTCAATGAATCTTTATCACATAATGGTCTGTCCTTGCTGTTGACTATGCGTTATCTATCTGTATAATCTTAAGATCATGGTGATGAATACTCAATCCGATCTAGATAAAACAGAATTTGGTCTAGTCCATTATTTGAAAGTAAGGTGAGATATGACAATATTGCTATCCAAATGGCAAATGTATATAAAATGGATTGCTCATTAACATGCATTAATCGTGATCCGCCTTTTTTTTTTTTAATTTGACAAAAAATCTGCTTAATTTATTTCTTGTGTATGCCTTATGATTTTCATTGAGATGTCATTTTGGATTTTGATGATAGGATCTGTATGTGTTATGTCCAATGTTATTATTTTACAATTTGTGAATGACAAAAATAAATTATAGTCTTCATTTTTGGAAGTGTGTAAAGTCATTTGTTAGGACCCAGTTAAATATAAAGGCAGAGAATTCTGAGAATTTTTAGGTATAAGCTCATATGATTTTGTTTTTACAAAGTGTAATCATGATTGCATTTAAGCATACTCTGTTAGTTCAATAATTAACTAAGTCATATTAGTTATTAGCCAAATATTAGCGATGGCATTTAAATATACTCATTCATTTTTATAACATATGGCTCTATAATGTATTAATTACACTGATTACATCAGTCTTCTTTTGATGAAGATGTTATGCATTGTTTGGTTCAATAGTAGATTCTGGAACTCAACATCCATTGACCATGACTCAACTCTGTCACTTCTGGTGGTGCAACTTCTTATGAACCCCGGTACAATAAATCATTCTATTATTTTTTATTTGAAGAATATGTAATAACACTTCTTTCATATACACTTCAATGCAAACAAATTTTCTTAAAAACTTCTTAATTTTCCTTACAGTTTCGACTGTCCAGTAGTCTTCATCAGAGCTACAATATTTGAATAATATAAATGCATAACCATTATTTCACATATATATAAAAAATACATAACCATCATTTCGCATATATATAAAAAATACATATATATATTCTAACCTGTAATCTCGTGCATCTTCACTTCCAGATAATATATGATATAAAATAAAACGGGTTCTATCTCAGTTAATAATTAATAACTAAAATATTCAGCATTAAAATTAAAATATTTCACTAGCTCAAATTTAAAATACGAATAAGGTTCAGTTTATAAAAATAAATTAAATAAATATTTAATATTTTCATGAGACTTGAAGTGAAAATACAGGTGACAAGATAGATTACATTGAGCCAATATCCCACAGGATACTACCTCAATGGCATAAGAACACTATCCCCCCTTATTACTATTTCAAATAACAAACTCATAGTATTCTTACGACTTTAATAACTTCTACTCACTAAGATTAAACTAATAATTAAATCTTAATCTTCTATTTAATAATAATCTAGCTCAAATAAAATAATCTCAGGTTCATAAAGTTTATTCTAAGTTAATTTAAAAATACGGTAGTAAAATATGAGAAGGGATTTTATGTCATAATCTACTACACTGAAACTAATAATAATAAATAATAATAATAATATTCTTCATTGTTTAACTACTACTGGATATCTTTTCTTTTATTATAATTTTATTACCATAATAAAATAATGAAATAATATAATATGATCTTATATCTTCATGTAATGATATAATAAATATGTGGTAGCATTTTAATAATCTGACAAACAAAATATGTGTGGCAACTGATAGCATATAATTTAATATAATATTGTGATAACTGATTTATGACCAATAAAATAATGTAAGATTATGATTATTTAATTATAATGAATACCAATAAAATATTTAAAATTCTTAAAATAATTCTCTATTTATCTTTTTGTGCAAAATTATATATTTGTTTCAATTATTATGCATATATCGTGATTTCATGCAGCGATGTGGAGAAATAAATAACTCGGACACAAAATTTTTGAAATAACAAAATTTAACAAAGTTTATTACTAACAACAAATAAATAAACAATTTATTTACACTATTTACAGTGGATATCCTTAACTTTTTTACTTTACAGTTTGATCTACCGGGTTATAAAAAAAAAAATAATTTATATTTCAATTATATCTTTATTTAGATTTAGGACAAAATTTTAAAAAAATGTTACTATTTGGTTTCTCATTATGGTTAACTTATTACAAATATATTTATCTACTTTATTAGCAACAGCATTTTATCCTTAATATTATTAAACTATCTTATTTTAAAAAATTCATACTTAGAAAACATTCTATAGAAAACAAAATTTTATAATGAGTATGGACTTCTCAAAATATTAAAAAAATTTCATCTTGCAAAGTCAAAGATGTTACACAAAATATTATCCAAAAATTCAGTACTAGATTTTAGTATTTATCACACGATGTTTACTAATCATAATATATTCTTCTTTAAGCCTTACTTTAGTATGATATAAGTGTAATCATCAATATATTTCTGTTAATCAATAAACAAAAAATATACTATGCATATTGTTTACATAATTTACTTTGTACTATTGTATTTTAAAAATATGCAATACTTATTTTTCTCTTAAAAAAAAATAATACTAAAGCATTTAAAATTATTATCACTTTAAAGAAAATATCTTTGTTTAGATACTTTATTTTAAAAAAGTTTATATTTCATTTCCGAAATAAAATTCAAAATATATTCTATGATTCTTTTCTTTCCTTAGGATACTTTGGATCTTCAATTTTAAGTTATAACGTCCTATTCCTTCTAAGCAAATAAACCAATCTTATACAAAACGATAGCATAACCTAAGTTCTAAATTATTTATCATTTCTCTTAAACATATCTTACTGAACGATGCAGTTACATGAAATAAAGATAGCGAAAACAGATGCATAGGATTAAGGAAGAAAGCTAGAGTATTACTCTTAACATATCTCAAAATCATGGCACAGTGCGAAGAGGTATGACATTTACCTGCCTAATATCCTCTAGTACAGGGACGATGTTAAAGCTATTTCTTCAGCTTTATTAGAACATCAAATATTTAAAGAAATATAAACACTGTCCAAATAAAATGTGTATCAGTCATAGGGCTTTGTTAACTATGCTGATATTCACATAAAGACTAAATATTATTTCCATTCCTTATAACATCCTATTTCTTAAAACATCATCTTGGTTTCCTGTTCACTAAGTACTTCCAAGCCACTATCTCAACATTATTTCTCAAGATTTTCCACATCTTACATCGATAAATAACTATCTGCATTTACAAAACAATAAATAAAATTCATTAATAGTTAAACAATCTAGCTGTTCCACAAGAAAAGTCTGCTTACTTCATTATTCTATATGTCTAATCATATACAATCTACTTAGACAATATTTGAATATCCCATAACATGAAAATTTTAAAAGAATCACATAATTATTTGTTATGTTGGATTATATCACTAATAAAAAAAAAAATCGTCGTATGCATATTTTCAAATCAATCCTATCTCATAATGTTTTTTAAAATGTTGTATGAAATGTGGTACATATAAGTAAAAAACTTTTACACTTCATTCTTCCAATTTATGGATGATCTAAAGAAAACAAAAAAATATATACATTATAAATTATCAATAGTTATTATTATTACCAATAACCTTTATCTAGTCATCGTGTTCAGTAGGCTTCCTTTATCCACTTGAGCATTGCAGATATAAAAAAAATTCACACCCATACACTTTATATTAAAATATTTTTAGCTAAATTATTAGATTGTTATATTATAAAATTTTAATATTAATAAATTAATGTTTTTATGTTTTTCCTAATCTTATATAAAAATTTAGATTTAAACTAGGTTAACAAAATAAAAGGAATCAAAACTATAATTACATATTTTCTTGACGATAGTTCCTGATAAGTCCAAAATGTTTATTATTTTCTCTAGAGTTTTTAAAAATGTTCTCCTCCAAGTGCATTAAAGTTTAAAATAAAAATAATTATTAATCCATTTAGTAAAATTTATAGAAAATAATCCTTGGTTTTAGTATTTAGGACGATAATTATTAAATCATAATATTAATTAATCCCGTGAAGCTTCTTAATCTTCTCTACCAATATTCTCTGCATATCCGATGCATCAATCCATCTAATTTAACTTTAAAAATATTTGATAAACTTTTAAGTACTATTTGTATTTCCATGGATCCATCTTTTATTCAACTATGTGTTCACTTTTTTATATATGTTTCCTTCTTGATACATTTAAACTTTCATTTGGTATTTTTTATAAATCTCTTTTAAAAATAAAAAAAAAACTTCAAGTACTTTTGAACAAATCTTTTCTAAATACATTTTAAATAATTCGAAGAATGGATATTTTAATATCAAAAACGCTTCTGTAACATATTTTCCTGGGTTCTTTCTTTAATTCTTGAAAATATTTTTTAAAAATGTTACCTTCAGAAAGTATATAACATTTTACTCCTTTGAATATAATATTCTATAAAATGATTCATGAGATATAATTGTCTTATTACTATTTAAAAATAAATCTTGGATAAACTTATAAATAATACGTTTCAATACATTTTTTAGACCCCGTATAATGTCCGAGCTGTGGTTTTTTTATGTACCAAAACAGTTCTCCGGTGAAGTATTAATAAAGCTGTATCAATAAATATTCCAAACATTTTTACAGTATTACAACTTCTATCCATTTTATTCCACAGTATATCCATTTTTTATTGCGAAGTTTAGGTTAATTTTTTTAGATAAAATACGACTGGTAAGTACTTTAAAAATTAGAAAATCATTTCCACGAAGTTTCTAAATTATTATATTTTAAAACTCTCTTTTGCAAAAATACTTTTAAAATTATCAATTAGTTTGTTTTTTTTTTTTCAAAATAAAACGATAAGAAAATACTAAAAAAAAAAATTGACTAAAATAAAAAATTTAAAAATAAATACTATCTCTTTGATAGTTATAATTTACCTTTCTCTAGTTTCAATACATTATTAATCTCCCTCGATAACTTAGTTACGATGATATTTATAGTCTGTAAGAATACCTATTCCTATTGGTTAATTCTTACTTTAGCTTGAGAACAAATTTACATATTTTTAGTTTATAGTAGAATTGAATTTCAAAATTAGAAATTATGACGTAATGAACTTAAAATATTATTTAAAATACCACTTTTAATTCAATTATAACTTTATTTAAATTATTTAATCTTTTAAAATAACTATTAAAATAACATTTAATAACTTATTCCATTTCTTAATATTCAATTTATCTATTTTTATTTAAATAAAATATTTAATTTTTATATTATGAATGTATTCATCTTTATTACATCATTTAAACATGTTATACGATAGTTAACTTAATATTTATTATTATTATATGCTAGGTGACAATTCCATCCAATTCTATAATATAACTTTTAAAATATTTTAAACTTGTTATTAATTCAAACAAGCGTGTGTGTGAAAGTATACATTAAAAGTTACATGATTAATAACTTTGACAGACGATTTTTAATCTATTTCTCTGCCTAGACTAATAAAATTGATACACTTATTATATTATATAAAATAATTATAAAAAAATTTGGAAGAATAATTTAGAAAATATAGAACTAAATACAATTCTCCCCATCATAAAGTTTATTTTAAAAATATACTATATTAATTTTGACTATTAAATATGATTATAAATCTAAACATAGCATTTATTAACTTATCAGTTTTAAACTATTAAAATCGAATTTATTAAATATACTTTTAATTTTTATAGCTGTGTTATTTAATATGGCCAGCTTTTACAACCATATGAAACAATATTTTAAACTTTACTTAACTACTTTTTAAATAATTCGCTATAATTTTATATACCATGTATTTTCTTTAGCTTTAAATTGTACTTTAAAGATATAATTGACAAATTATAATTAATAAATCAAAAGAACATATTCTAAAATTTAAAATTTTTAGTAATTGACTGTTATGAACTATTACCGACCTATAGAAAAGGGTACAATATATATCAAAATAAACACATATATTCCCTTCATACATATACATATATAGATCTACATCACCCCTAGACATATATATATATTCCATATCTACATCTATATATACATATGCATATCCAAATATATATACATATATCTTTTAAACATACATATATATATACAGATACACATACACCCATAGACATATATATACAAATCCATATATATATTTATAAATATACATCCATATGTATACTCAACTTACATATAAATTACATATTTATAAAAAATACAAAATATATCCAATACACCGTTTTTTTAATTTACCTTTTAAAACTATTTTATTTTTACTTTTTTTAATTTTTTATTAAAAAATCTTTTTAAATATTTTTTTTTTTTTTAATATTCTTTTATAATTTTCCTTTCATCATTTTTTATTATCTATCTTGTTTAATTATTATCTAATATATAATATCTTTTTTACTTTAATACCTCTAATTTTAATTTTTAAAAACTTTTATCTTTATATCACTAATTTATATTTTTCTTTAATACTACTACCTCTATGCTTCTTCTCTGCTTTAATTAAAATGATGATTTTTTTCACATTTTCTATCTTGTTATTCCTTTAAAACAACTCCCTCTGTTATCAATTTTATAAAACTTATAATTCTATTTTAAACTTACAACTTTTATATTTATTAACAATATTCCAATAATATAAAAACAACTACATAACCATCATTTCACATATAAATATACATATGAATATCAAATATCCATATATCCCCTACATACAGATATATATATTCACATCACCTCTAGACATATATTTATAAATAATAAATAAAAAAATCCACATATATATTTATGTAATTTATATGTAAGTTGAGTATACATATGGATGTGTATTTATAAATGTATATGTGGATTTGTATATATATATGTCTATGGCTGTAGGTGTATCTGTGTATATATATATGTTTAAAAGATGTATGTGTATATATTTGGATATGCATATGTATATATAAATGTAGGTATGGAATTTATATATATGTCTAGGGGTAATGTAGATCTATATATGTATATGTATGAAGGGAATATACGTGTATATTTTGATATATATGTGTGTATTTTATATATATATATATGAAATGATGGTTATGTATTTATATATTTATATGAAATGATGGTTATGTATTTATATTATTCAAATATTGTAGCTCTGATGAAGACTGCTGGACAGTTGAAACTGTAAGGAAAATAAAGAAGTTTTTAAGAAAATTTGTTTGCATTGAAGTGTATATGAAAGAAGTGTTATAAGCAATATATATGAAGATATGCAAAGAAAGTGAAAGAGAAGAATAAGAGTATATACTTGATTAAAATAGAATGTTGTCGGAGTTATGACATTATATGAAAAAATGAAGAGTCAATTTGAAAAATAAACATATACTTTACATAAAAGCACAAAATTTATCATAAACAAAAGATAAAAAAGACATTGTGGATATGATAGGATATGATAATAAATATTAAATAGAGTAATAAAATTAGTTCTTCAAATTAATAAAAAAAATTATGTTGTTCAACTTAATGAAGAACAACACCTGACAGTTATCATTCTTAATTTTAAAAAGAACATTTTAATATAGATATATAGAATTACACTCTTTTCTTTAGCTAGTCTTGTTTAATTTTAAATTTAACGTAATTTTAATTATTTTATTGACTATTTAGCTTTAGTCTTTTAATACTTAAATGTTTAGAATGCTTTTAATAAAAATAAACATTTCATAATTATCATGCAAGATTTTATGAATGTACTGTGGATAAGTTTGTGTATGGATACAGAAAAAAACACATAGGCATGAATACATACAAATGAAGTTAGATTACATTTTGTCCGAGAATATTACATGAATATAAATAGATCCAATTCAGGAAATATTCACTATTACTAAGTTATAAGATACTTGTTAATTCACAATTAGAAAAACCTAATAAGAAAGACAGTATCAACAATTAATATTTCTAGCTTTCAAAAACACTCCAAAAATATTAAGACTTAGAAGATGGCTGCAATTTGAATAATATCATTAAGGTAACAGATACACTATTAAAAACAGGTTCAGATAAAATAGTTAAAAATTGAAATAATTTTTATCGATATGATAACATAGACTACAGCAGAAAATAAGAATCTCAAATTAAATAATCTCAGATTAAAGATAATTATTAGAAAAAAAGACAACTCTCTGTTGTATGTGAAAGAATTCAACAAAGAACTATATAGTAATGAAGAACAGTGAAGCAAAGTAGATTTACAATTATTCCGACATTTTTTGAAATGTCAAGTATTTTCAAAAAAGAGGTAAGACATATAAATACATCTATGGAGATTCAAAAATTGCCAGGAAATTGTGTAACTATTATAGAAATTTTAAAAGAGATAGATGAAGAGATAGAGAAATTGTTAGTAAAACTAAATACTAAATTATCAAAAAAATTTTTTTACATTACTGGAAAAAAAGCACTAGAAATATTTGTATTTACGAAAACTATATACATATTGCAGAAATATTGGTTTTCTATTAATTCTATATAAGACCTTTATTAAAGTCATTTCTAATATCTTATGTAAACCAAAAGAACAAACTCATATAAAAGAGTTTAGCAATGCTAATTTTATTCAAGCATTCTGCATTATAAATTTGCATTTGATTTGCATACTATGAAAAAACATTGAACTCTATAAACATTTCTTATTATAAAGTTTTTAAACATCAATAAATATACCTGTAATATTTTCAAATTATGTAGTATTCAATGTCTTTCTTACATCATTACTCAATTTAATACAATAACACCACTTCTCTACTTTTTTTAAGCTTTTTTTTTTTTTGTATTTTTTTAATTTTTTTTGTTTTGTTTCTGATGAATCTATAACATTCATTAGATATCTCTAAATATTTATTCCATTGCATTATAAAATATTATGTATTTTCGAATTCTGACAGAATATTTACCAAAATGCAAATCAGTCAAGACATTATATAGTGATACTGAAATATTTAATAAGAATATACTACAGGGAAGTTCCACCTTTCAAAAACATTTTACAATAATTTCTAGGCAAGTATTTTGTAGATTAAAATAAAAGTTAAGACATTAAAAATAAAAACAGATTACTTAAATCATATATATTTTACATAGGGTATGGTTATATTGATAAATATTTTTACAAAGTTTCAGAAATTATTACAAACCTTTTAAATAAAAGCAAAAAAATAGAAAAACAACTTTATGTTTAACTTTTCAAAAAAAATTAAAGCATAAAAATTGACAATGATATTAGAAATAAATAAATATTAATCTGGATTGAAATATTATGAATAAAATTAACCATAGGATTAAATTTGGATTCAATAGAAATAACTTGATATTAAAATAAAATATGTCTACATGCTGAAAAACGAATATTTTTAGTAAGTATATTCTAAACATCACATGAGCACTATTTCTTATGCTAGCACATGGCTGTTATTAAAACAGGCAAAACTCTCTATACAGTAGTGCCACTCAGTGCCAGACAGAGTAATCAATGGATGCCAGAAGGCTTGTGCATAAAATCCCCATTTAGTACCTATTCATTCAATATCCCTAGACTAGTTTTTGTCTTGTGGCCTAGGTGCAGTGCTCTCTGATACAAAGTTCCTCACTGACTAAGATACCACAAGCCAGAAACTAGTCTGGGTATATTGGATGAGTAGGCACTAGATGGGGATTTTATGCACAAGCCTTCTGGCATCCATTAATTACTCAGGTTGGCACTGAGTGGCACTACTGTATGGAGAGTTTTGCCTGTTTTAAGTATACTCTACCAATACTTATTAATGGATCTAAGTGTTGGATATTTCATAAGAGAACAATATAAAGACTTAAGACTGTACAATTGAGGAATTTATTTTGGGATTAACTTGGAAGAATTGAAAACCATTCCTGTGAATTTATATAAGCATCACCAACAAATAATACTAAAATGAATTTAAAAGACAAATAGATATGGGTTATATATGATACTAGAAACGATCATAACAGATGGACAACTGAAGTTTTAAATTTGATGTTAAAAGATTGCAATAGATTTTTTTAAAAAAGACTATATGTATATAAATAAGTTATTTGGAGATGAAAAGTTATGAACTGGAAAAATTGGATTAAAGCCAGAGAAGACCTCAATCTGAAATAGTTGACACTAATTGAAAATGATGATGGTGATTATAAGGATATAAAACATAATATAATATAAGCCATCTGTTACAAACATAAACCTATTTTATTGAGTTATCAGATGTATCTTTTGATGAATATTTCAGAAACTCTTTCAGAATACAAATTTGAATGTCATTCTTATCTATATTTTTTTTATAGAAACAAATGTTAACACATTAAATAATATTTTTATGATTACACATAAATTTTAATCATCGGTTACTAAATCATATTTTTGCAATTGTTCTTATTTATGGCTTTTATATATATATACACTTATAGGGAATTTTAACACAGACTTTCAAGCTCCGTTCATTTGTTCACCCTATCTCACACAGTCAATATATATGACCACACACATGTGAAAAAAGATAAATGATCTCCCATATATGTATTTCATGCTGAACCAGCCCTCATCAGTTAGTTGGTCCAGAACATCATCTTGCACACATATGTATAATCAGTGATCTGTGTATATTAAGATAGCAAATCTTCAAATTATAATGGACACTCCATTCTCACCTCTTATATATATATATGTAACATTATTTTACTTAAATATATCTGAGAAAGGTAAATGAACCCTCATATGCATTTCATGCCGCATTAATGATCTTCAGTTGGCCCATCTTAACAATCTCTAATAAATCCTTATTATTCTTGTTTAGTATTAATATCAAATTACTATAATTTAATAAAATTAAATTAATTTTGTATGGTTGTGTTTAATAATAGTCGATATATTAATCTTTAATTAAAAGTTAAGATATATATCTGAGCTGAAAATGATATAATAATGATTAACTGTTGTCAGGAGAGGGATGATGTTATGATTATGAGTGAAGGAAGATTGGGCACCTTGAAAATTGTAATAATTTAGTTATTTATTTTTATTATATGTAAATAAATTAGGTTCATTGTTGTTTTCACACTAATATTTATTTTTAGAGTTTAACCGCAATGATTTTTTTGACTTTAATCGTCATTACTTTTTTTTTGTACAAATTAATTTTTATTTGGGAATGAGATTTGAAATTGTATCTCTACAATAAATAATAAATGCAAACATCTCGCAATTTTATTATGTTAGCATTTTCCCAATAGGCTTTTCTATATGATAAATGTAAAAGACATTTTAATATGATTAAAATCTGATTAAATAAAAAATAAAGGTAGATATCGTTTGTTGTTTGTTTTTACATAATAAAAATATATCCCTTGATATAATTTCAAAGTTTAAACATGGCAATAAAGTGAGATTTAAGGGGGGGGGGAGGTGAAGTAGTCTGTGTGATAATATACAGCTACGCATCAACGATCTTTCTCATTTTACAATTAAGAATCAAATCACAGAGTAAATTTCTACTCGCAAAGAAACAAATAATAGTCAAGCGTTGTTTGCAGAGAGGTTGTCGCAGCCGCCTTGCAAGAAAGTAGTTGTTTGCTTGGTTGCAGACGGTTGTGGGTTCGCGTCCCGGCCGATGCTATGACATATGAGAGAAAAAAAAGAAACAAATAATACATGCCTTTATTATTTTAATAATAAAGATTCATATCTTGCATTGATGGTCGAGAGGTCAGCGCGACTGCCTTGCATTTGCAGGCAGTTGCCCGGGTTGCGGGTTCGCGTCCCAGCCGATGCTATGACACTTAAAAAAAATAATAATAATAAAGATTCTTTTAAACAATCATAGAATTCGTGGATGAATTAAACTTTAAAAAATTTTTACGTCCCAATCAGACAGAATTTTTTTTCCAGATATATATATATATTACCCAGGCTTATATGTATTTATACATTTATTAAATATATATCTACTTACATAGATTTATAGAAGAACTATTAAACACGAAGTTTATAAGATAATAAAACTTTTAGATATTATTCGTTTTAATATTATGGCACATTTCAATTTTCAACTAAAGTTATCATTTCACAAAATCTGGCTATTCAATGTGGGATTATTAAGGGCAAAGTTCTGTACAGTAGCTAGATTATATAAAGTTTTTTTTTTTATCAATTCCGCTAATATCGATCTGAGTTTCTTCACTGGTGGATAGTTGCGATATGGTAGAATTGAGATAAGAGAAGCATCGATAAAATGTATATATATATATGAAAATGAGTTTTATTTAGCAAAATTAATTTTATATTTTTTTAAATATTTATCATTGCATATAATTTAGCCTCACAGTATAAGACATGAAAAGAATTATATGAATATAAAAAAATAGATTTTTTTATATCTTTTTTTACTATTGCTATATGTTATATAAACACAGAGATAAAAAAAGAAAATAAATTACTATTCCTAATGATGAAAGTAAACTGAAGAAAAACAATGTGTTACTGGATATGTGGATGCAAATCTAATGTTCTTTCTGAAGAAGACAAATAGCCGGAAACTGATCTGGAGATTTAGATATAACACAAATACTTAATGCCTAAGATTACCTAAGTAAATAGCAACTTCAATTTCATTTTTTTCATTTATATCTAGTCCAGGATTTCGCATTCTCTTTTTTAAATATGTGCCTCTTAAAAAACAATTTTTTTTTTTTTGTAATCGCCTCATGAAATTTTAACCAAGAAAATACTTTATATTTATTCTCTTTATTCAATGGGATCATTGTGTTTGAAGAGCTCTGGTTATAATCCTAAGATTACTTTGTCCCCCAAAACTTAATTTTCACATCCAAGAGGACGATTTTACCCCAATTGAGAATCTCTGATCTAGTCTAATCTCTTTATTTTTGTTGTGCTTTTAGGACACTTATTATTTGTTTTTGATTTTTTTGTTAATTTAAAACCATTCGTTAGATTATTGAAGACAATTATGGATTCATACAAATCCCAAATAAAAAGGAAAATATTCTATATTTTTATCTTTATAATCTTCCTTGACTATTCATAATATTTTTTGAATTTTTCATTTTCGAATTAAAATTTATTGTAAAAATATGCCTAATTTATATACATTTACAGGTTTAAGTGTTCAAATGAGTCAGACGCTTTTTTACATCAATCAACACAGTCGTAAAGAATATTCATACTTTCTGCTTCTTACATTAGTTAGGATATATTTTCTAACATCCAAGAATCTTCTACTTGCTTTTGGTTAATTTTCTGTAAAAGGTTATGATATTTCAAACACCGCAAATAATCATTAGGATATTTGATTACAAGTTTATATAGATTGTACATAACCAACAAGATATCTCGTATTTTACTATATTCAAAAGCATTTCTCCTCTCTATATTCTAACACTTTATATTGTGAGCGTGAATTATCAATGTTTGCTTGATGCTAGTGGAATTTTCTATTTAGAGACTAGTGTCTGGCTTTTGCTCCTGTTAAAAACTGGGATCAATGTAGTTTGTGTAACTGAATTGGAATCAAATCTTAACGTTTCTTAAATATCAGGTTAAATGTGATAATTAAAACAAATTAATGCATTAATTTCAATTCTGAATTCAAAACTCTCATTGATATAAATAAAATCCAGAAATTGATTTGTGGCAATATTAAAACTGCACTTCACCCACTGGTAATTTAACTTTCCAACTGATAGTACTAGAGTAACAGAGATGAGAATGTTCTTATTAACAGGGTAAGCTTTGAAAGTCAGTAATATTCTGTAAATAGGTAGGAAAAATTTGCCTGCAGTTAGAATAAATCTATGACTATTAAAATGTATAGTTGTTGATCTTGTCCTGCATCTTTTGGCATATTTGATCCCTTCTGGTGCTCACAGGTCTGGCACTTGGACTTCTTATAAACTCTCAAGTAATAAAACCATATGCCTTTTTTTCTAACTGATATATAAGTTGGCTTGGATTAAAATCTTGCAAGAGAAAAGATGTTAAAGAGACTTTCAGATGCCTAACTGCATTATAACCAGGTTTGAATCCCACATCATTTTTGATAAAAACAAATAAAATCAGTCTGGTGATTAAAATTGTATTCCCATATAGTAACCACTGGTAACTCAAAATTAAGATAGGTTGTGCTAGAATAGAGAGAGAGAGAGAGAGAGAGAGACAAAGTGCTCTCATATGTCTGAAATCTGATTTACTTTTGTAAGCCTTTTTTAATCAAATACATGTTATAAACTTTATTTAAACAAGTTGTTTTAACAATATTATATGTCATAAAATGCATTGGTTCATATCTTTATGAAATAATTATAAGTACCAACAGTTCCAATAAGCCTTTTGTAAAAGCACATTGTCATTGATGTCAATGTTCCATGTTGATTGGAAAAAATTATATCTCCATTCTTATTGGGAATATAGTCAAGTAGGCAGTTTTACAATCTAATATTGCATCAGAATCTTTATGAATTATTTTACCAATATTATATGAAAAATACTTTTTCCCATTCAGTTGTCTATAAATTTATCTTCTAAATCATTTAAAATAAGCATTGTGCTTAAAAAATTAATTTGTCGAACTGTACACTTCTAATAAACATTACCTGAATAACTTTGTGATACAATGAGTGCATCTAAGTTCCACGCTTATTATTTGGATTTAAATTTAAACCAGCTCAGTTATCAGTCCAATATTTATTAGTTAACCAATATTGGCAATTCTTAGCCAGATAGTAAAATATGGATTGAAACTCATTTATTTTCACTAACCAAAAATTGAAGCCATGTGATTAAGGCTTTCTTCTTGATTGTTTTTTATGAGAGCTGTTGAAATGCTTATAATCAGCAGTGGTTTCTTTTAAAAAAGGTTTCATTTACTTACTTAGGTAAAAGGTAAAATAGCATATAGTAGGAGACACAGAACTCATTATGTTTGCTAATTGCTGAGTGTTTGAATAGTCTTCTAACTTTATTTTTTTAAGTGAATATAGTTTGTACCTATTTACCATCCAGCATGTCTAGATTGATTGACAATGGTATGACAACTGGAAAAAAAATTTGAATCCAGCTTAAAAAAAGTTTCATGTTTACTTAGATTCAATTTTAATCTAGATCATCCACTACCATTGTCTCATATATACTTATATTGAAACAGTATTATTTGGCCTATTATCCTGTTTCACCTATTATGTCCCATAGTAGTATTTTTCCCTAGTTCAAACCCATTCAAGTCCACATATATATTGAATATTAATGTATTTAATGTATAACAGCATATATTTATGTATATGTGTGTATATTTCTATAGTTGCATACATAGATATTAAAGTCTCTATGCGTATAATTTTAATACGTGTACTCAATTATAAATTAAAATATTAAATAAAGTAAGTTGTGTAGACATTGTTGTATGTATAGGAGAGCACCTACATATATATGTGAATGAAGCTGCAATGTAACAGATTTTATAAACATTGCAATGTGATTTAAATTATTTTATCTTTAAGTTTTATAAAATTTAAGTACAAATTTACTTTTATTCGCATATAAATTTCCAATTCCAGAGGTGACAAAGTTGCACATATAGCAAAATGTTTACAAAACTTAAATCTCTTTTAAAAAGATTATCTGATTCTTGGAAATTATCTGATGTCACACATACCTGGTTTAATTTGTGTGAGAACCGAGAACAGAATATGACTTGCTTTTTTGATTATTAAAATAGATTTAAGATAAAAGAAAAGCAGTCAAGCTGCACTATTTAATGAATAACTTTAGTTTTACTTTTGTCTTTGTTAAAGTTAATAAAGATATGTTAAAACTTAAATCTTAAAACTAAAAATTGTAAACAACTTCATGGTTTTGCGGGGGGGGGGGGAGTAAAAGCATTGATATAAAAAAAATTAAGCACTAAGGTTCACTTTCTTAAATCTTGTAACATTTTGCTGCCAAAGGCTATGCCAGATTTTATAATAGAAACTGGTGGCTAGAAGACAATCAGTTTGCCAACTTCCTTTTGAAAGATTGGTCCAGGATGATAGAGAAGTTTGTGACCAACAGCCTGCTATGAAGACATTGGACAAGCCAGCCCAAGGGAGAATACCAGTGCCAAATGCCATGGAGATACCTCAGCAAGAAGGTTATTGTAAACATATCTTCCCACAGAGCTTTTTAAAAATAAATCTTAAATTAAACTGTTTTAATAATCTCAAGCTAGCTATATAATTGAACATTTGTAATTTATAACTTCTAAATGTTTCAACTAAAGTAAATTAAGTTCTGTAACAATATAATGTAACTTTAGTTTAATAATGATAATTGCAAAAGTCTTGCCTATATTTAAATGAATAATCATAATTTTTCTTCTAAACATAATAACTACTGATATTATAACTGTATCTTTCTAATCTGCAGTCATGGCTATTTTTTATTTTATATATTGTTAATTCATTAATTTATGCTATGCCTTAATTGAGAATGGAGATTGATAATATTAATAATATTAGAGAGATGATTAGAAGTCCCCAGGTAAATGGTTTACATTGCTTCGTAAGCACACACATAAATCTCCATTTTGATACCTATTATATATGTATTTAGTTAAGCTAATGTGTTTTAGCCTAGTGCAAGGTTTGCATGCTCATAACATGTCTAGTTAATAATAGCAAGAATGATATTTTTAAGCATATTCTAAGTAACTAGTTAAGTCCCAAATATGCTTCATTCTTCCTTAGTTTATTATTATAAACTATATAGATTTAATTAATAAACTAGAATACTTTAATTAAGCCCTTTTTAGCATGTTTTAAGTATGCTAATTTATGAACTGGTGTAGTTGCACAGATTGAAACTATAGACTTAGTGCTTAGTTATTTTTAATATTTGATATTTTGGAAAGCGTTACGAATATGTCCTTATAAAACACATACATGTAAATACACCTTGCTATATATATATATTTCTTATTAAAATGGATGTCTGGTTTTGAGGGCCACCCCATTATTCTTAGTTTGAATAGCTCTCTTTTAGAACTGGATCATGAGAGTCCAGACCATATATTAAGCTGCTCCAATCACCCAAACTAAAGGTTCTTTATATTTTGTAATAGCAAATCATATGGTCCATGGGAACTGGGTACTTTGTACTGAATCCCATGAGTTATTACACATTCAGGCCACAATCCTTATCTAGTTTATGTAGCACCATAGCCTCTGAAGCTATGCTGCAAATTGCCAGTTCACCGTCCATAATATTAGTCTGTTCAGCATTGATTTGAACCTCCAATCTAGTTCATATAAGATGATCTACATAGAAAGCACATTAGTGCTCAGTATGTAATTTTAATACATTATATTTAATATTATCATTCTTGTAAGATTTAACTCTTAGCAAACCTCGTAGGAATGGCATACCATGATTAAGGCATGCTTATAGATCTCCGGTATTAATCTGTAATAAACATTAAATTTAAATGATTTTAAGTGTCTAAAAGATGTGAACTTGTATCTAAATCTAACTCATCATTGTATGACACCTGCATGTGTAAATCCCAGTGCACTTCCACTGTATTAATTAGTTTATATTTGAATAATTAAATATTTTAAAACTTATAAATGTTTAGTGTGTTATTGCAATTCATCCCAAATCTTATTCAAATCCATTCAATTTATTGTTAGTTATTAATATATGCATTATCTAGCCAGTCATATATGTGTAATTAGTTAATTTAGTATTAATTTATTTGAGTTTCATACTCCACCCTTTGCTACTGCCGGCACATGAATTAAAAGATGTCAAGTGTAACCCCCAATCTTTCATCTATAGGGCAGTAAATCACAGAGCATTGGTGAAGGAACTGAGGTCTGATCTGATTTGAGGTCTCAGCCCCTCAGTTAGATCAACCTTGGGGTAATTTGTCAAAATACTGGATTTGTTGCATGAGTGTACAAATCTTACCATTATAATATAAAGCTAATAGTGAATTCATTGAAAGCAGTCAATACATAAACCAGACCAATATCAACAACAATCTCAATTTGTTGTCCAAGCAACCTCTTTTTAACAATAAAGGTGGAAATCCACCTTTATTACTGGTCTGATATGTTTATATAGAAACTAAAGATTGCAACTGACCCAGAAAGTAAAATTATTGAATTGTCAAGTTACAATTTTTAGACTTTAATTATTAAAAGGAAGTTGCCTTGACAACAGATTGAGATTGTTGATTATTATTATTATTGGTCTGGTTGAAGTGTTTACCACTTTCAATGAAATTATGGATATATATTAAACTTAACTTTAAATAAAACTAGATATATGACAGACATAAATCACATGAAATCTTCAGTCTATTGACATAGAAGTTGCCACCTTGATAACAGATTGAAGATTCCTGGTTTGATAAGCTTCAGTTATTATCATATGATATATATATATGTGTGTGTGTGTACAATAAAAATTATATTCCCAAAATATTGCAATCTTGTTAGCGTGTCCATTAAATTGCAATTGCTTTGTAATGAATTTGGCAAAATTAGATATAATAGCTTTAGAGGATAGTTAAAAACAAGGCACTGACTGCTACTATTAATAATGACAAAAATATTTATTGCTTAAGCAATTATGTTCTTGGAATAGCACTTTTTTGATATGATCTGATTATCATCAGGTCACATATTTTATACAGCACACGCAGATTAATGGTATAATTAATTATCTAGTATTGTCCTTCTTCTAGGAATCTATATAACTTACTTATATGCACACAGACTTTCACACCACCCACCACTCTCCACTGTATCTCATAATACTGATACACTTGAACACATATATGTCGAAAAGATAAGTAATCACCAATATACGTATTTCATGCTAAACCAGCATTTCTACACATATATGCTATAAGTGCTCAGATATATATTAAGATAGCCAATCTTCATACTTTAATAGACAGACTTCCATCTACTCCTCACTCCAACTCGACGTCCATCCGATTGAAAATCTGATGGAATGCTCAAAGGCCACCCTGAGGCCAAAATTCTCACTGACCTGATTGATGGTTTAGCATGAAATACGTATATTGGTGATTATTTATCTTTCTGACATATATGTGTTCAAGTGTATCAATATTATGAGATAGAGTGGAGAGTGGTGGGTGGTGTGAAAGTCTGTGCTCCTATACCCTATATATTACATATATAGACACAGGTATATAATAAGCCTGTGTTTCAGTTATAACGTACTTAAAAAAAACTTTTATAGAAATTTGAGATAAAACTTAGCATATGATTAAGGATATCAAGTTGGTTATAATTGAAATTGTTTATAATCTAAATTTGTTAACTGGTTATTTAAGCAGATTTATAATTATTTGATAACTGATTATTAATATCTAGTAACTAGTTATTTTTTATGCATTTTAAAGTAGTATTGTACTGTATAGAATTGTTATTTTTGATCATATAATTTTTTAAGTAGTGCATATTTCATGTTAGATTGTTGTTAAATGTTGTTTTTTTTTTGTCAAATTTCAATTGTTTTTTTTTTTTTTTCATGTGTCAAAGCATCGGCCAGGAAGCGAACCCTGGACAACTGCTTGTAAGGCAGTTAGTTGTGCTGACCACTCAGCCATATATAATTAAATGTTAGTAGTATAATGTAATTTATTTTAAATGTAAAATAACAATGTTGACTTATTATCAAATATGTAATAATGCAAAAGCACCCATACAAACTAATTGTCCGCAAACATAAAATGTAGAATGAACCTATCTACTCTTTAGTTTTGATCGTATATAAGCATACCATTTACTGATATGCTTACATATAAAGCATGCATTGTATATACTAACATAATTTCAAGACAGCTATAAGCCATAAGCCATTCTTCATCTGTATTCAAAGTGGTAAAAGGTTGTATTTACATCTATTAACTGAAGATTGATATAATATCTATTAAGTGAACATTGATTTAATATTAAGAGCTTATTAAATATAAGGCTCTAGATTTCCTGCTAATTAGTTACAAAAATTTCAGAATAGCTTATAGTTATCTTGAAATTATGTTAACGTATATAAATCATATTGTGTAAATATTGCAATAAATTATATGCTTGTATACAAGCCAAACTAAAGTGTTGGTGAGCTCATTCTACATTTTATATTTGCTGTCAGTTAGTTTGCAATGCTTCCACATTATTTAATCTATATTTGAGCTAGTAAATATGTAGTAAATATGTAAACAAGGCAAAACTCTCCATACAGTAGTGCCACCCTGTGCCAACCAGAGTAATCGAGGGATTCCAGAAGGCTTGTGCATAAAATCCCTATCTAATGCCTACTCATCCAATATCCCCAGACTAGTTTCTAGCTTGTGGCCTTCATCAGTGAGGATTGCATTAGATCCTAAGATCTAGGTGCAGTGCTCTCAGATCCAAAGCTCCTCAACTGACGAAGGCCACAAGCCAGAAACTAGTCTGGGGATATTGGATGAGTAGGCATTAGATAGGGATTTTATGCACAAGCCTTCTGGCATCCATTGATTACTCTGGTTGGCACAGGGTGGCACTACTGTATGGAGAGTTTTGCCTTGTTTATAAACAATTATGTGCTAGTATGAGAGATGGTGATCATGTGATGCTTAATAGTAAACATGTATAGTAAATTCATAAAATATTTTGATTGCAATGAATTAGTTTACATATTACAACAAACTCATTTACAATTTCCTCGATTATTTTACATTTACTTTTTTGGAATAGAGTTTCAAATATCATTCTCACAGAAGTATATATATTAGAAACATTAAATAATAAAATTTGTGAAAGGAGGAATAAAAAATTTAGAATCACTAAAGAATGTTTTACAAATGGAAAACTTGCCTAAAAATAAGCAAGGTTATTTAAATTATGTTCAGAAGTTAGTTTTATGTCCATTTTCCAAAAATTAATTATGTGACTATTTTTTTAATGATGTTACATGTCATTTTGAAAATAATGTTACTATAATGTGTAGTACTAAAACAAATAGTAGCACTTGTTGATATATTAAAAGTGACTTTATGGCTGTTTACTTCAATAGTTCAAATATTCAGACGGAAATGATTCCTTGAAGATACCAAAGAACGCACAAAATTTTTGGAAATTTTTATAATGCTCTATTAACAGTGAAGCCAACATTCTCTCCTACAGTATGAATTTTTCTCTGTGCTCTTCTATAGAAACTAAGATTAAAAATAATATAATCTTAAACTTTTAGATACACTTAATTTACTTAAATTACTACTTCTAGAAAAATAAATCGTCAAATTTTGTTTTTAATTTTAGTAACGCTTAAGACCTGTAGAGGTCCCTATCTTCGCATTTTCAAGCGCCCATGCTTTAGGTTTATTGCCTTAGTAAATATTAATGATTTAGTAATAAATGTGAATAATATATATTTAGAATTTGTTTATGTATGTTATGTTACGAATAAGAATAAGGATATTTCCAATAACATTTTGTTGTAAGGCTTTCTATAAGCCAAAACACTATGTTGATTAATTGGTTATTTAGCACAAAAATAATTCTTAAATAATATGATAATTATGTTTGCAAATATAAAATGACAATCATATATATATAAGTAACATTGCTTAATATTTTTTATTAGAATAATCATAGTGTAAAAAAATGCAAAGTTTTAATCAGCACTTTGTAAACTTAAAAATACTTATATGAATAGCATTGAAACAATTCTAACAAAGTATTTCCATTTTGCAAAATTTTTATTTAAACACATCAACAATATGAGTCCCATGCATATGCATTTAACATAAAAATCGTTTTATTTTAACAAAATATTTCATTAATAATATAATATCGCCATAAAACTGACAAAAAATGTATAGGCAATAATACTAAAAGTTTGCACAAACTTGCTTTGAATTTGCTATTTACAATATCTGCATTTTACTATGAAATAAGTAGGCAAACATTAAACATTGTAATGCTCATATAAAGGGAACAATAAACTTTTAATAAGTTTTAGTTTTCCTTTTTTAAGTAGAATTATGCTAGAAGAATATAATAAAGCTAGATAAAATCTGGCAAAAGTAATGAATAAAAACATGTAAAATATATTTACAACTAAAAATAATTCAAATGATACTGATTCAAACGTTTACACACTATAACATTTGTAGTATAATTGACACTTTATACAAGTATATTTAATATTTTAGCATTTCTAAAATTGGTCTCACTTTAAATATTGCTTGAATATTGGGATTAAAAATAACAAAATGCATATTATTGCAAGTGCATTAAATAAATTCAACGAGTAACAACAACAACAACAAAAAACGTTAATCATTTTAATGCATTCAAAGATAATTGAAATTAAAATATTAATATTATTAAAATGAAACAGTTCATTTAAATTATTTGTTTTGTTACAATTCAATTATTGTTTAAATTATTATTTTTTAGAAATTATGTAAGTAACTTAGATTTAACTTTTTAATTTTATTTTTAAATAGTAAAAATTTCAACATTAATAGAACTAACAATATATGAATTTTTTCATATCTTTTATTAAAATTGGTTTTAATTTTTTACTAAATCATAAATAACTCATTTCTTATAAATAAATAAAATGAGAGCATTTTAAAAGCAAATGTTGCTTCATATATAAACAATAATGAAATTACATATTAAAAATATAAATATATAAATTTATTCTTGTATTGGCAATTAAATATATATATATGCAGCAACTCTTGGATTTTCTTAAATAGCTGGGGTCATGAATTGTTGGAAGAATCAAATAGTCTTGATAATCATAAATATGTGAGAAAATGCTGTTAAATAAAACAAAATTGGATTTTGCAAGATTATAGGTACCATATTTTAGTAGATGACATATCAAAAAATTGATTTAATTTTTTAAAAATTATTATTATTAAAATGTTTTGAAGAATTAATATAACAGTAACAAACTCTCTATATAGTGGTGCCACCCAGTGCAAACCTTAGAAATCAATGGATGCAAGAAAGTTTATGCAAAAAAATCTCTATCAGTGCCTATGCATCCATTGATTACTAAGGCTTTCACTGGATGGCACTATTGTATGGAGAGTTTGTTACTATATTAACAGCTGGTGCAAACATAAGAAATGGTGATCATATGAAGAACTAAATATACGTATAACAATTTAATAAATGATTCAAAAATTGTAACAATAAATATCACAGATCTAAACAAAGTTAATTTAAGAATATATAAAATTAGACTTATGAAAATGCAAATAAGTATCTTTATCTACTAAATATAAATGAGTATGAGCATTCAGCTCTAAAAAAGAAAGGAACATATAAATTAAAACAACAAATATAAGATGAATTTTGCAATGACTATACAATTCAGTGACTACAAATATGTTCACATTTATCATGAATATAACCACATTGTCCTTTATTCAGTCTCTTTGGCATTTTGTGACATTGTCTCTTAATCTTTTTTTTTTTTTTGCAGAAAATGTTCTTTCTGTTTTTGTGAATTATTTCAACTTTTTTTTTAATTGTCACTTATTATCATATTCTTCTTCAATGGAAATGCATTCAAATTAATCCATAATATACTTTATAAAAATCTATAATTAATTCTTCTATTTTAATTTGCCAATAACATTGCATTCCCAATGATTTGCTCTTATATTTTTAAAATATTGCAGAGGATTCTTAACTACTATCTAAAAAAACTCCAATGCTTAAACATTTCACTGGAACAGTCTCATTTCTGTATAATAAGTTTGATAGAATAACAGATTAATATAAAATTTAATATTATTGTAATGTAATATTTTATCTTACATATTATAACATTTCCGTATTTCTAGGCCTCTATACGCATTATAAATGTGCGAGTTGATCAAGTTATGTAAAAGAAAAATAAATGTTCATTTATTTTATTTCAAAAACAAAAGAATGTTTCATTATTATTCTGAAAACATAAATATCTTTCCTGATCAGCTCGGCCTAGAATTATTACCGAGTACAATTGTGAGCTGAACCAGTTTTTAATTTCTACGTGAGGGCACCAGAGTCATTAGACCCACTGAGTCTGCCGTCAAACATATTGCAACTCATAAAGTAATAACTATACGATCGGGATTAAAATTTCCGTTAAGTAGGAGAAGATATTTCCCTTTGACTTAATTAAGAAAAATAAATCTACTTAGCAAAGATAAATTGTATATTAATTTGAATCTACATAACCAAATATAAAACTTAAATATAATATTATTTATTTTATACATGTACAATGAAAGTTATGTTAATAATAAAGATTTAATATTTATGATAAATGAAAAATTATAATATTGGAAAGTATTGTGCATAACGAATTTAATAATTCGATTCAAATATTGAAGCAATAGGTAGTTTGTGTCTTATTTTTCCATGGTACTGTTTCATTCACTACTCAGTTCGCAAATCTTTAGATCAAAAAATTATGGGATAAACGTTTCATTAAAATCTCAGTTCATAAAGCTTTATATAAAGTTATGGCCATTAACTTACCGGTAAGTTGATATTTAAGTAGGTCATTGATCCTCCGACATCCAATTCAGTCAGTGGGTAGTCCACAGTAGTTGTTTTTTTAGTTTTACTCCTTCCAAATCTCCAATCAAATTTAGGTAGAGTCAGATGACGATCTAGGTGACTTTTCTCGAGAGAAAGTGTCGGCAAATGATAGAGTTCTATTCACTCATGGAGAGTGGTTTCAGTTCGTATCTAAGTGGACACATTTTATTAATTTTTTTTATATAAAAAAAATATGAGAGACTTCAAGTTGCTCAACACTCTCTGGAACAACAAGACAAAGACACTTTTCAAACCTGTCAGCTCCTTTTATATCCCCAGATTCTTTTTAGAAGTTCTGCACATATTCCTTTTTACCTTTTGTTCTATTTTATAAACTTCTACATTATTTCTCAATTTTTTATTACAAAGTCTCTTTTCTCGTTATGAATTTCTGCCATTTTTAATTACTATCAGAAAGTCGTTTCTGATAGCAATCTTTTACCTTTGGAATTTCCTTTCACTATTTGAAACAATTATTCATTATGCACTTTCCAATATCCAATTTATTTTAATTAAATTATATATAAAAAAGAAAAATTAAACTTTCACTGTATGTTTTTCTTAAAACATTATATTACAAAAAAAAAATTAAAGATCGGGTTCTCTCTTCTTTATTTATATAGTATACAATATTAAATAGCAATTTGTACCATATATATATATAAATAAATGGTACAATACCACCAGGGCAGGGAACGAGAATAAAAATAGGGGTTTAAACTAATTTTATTCTTCATAAGTCTTTATGTCCATATTCGTGTGTTGTTGTTTTTTTATATATATATTAGCGTGCTGATTTATTTTGTAGACTCATTCAACAAGTGACATTCGGCTTTAACGCCCACTTTTGGGTGTAACACGGCGGGAATGAAAAACATTTTCCCATTCATCTGCACCCTTTCCACTTAAGCGTAATAGTAATGATAAGAAGTCCAAGTTATAAGCACATATTAGTGTTGCTCATCATTTTGAGTCTTATAGGCTCGCGGCAACCTGGTCCATCTTCCCCATTTATAGAGATCGCTGCTAGAAATAGACTGATGAGCATTTAAAGATGGTCTTATGTTATATACTGCATAGTAGGACTCGGGGCTATGCTTTTTCCCCTCTTCAGTAACTGCCTACCTGGTCAAATACTTGTGACTTACGTCTACATCAGCCGCGATCGTGTTTTTCTTTCTGTAAATCATGTAAATTTATATATACATATTTTAATATTCTAGTTGCACGTTTTCATATTATTATTATTATTATTTTCGTTTCTCCAGAGGCATATCCGAGATCTGCAGGGTGTCATCTGGCCCAATTTATCTCTCAATGTTATCTACCACTATAACTGTTTGATGGCGGAGGTGATAGGGATCGAACCCCCTCTCTGTGTTGCTTGCACCAGTCTCTCTATTTTACATCAAGGTCTTCTCTCTTGTATTTATTTTCACTCCTAAACTTTTTGTCTGGTGATGGAGGTCTTGCACGCATTCCTATCCCTTTATTTTTAGTTAGGGACCCCTTATCTTTCCGTTGATTTCCAGAACTATCAGCCAACACCATAGTGTTCAGTTGTAGTCGACCCTTCTGGTTCGGTATTTTGTCGAAGTGTTTAGGACTCATCTCTTCTCCAGCCTTGTCATTCTCGAAAGTGCTAAGTAATTCTGCCATTCTCTCTACTGTCTCACATCCAGTACTTATCAACAGATGCCCTATTGGATCGGGAAAATTTTTCATGTAATCTTTATAATCTGCTTCTCTGTCAGTGCTCGTAGTTGTGCTACTTGTTTCCAAAAAAATGGTACATTATGCCCTTCTCTGCATTTCTCTTGCACCACTTTATTCTTAATTCTCTCTTGGTGGTCCTCGTTCCAATAACATTTGATTAATATTTGACCATACTGTGTAAAGTTCTTCGGTTTCTTAAACAAGGATTCCCACCAAGCTTGCACCGTCCCTTGTAAATGATTAACTGCCACCGTTAGCTTAACATCTTCCGACATGGGTTTATCATGAAGTACCCCTGCAGGCTATTTAGGTGTTCCATTGGTGATTCTCCATCTTGTCCATAGAAAATTTTTAATTTCAAAAAGGGGTTTACTGCACTCGACACATTTTCTCTATTTTCTATGAATTTTATCTCTTGGCTTTCTTGTTTATCGGATCTCAATTCTATCACTTCTGTGCTCTGTGACCCTTTAGCTATTTTCTCATCTACTACCTTTATTAACTCTTCTTTCATTTCTTTAATCTCTACCCTTATTTCTTCTTTCAATTCTCTGACCATCTCTGCCATTTCTTTTTTTATATCTTCTTTGAATTCCGTCATGCATTCGTATAATAGTTTTCTTATTAAGGGTTCCATGCCCTCTTTTAATTCTTTCTTGCCTTCTGCCATATTTTGTATATTTTTACTACTTCTCAATTTCATATATGGCCGTGTTGCTTATTTTTGCTATAGTAAACAAAATCTTAACTTTATTGATTGTTATGATATAAATTCAATATTTTATTTTGCTTTGCTAATAAATTCATTCACCGACACCCCTCTCTTTTATCACCCTATAATCTCCCATCCCTCTCTACCTTTACCATCATTACTAACCTTTGATCGGTTTTATTTATTATTTAATTTATAAGCTATTATTTTATTTCAATATAGTCTTATTTAAAATCTTATATCCCTCTTAAAAAAAAACTTTTGTAATCATACGCAATAACTTTTTAGACTTGCACACTATTTGTGGTCATATTTATTTTCCGGCTACGGACATTAAATTCTCAATTTTATGCCATTTTTAAATTTTCTCAGGTCATGTTTTTTTTTTTTCGTAAGCCCGAGTTGAAAAGCCATTATAATGTTTCTGTATTGCTAGGCCTCTATACATATTATAAATGCGTGAGTTGATCAAGTTATGTAAAAGAAAAATAAATGTTCATTTATTTTATTTCAAAAACAAAAGAACGTTTCATTATTATTCTGAAAACATAACTATCTTTCCTGATCAGCTCAGCCTAGAATTATTACTGAGTACAATTGTGAGCTGAACCAGTTTTTAATTTCTACATGAGGGTGCCAGAGTCGTTAGACCCATTGAGTCTGTGTCAAACATATTGCAACTCATAAAGTAATAATTATACAATCAGGATTAAAATTCCCATTAAGTAGGAGAAGATATTTCCCTTTGACTTAATTAAGAAAAATAAATCTACTTAGCAAAGGTAATTTGTATACTAATTTGAATCTACATAACCAAATATAAAACTTAAATATAATATTATTAATTTTATACATGTACAATGAAAGTTATGTTAATAATAAAGATTTAATATTTATGATAAATGAAAAATTATAATATTGGAAAGTATTGTGCATAACGAATTTAATAATTTGATTCAAATATTGAAGCAATAGTTAGTTTGTGTCTTATTTTTCTGTGGTACTGTTTCATTCACGACTCAGTTTGCAAATCTTTAGATCAAAAAATTATGGGATAAACGTTTCATTAAAATCTCAGTTCATAAAGCTTTATATAAAGTTATGGCCATTAACTTACCAGTAATTTGATATTTAAGTAGGTCATTTATCCTCCGATGTCCAATTCAGTCAGTTGGTAGTCCGCAGTAGTTGTTTTTTTAGTTTTACTCCTTCCAAATCTCCAATCAAATTTAGGTAGAATCAGACGACGATCTAGGTGACTTTTCTCGAGAGAAAGTGTCGGCAAATGATAGAGTTCTATTCACTCATGGAGAGTGGTTTCAGTTCGTATCTAAGTGGACACATTTTATTAATTTTTTTTATATAAAAAAAATATGAGAGACTTCAAGTTGCTCAACACTCTCTGGAACAACAAGACAAAGACACTTTTCAAACCTGACAGCTCCTTTTATATCCCCAGATTCTTTTTAGAAGTTCTGCACATATTCCTTTTTACTTTTTGTTCTATTTTATAAACTTCTACATTATTTCTCAATTTTTTATTACAAAGTCTCTTTTCTCGTTATGAATTTCTGCCATTTTTAATTACTATCAGAAAGTCGTTTCTGATAGCAATCTTTTACCTTTGGAATTTCCTTTCACTATTTGAAACAATTATTCATTATGCACTTTCCAATATCAAATTTATTTTAATTAAATTATATAAAAAAAAATAAAAATTAAACTTTCACTGTACGTTTTTCTTAAAACATTATATTACAAAAAAAAATTAAAGATCGGGTTCTCTCTTCTTTATTTATATAGTATACAATATTAAATAGCAATTTGTACCATATATATATAAATAAACGGTACAATATTATTAAATATAGCAACAGCCCATTAGAATCCATTTTGCATCTTAACATCAAACATTGCATTTTAATTTTAAAATATTTTATAATTTTTAAACTAATCTACTTTTAAAAATTGTTAACTATCCAATTCAAAACGTTCTAGTTTTTTTCTTCAACTATGGCTAATAATTTACATTAGTTTTTGAACATTAATAATTAAATCACATTCTTTGCATATTGGCTTGAAACATTATAAATTCTGTAAATCATTTTTTAAGTGTGCAAAATTAACACAATCATCGATATACTGTACATCTAAAATTAAGTTTTTCTATCATGAAAAAGGAAAATTAATGGAATCCATTATGCTTTGTTTTTCATTTAAATTATAATAAATAATAAAAATCATATACAACAGCTATATAATTATATATATATATATATTGAAACAGACACATTGTTTCACATATATAATTTGAAGTTCTTCCCCACTCCCCACCCCAATTTAAAACTGTTGAGATAAAATAAAAAAGCTGATGAAGTTTTCAAAAATAAAAGTCAAAACAAAAAATAAAAAGATGACAGCAATTTAAAAATTAATATTTTAAAATATTAAAAGTATTGTTAAAATGTAGTATTTTGCAAAAGTTTAATGTTTACAAATTATCAAAAAGAAGGCTGTAATTAACAATTAATAAAAAAAAGATTGCCATGGGCATAAAAGCTCAAGAGATGTTTTTCAAAAACATCAGATAAGGGTTATTAGAATTTGTTCCCACTAAAAGTTGATGGCCAATGAGGAAAGAAAATAACACATGGGCCTTAGAGAAGGTCATGATTGTCAATTGGTGCTAGATCGATCCAAAGACTGATAGATAAGAAAAGCATAAAGAGATAAATAGGGGAGTAGAAATTGATTAAAAAAATTTTTTAACAGACATATTGTTAGAAAGCATCAAGATTGTTACTAGTGAAATCCAGATTATATAAATACCACCCAAGAAAGCTTGGAGCACCATGAATAATTAAAGGAACCTATAACTGATAAAAAAAATTAAGAAACAAGTGATTAAAGTATTATACCTTCAAATGACTGAGTAAATAAAAGACAACTTTTTTCTCTCTCTGGAATTCAAATAAAAACAAGGCCTGTGAGCTGAGCATCAACTCGTTAAGCTCTCAGAATACCTCTTATTAATTGGAAAATTTTTGGAGAAATACCAACAGATGAAGGTTCAGGTGAGGCAATTTATATGCCTTTATAATACTTAAAGATCTTTTATAAATTGTATTTATTAAGTTAAATTATAAAATAATGAAATGTTACTTTTTAAATTGATTGATTGTAAGAAATACAAAAGGGAAATATATTTAAAAATGGAAGCATAGGAGTAATAGGTGAATTAAACATATTTTATAGGATGTGTTTATTAAAATAATTTATGATTTAATGAAATGTCATTTTCTGGATTGATTGATTTTAAAATGATGCAATATTTATTCTGAATGATATTTATTATTTTACAAAATGCTTTGATAGAATGAATTACATCTGGATCTACACATACATAAATTAAGGAAATGTTTATATAAGTAAATAAGAAATTATAGACTAAAATTAATATATTATATACACAAATAATGATGAATATGTACCTACATATCTGAATAAATGGTAGATGTGAATTAAAAAATACTAATAAAATACTTCCAAATAATAAATAAGTGGTTCAAACCCACACCTATATAATATATTAAGTAATAATAAATCTCTTCCAAATAATGACTTCAAACCGCATTGATATGATGAATAAGTGGTTCAAACCCATACCTATATAATATATTAAGTAATAATAAATCTTTTCCGAATAATGACTTCAAACCGTATTGATATGATGAATAAGTGGTTCAAACCCACACCTATATAATATATTAAATAATAATAAACCTCTTCCAAATAATGACTTCAAACTGTATTGATATGATGAATAAGTGGTTCAAACCCACACCTATATAATATATTAAATAATAATAAAATGCATCTAAATAATAATTTCAAACAACACTGATATAATGAATAAGTAGTTCAAACCCACCCTTATATAATATATTAAGTAATAATAAATCTCTTCCCAAATAATGAGTTCAAATTGCATTGATATGATGAATAACTGGTTCAAACCCACACCTATATAATATGTTAAGTAATAATAAATCTCTTCCAAATAATGACATCAAAACCACACCTATATGGTGGATAAGTGGTTCAAACCCACACTTGTATGATATGTTAAATAAAACAAATACTTCAAGATACCTGGATTAAAATAAATACTTCAAGATACCTGGATTAGAACAAATATTTCAAGATACCTGGATAAATTAATTACTTCTATACACATGGATACGTATCTATGCAGATGAGGGAGCTTCAAACCAAGAAGGACAATTCCTACTCAGGAATGATCAGAAAAACATCCACAATGTGCACATGGATATGAAGACAGACAGTATAGAAACTGTCAGCAAACTTTTCTTTTTCTTCTTTAAGAACTTAATAAGTAATATTGATATTAAATAAAATTATTGTTTCAAAATAAATAATACCTTTTGTCAATTTCATTTGCATCATTCATCCATTTATGCACTGGTTCACAAGAGTCTCATGTCACCTAAGCTATGTCTGGAATAACTCAGCATGGATAAGTAAGGTTGTAGTGAGATGGAACTCTAGTGGTGCCACCATTTTTAGATGTTTCCAGTCTCTATGCCACTACATCCTCTGATGATCATGAAATATTGTTGTAGGTGGGGTAACATCTACATTGGGGAATGCCAATCAATAGTTCCTTCCTGCAACATGCTCATCAGGAAATAAATCCAACAAAGAGTGGGGGTTGGTTGGTATGTTCGGTTACAATATATATATATATATATATATTGACATGTTTAAAGAGGTTTATTTAAACTTCATTGTATCAATATTTCATACTCTGTAGTCAAGTTGCAATCTTTAAGTGTCCATATATGTTCAATGGACCATTAGTAAGAATGATTTCCATTCTTGCTATTAAAAGGTGTGAAGGTTGCCTTGACAGCAGTGAGAAATATTGATTACTATTTTTTACTGTGAATGTTTAGGTGGTTACTGGTTGGAATCTAATTACATTATTATCCCAGATTAGCTTTAAGCACTATTTCGCTTATTATTTCTAAATAATACATGGTCAATTCAAAAGTATTGCAGTTTGTAATGTTATAATTGACTATTTATTAGTCTGCATTACAGTGACATGTTTATTTCATGTTTAAAGAGGTTTATTTAAACTTCATTGTATCAATATTTCATACTCTGTAGTCAAGTTGCAATCTTTAAGCGTCCATATATATTCAATGGACTATTAGTAAGAATGGATTTCCATTCTTGCTATTAAAAGGTGAGAAGGTTGCCTTGACAGCAGTGAGAAATATTGATTACTATATTTTACTGTGAATGTTCAGGTGGTTATTGGTTGGAATCTAATTATATTGAGTTACATATATATTATTAATAATTAACACATAATACATAAAAAGTCTTTTCTGGCACATACTTTCATGTCCTTTTCATTTGTAAATCATCTATTTTAATGTTAACTAATTATTGCAGATAGAACTTCATAAAATAACAACACTAACAAAATAAAAGATGTCTTGCATTGGTGGTCGAGAGGTCAGCACGACTGCCTTGCAGTTGCAGGCAGTTGCCCAGGTTGCAGGTTTGCGTCCTGGCCGATGTTATGACATTTAAAAATAAAAAAAATAAAAGATCAGTAAAATAAAATAAAACTTTCATATAAAGATCAAATGTAACTTCAAAGAAGTGATTATATAATATAACAATATACATAATACTTATACACAGCCCTTTTCAATGGTGAATTTTATAAATGGAACACATATGGCCCATGGAGCTATCATTAAGTAGAATAATTTGTAGTATAGTTCTTAATTAATTTGAATTAGCAGTTATATGCGATATATAGACAATGTTCTTATCTATGTTGAAGAAAAAACAGTTATTGATATATAATCAGTTATCTCATTTATTTTCTTTAGTTTGGACTATAGAAAATGAAGATACATCAAATGGTATATTCAACATTCAAACATATAACACCCATCAACATTCATGGTGTAATTCACCCACATTTTTATACTGCAATTTTATGTAAATTGCCTGACTTCAAATGTTTTTTGTGTAAAAACTATAAATTATATAAGTTTGAAGCAGACAGAAAAGACAACATTGAAAACTATGTAAAAGACTTAGTGAATTCATGATATAATATTAATGTATTAAATAAAACTCTTAAGAAATTATATTCTACTTTAAATACTAGAAACATTAATAACAATATTAATGCATGAATCAGTCTTCCTTTTGTATCACATATAACTAAAAAGATGAAAACAATCTGCTCAAATGATTTCAATATTAGTTTTAGAAACCCTCCTAATCTTAATCAAATTTTGAACAGTACTAAGGATAAATTATCTCCAGACCAAGGTCTCCAAATAGTTTATAAAATTAAATGTAATGAACCAACAAGTAATGCAATTTATTATGATGAATCTCAACCTACTGCGCTACAAGATTAGCACAACACAAATGTACATATATAAACATGCTAAAACAGACCCTAATTTTAAATCTATATTTTTAGAACATGAAATCAAGTTTGGACACACTTTCAATTCTTTTGATATTAAAGTCATTTGCACTGAGCGCAATGATCGAAAAAAAATTATAAAGAGGCATGGTTTAAGAAAGATTCATGCATTGCATTATCATTTAAATGATATATATATATATTAACTTATAAATTCTATTTATATAAACTTATAGTACTGTGAATATGACAGACCTGGTCAAAAGCAATGCTTAGAAATATTTTATTAAATTTACAATCTTTCCCGAATAGTGTACTTTTACTGTCATTTCTTATATTCAAATCAAGGAAAAAAGTATTGAGCTATATATAACTTTATATATAACATCTCATATAATTTTCCATTCATTTTTAATTGATCAGATGTTAACTAAATTTATTGAAGTTTTATAAATATTCATACAATTAAGTTATGCATAATGTAATGTCTCATATGTTTGTCCTTTTTTGATCTTTAATGTAATTTAAAGGTTTAATATTTTTTTGCAACATCTATTTTATGTCCATATGTCAAGCAATAAATGTATAAAGCAGATTTATCACCTCATCTATTAATTGCATATTCTTTGACTCTGACCTTTGTTTCCCTGAATGACCATAATAAATCATATTGCGAAGATCACAATTAATTTTATATATGATTCTTTTTTATATCATCTCTTAATTTATAATTACCTATTAATTATGTTTCTATACTTTATTAATATAGCCAGATTTTCACTATTCAACCATCCAATATTTATATGTTTATCAATAAGTTTTGTTTTTTATTAATGTATTATAAATTTTGGAATAATTTGGAATAATATGAAAGTTTGATTCAGTTTTTATTTGAACTATTGTTACTATTATCATTATAATCATTTTGATAGAAATGTTATTATTTAATATAAATTTCTTAGAATTAAAAAGTATATTTTTAATAGTTTTAGAATTATATCCATAATTTTTATATAATTTACTAAATTGATTCTTTTATAAACCAGCTACATTTTTATCAGTTTTATATTCATTATTTCTATATTTAAAATTTTTAATAACTATCATATTTTGTATTCACGCTTATTGTGAATCTATAGAAATATTTTTTTCTTAATTTGTCTTCTTTAATAAAATGTTTTAATATAATTTTATTATCATTATTTATGTGAATTTCTATATCTAAATATTTAATTTTATTTTTAAATTAGACTTTTGTAAATTTAATATTATATATATATGTTAAAACGAAGATTTGCACGGGTTCATCCATGTTAAAAACTTTTAATATTAATATACTGACAGTTCAACTTGGTCACACAAGCCATCCACAGAGTTATAAAAGGTAGAAAGATGGTTGTAGAGGTGCTACAATCACTGATTTGAATAAAATGTTAAAATTCCACCAATAGCAAAAAATGTTAAATTTAGGAATGTTTTTTAAAAAAATCTTTCCAAATAGGAGGAAGTTTGCATGTATCATCTCACTTATTGATACAATCTGGCCTTTTAAGTATCTCAATGGCTTCTCTAATTTTGCATTGGTAGAGATTATCACATCTGGATATGATCCTGGTACTAGAAAAATCAATTTTATGACCTGAATCTATAGTATGGAGTGAGAGTGCTGCTGCTGATGATGAGTGTGGTTGTTTAACTGCATTAACATGCTCATCTCTCCTAACACTGATGTGATGATTACTCATACCTATGTAAGAAGCTTTACAATTTTTACATGAGATTTGATAGACACCATGAGATTCAAGAGGAATAACCAAGCCTAAGGATTCAATCCCTCTTGAATCTCATGGTGTCTATCAAATCTCATGAAAAAATTGTAAAGCTTCTTACATAGGTATGAGTAATCGTCACATCAGTGTTAGGAGAGATGAGCATGCTAATGCAGTTAAACAACACTCATCATCATCAGCACTCTCACTTCATACTATAGATTCAGGTCATAAAATTGATTTTTCTAGTACCAGGATCATATCCAGATGTGATAATCTCTACCAATGCAAAATTAGAGAAGCCATTGAGATACTTAAAAGGCCAGATTGTATCAATAAGCGAGATGATACATACAAACTTCCTCCTATTTGGAAAGGTTTTTTTAAAAAACATTCCTAAATTTAACATTTTTTGCTATTGGTGGAATTTTAACATTTTATTCAAATCAGTGATTGTAGCGCCTCTACAACCGTCTTTCTACCTTTTATAACTCTGTGGATGGCTTGTGTGACCAAGTCAAAATGTCAGTATATTAATATTAAAAGTTTTTAACACGGATGAACCCGCAAAATATGTATTTTATATATATATATATTGTTATTAAAGTCAATATAAATATTATTCACAGCCCTTTTATTACCAGTGATTAATATAGATATATATATATTAGGTAATATAATTATACAAATCAAATATAGTACAAAATTGTGCTTTTATTCAAAATTGCCATTTTGTATCTACATACCTGAGGATGATGGGGGTAAGAAGAACATTATCTAGGAGTCAGTCTTAGATGGGTCAGATCTACTCCATTTCAATAGCAATGGTGAATATATGTTAAACTAAAATATGAGGAAAAGCAATGCATTTTTTTTAATTTTTCAGTTTAAAAAATTTGAAATTTACTATATTGAAATTCTAGAATATCCGACTAAAAAATTTGTTTAAAGGATTTAAATTGTGTTTCTCCAAGTTCAAAGGAGTATGCTTTTAATATGTATTCTGGTAAAATTTTGAATGATTATCACAGAATAAGTGCCTCATATATAAAATATATATATTCTTTAATAAAGATTTACTATTATCAAGTTGAATCATATTCAGGGATTTTTATGTACACATTCTACTTTTAACTTATTGGATTCAAATAGCAAATAAAATACAATATTTAAATAATCTTAATTGAATCAGCAATGTGATATCTTGACCTGAACTTAAATGATACCAAAATGATGATTAAAGAATAATACCATGTACTTTAACAAAAATAAAATTGTTTATTTCATGTAAATAACAAAATATAATAATAAATGCAAATCAGCATTATATGACAGCAAATATTAAAGACAAATATTTATAATGTGAACTATCTTCATATGACAACAAATATTAAAAATAAATGTTTACAGCTCTTTTTAAAAAGTGTATGTAGGGATATTGATTATAACTACATCTCATGTATAAATTCACGGTATGTGTGACAATACAATAGACATATTTTAGGAGATGGATTGCAACATTTCATTCCATTTTTACTTTGAACATATAATCAAGTTAAGTATCTCAAAACTATAAATTTAATAGTTTTATATTTGTTATACTTTCTTTATCCACTCGAGTTTGTATTCAAATTTTATTACTGTAAGGTGTATTTTAAAAACACTTATGCAATAAATTATTTTAATACTTTTCCACCATGCTAGTGGAACGGGCATATAAATTATATCACAGCAGCAAATCTCAACTCTTAATTTTAAATTAATTCTAGCATATATATTTTAACACATAGTATTTGGTAAACCAAATATAAATAACATTTATCCTGAAAAATTGTACTACTACTTCTAGTTAGTTTTACTCAAACATGGATTGAAAAAAGAACTTTAAAAGAAAAACCACAAATGATGAAATATAACTTTATATTTATATTTTAAATGAATTTAAAATGATGGTTAAAAAAATTCAATCTCTCCACTAACAAAGATTTAATCTGTATTCGTTCTCACTTATCTATCACACTATACCCTTAAATATTGAATATAAAGTATACTACCTGGATTTCCAACAGAGCTTTATAGTTAGATTTGGTATATTTTACTACTCTAATCATTTATTAAACTATTCATAAAAACATAACTAACCAATACATCGTTCATATAAAGTTTATATGGCAATCCAATATCTAACCTTCCCGAATTTAACAATGATAGAACTCGCAAATGTCAGTAATACATTTAACGATTTTTATTATTCAAGTTTACTGAAAATCAAAATTATCACAATTAAATTAATCCATTTTGGAAAATAATTATTTCAAACATTAAATGTATATTTTGAATTCCTTTAATCTCCTTAATCCTTTTGATAGTCGCACATATAAACGCATAAAATATTTTAAGTGTTTTTTTTTTTTTTTCAAAACAAATACTTCGGTCACTATGCCGCTTTTCTGCTTGTGATGTTTTAATTAAAGAGAATTATATCAATCGATTCTATTCAATAACAATATATTATTTATTCCTTTATATGTGCGGCACTTCCAATATCCTTAGTGAAAAGCTTCCTTTACTGGATAAGATTCTGGGATAATCACCAAAATTTTATTGGAACAAATATTAAAAGCATATTCTTCTGAAACTGGAATAATGCAATTTAAATCCTTTAATTTTTAGTCAGATATTCTAGAATTTCAATGTTACAAATTTCAAATTTTCTAACTGAAAACATTAAAAAAAATGTGTTGTTTTTCTTTTTATATTTTAGTTTAACATATATCAATCACTGCTATTAAAATGGAATAAACCTGACTCCTAGAATGTTCTTACTCTGTCATCCTGGAGTAGTATGTAAGTACAAAAATGGAAATTTTGGATAAAAACACGATGATCGACACTGAAAATTTTAAAGGTTTATCTCTCATTTAAATTTACTGGTGTTTATGGGTTTTCTTTTATGACATCCAAATTTTCCACAATGTATCTCTGCTGGTAGTTGAGTTCCGGGGTATCTCCATAGTACTATAAATAATCAGATGAGGTCCAATTTTTTCCCGCTCAAATGATGGGGAAAGTGTATTCATTTTGAAATATAAAATAATAATTTAAAAAAATGTTTAACATCAATTTCTTATAATCAGGTAAATGAAAATACATTTATTCATTTATTAATAAACCTTATTAGAGCAATAAATATTTGTTAATAAACAGTATTAGATCAATAAAAGGTTATTAATATTTTAACATCAATAATTTCATGAGGTTTTATATTCTGTTACTTTAGAAATATTTATTAAATCTAAACATTTAATTATCTAGAATTTCAGTAATTGTTTTGTTAGTCTTTCTAACACATTTTTCTAATTTTGTGAATATTCTTTACATACGCACCTGCACATTTATATATAAATGTAACAAAAATTATATACATTTCTAATTACTAGGACTTCTGCTGATTTAATTAACAATTTATTAATTTTGAATTTGTTGTAAATATTCCAATTTAGCAAGGTTTGACTACCTATGGCTTCACTTACTGTTTATTCACAAACACATGTACCTGGATTTATAGCCATTGCTAAAACAATTCACTAATTGTTTGTTAAATTGTTATAAAGAAATGATTATATTTAATAGTTGAAAATATTCAAAAATTAATATTTCAAGTTTTTTTTAAAAAAAAAAAATGACTATCCCCTTGCGCATTGCCTTTATTGAAGTTGACCCTTGGTTTTACACCTATCACTTAACCATCCCATCTATTATGAGATATATAATTAAGAAAGTTTTTGAACAATTCATACCTTGTAGATCATGATAGCATTGGTACCAAATTATAATGCTACAATATATATAATTATATAGCTGTTGTACATGATTTTTATTATTTATTGTAAGTTTTTTTAGTAAGTTCCACTATCTCTCCTCACTCTCTCACATCTTGACACATTTCAAGAAACTGCCTTTCAACAGATTCAAAAATCACTTTCAACAAATGAAAACTAGCGTTCAATCTACAAAAAAATATACATTTTTACTTTAAACCCACAGTGTTCACTTCCAGCAAACCATTATATGGTAACTAATAATAAAAATAGATTTTTGTAAACAATGGCAGAAAGTTTAATAATTAAGTCATTCAAATGCTTTGACCAAATTAATAAAATGAATATATAATTCACATTTTTTGATCCTCTCATTTTAGTTATATTTGTCAAGCAAATAAGATTTAAATTGATTTAATATTAATTTAATTTTTACAATTAGGAATTCTTTTGCTTTATAAAATATCAATTATATAAACTCTCTAGTATAAATTCTACAACTCAGTTCAGCATCCGGTGCTGAACTGAGTTCAGACCCATATGACTATATAACCTATTAAGCTCAGATTGAAAATGTTATTGTGTTTTTAATTTCATTCTCATCCTTTTGTAGTTAAGTAGAGATAAAAGATGGATGCTGGGGTGTTGCATTAGATCCTAAGATCTAGGTACAGTGCTCTCAGATCCAAGGCTACTCGCTGACGAAGGCTACAAGCCAGAAACTAGTCTGGGGATATTGGATGAGTAGGCACTAGATAGGGATTTTATGCACAAGCCTTCTGGCATCCATTGATTACTCTGGTTGGCACAGGGTGGCACTAGTGTATGGAGAGTTTTGCCTTGTTTATATGTGCTAGTATAAAAGATAGTGATCATGTGATGTTTATGTTTATTATACAAAATAATTAGTAAATTAAACTGAATCATGGTTTTCATTTACTTGTGAGTCACACATACAAAACATAGGTGCAGCATGCACTGTAATTAAAATATATTTTTTTACTATTTCAATCCAATCAGAATATTGTTAATAATCTGTGCACCAAGCATGGCATGAGTGCCCTAGATAGATGATCCCCCTTTTAGATTTACTTGTACTAAGATAGTGAGACATTTAGGATGATGGGGTTTTACATAATTATAAACAATAACAATCATTTTTCTCTATTCTAGTAACAGTATTTATTGTAATCTTAAATAATCATTGTTCACCTGATAATAGTGCAATTTAAACCCAATCCCCAAATTTCTTTTTAGATTTTGTCTTTATCAATGAAGATAGAACTGGTGTACAAGTAGTAATCAGTAATTATTCATGTCTATAAAGAGACTGCTAGTGTTTATAGTATAATAAGTTGAAAAAAAATATATTATGTGGTTGTAATATTCTGCCATAAATAATTAATAATGATACAGATTTTTAATATAATTTAATAAATTATATCCGGGTATAGTCAAAAAAAAGCTTGTGTTAAAAATTGAGTGGAATTGTGCTTAGTTTTTCGTTTTGGGACTCAAATAACACATGATTTTTTGAATAAATGGAGCCTGCAATTTTCAATTTTACTATATTAATAATAATGTTTCTATTCTCCATATTACTTCAAAACTTTTTAGAAAGCTTTTTTGTCTTTTATATTCTTTTTTGTTCTTGTTTGTAAATGAAAATTATTAATAAAAATTTTATTTTGACTTTGCAAATAATAAATAAAAATAAAAATGAAATATATAATAACATTTATAAAGAACAATAAGTTTGTTCTTATTATATGGTCACTGCATTGCTCAAAAAATATTAAACTAATGAAATCAGAATTTTTTTAATTTACTTTGTAAAGCCAGAATTAATTATTGTTATCAAACTAACAAGACATTCTATGTCTATGCTTGCAGAAGCTGTTTATAATAGTAACAAACTTCCCATACAGTAGTGATGAAAACCACAAGCTGGAAATTAGTCTGAAGATATTGGATGAGTAGGCACTAATTATGCAGAAATCTTTGGGCATCCACTGATTACTATGGCTTGCACAGAGTGGCACTACTGTATGGAGAGTTTGCTACATTATGAATTATTGTTCAGTCTATTTAAAGCTAACCAAATTCATTTTAAAATTTAGTATACTATTTATAATTTTTTAAAAAAAATAGTAAAAATAAATCAGTTGTGGTTAATATGAAAGATGTTTTTAGTCAATTACAAGTTGCAGCCATATGTTATCGATTTCTCTTGACTTGCCTTCTTCAAAAAGTAAATAGTTTTAAATAAGATCTAAATCTAATCACATTATTCTTCAAAAAATAAATATTACCCAAACATTCTGCAAAAGTAATAATAAATATGTAGTCAAACTCTGGAAAATATAAATTTTTGTTTTTAAATTGTAACAAAAAATGAATATGTTCAAAAGCTATCTCAAACAATCTCATGAGATTAGTATATGAAATTACCTATCAGTGATGATGTGTTATGAGCTCATATGCAAATAAATTTATCTGTTTAATACTGAGATCTTGAGATTATTTTTTTACAAATTAAAAAATCAATATTGGTTCTAGTATTTTCTGCAAATGAACCTAAAATTGGCAAATGAACACTAAAGGTAGCCACAAGAGAGTGTATAAAGCCAAAGAAACATTAACACTATCAATAATGACATAATGTTATGCTCAGTGCTAAGAAAGAGTTAAGTGTTGTATTTATTAAATTTTTTATTGTTTCATTAAAAATTATATATATATAATTTCTTTTTATTTCACCCATTTTTATTAACGCTTTAGCTTTCTATTTGTTTCTTTTATCATAAACTTTGTGCATAATTTATTTATGACTTTTCTTATTAAATAGAATCATTATTTATTTAAAAGAAATTATATGAAACATTACAAAGGTCAAATAAAAATTGTATTCACTTGTTCACTATTTTTGTAATTTTTTTTGTTTATTTTTGTATGCAAATTTCATATTAATCTTTTTCATTTGTTTGTTTCTTTTTAAATATATATCAATAAATTCTAATTTATTTTAAATTTAATGAAAACGCTTTTTACAAAGAGAAATATAAATATAATTTTTAAACTTTAGTTTTCATTTATTCTTTATGGATATAACTCAAACAATATTTATATAACATTATTTTACTTATAATATATTTATTATTTTCACTGCATGTAATATTCAAAACTATTTTATTCCCTACATATCAATTATTTTGTCACTAGATAGTAATGTAGAAAATACTTTATTCAAACTGATTATAAATATGATTTAAAAATAATAGCTATTTAATTTTTTTTATAACTAGTAGCAAGTAGTAGTAATTTAAAATATTTTTAAATAAAAGAGTAATTGAGATTTTTTTTATTATTAAAATAAGTGCATCATTTCTGGTGTATATCTGTTGTTTTATTTTTCATTGAATAAATCTGCACAATTCATTCACCTTCCTTTTTGTTTGCAACATTTGACTATGCTTTGGTGCAGGGATAGAGTCATAGACTCCGAGCTCAAGGACCATGGTCCAGATCTGTCACTTCAATGCTTGAACTTCTTTTGAACTGCCAAAAATAAAGAATTTGATATTTTTATTTAATTAGAATAAAAATCCCCTCCATCCATATCCAGATTATAATAATCTGCCGACCAAAAAACACAGCCTTTTCTGCAGACAACTGCCAATACTTCGTGAATAATATTTCTGTAGTCTAATTTTCACTACGTCATTCTCATGCAAGTTAGGGACTGATTTCTATTCGCTTGCATGAGAATGGTATAGTAAAAATCACACTACAGAAATATTATTCGTTAAATAGATAATCTCTAGTTTAACGAATGACTAATAAAAATTATGAATAAACTTCTACTACTTTTTAGCATATTAAAAATTGAACCTATGCTTTTTATTTTTAAAAAAATTATTTAAACACTAAGTATAAGGGATTTGAATTCAGATTTTCAAGCACCCTTCAACTTCTGCCCATCCCTCTTCTATGTATTTAAATGGAAAAGGTCCTATACATGAGGGGTCAGAGAGACTTGAGGTTAACATGGGCATATCAATAATATTGGCATCAGCATATGATTTGGGTTTTCATCACCAGATTTTCAATGATATGGATGGCTGAAAAGTTAGAGTGGATTGAAGCCTGTCCATTAAAGTATGAAGATTTGCTATCTTAATATAAACTGAGCACTGATTATATATATGTATGGGAGATGATAATCTGGACCAACTGATGAGTGCTGGTTTAGCACGAAATATGTATATTGGTGATTATTTATCTTTTCTACATGTGTGTGGTCGTGTGTATCAGTTATATGAGATAGTGTGGATAGTTGAAGGGTGCTTGAAAATATGAGTTCAAATCCCCTATACTTACAATTAAGCTCCAGGTTTGTGAAGAGTTCCTGATTTTCAAATATTTAAACAATATCTGAATATTACGCTTTATTTGCAGATATTTTGTTATTCTAATTTGATGTTTAAGAATTCAATATTAACCAATTAATTACAGAGGTGAATTGACCCTGCTCCCCCCCCCCCATTTTTAAAATTCTCTTTCCAAGTACAGCATTATTTTTCAAATTTGGCATGATGACAATTTTAAAGTATTATGTAGATTTAAATATTAATATTGTTTAAAATATTTATTTACAGATGAAAATTGTTTTTCAAACAAGATATTTGAAGAGTGCAATTATTTTATTTTTAATAAAGTTGAATTTTCAAATGTATTTAATGAAAAGATTTTCTTTCAAATATAGAATTACTTGCCTGTTTTATGATTTTTCAAATGGTGAAAATGTGAATCTGCAATTTTAGACAGTTTAACAAATTTCTTTAAAATTTTGTACTTATCAAAGGTAATGGCTCAGTACATTTTAAAAGGTGGCATCACCAATAGCAACGGTCATATTGCATTACATTTATAGTTGTTTTTATAGTCCATATATTGATTTCTGTTTACAGTTTTAAGAATAGCTAGATACCTAATTACCTATTATCATTAAATGATTTGTTAAGTTGGTTCTAAAAAAAATTATAAAGCTTCTTTGTGATTTGGCTTTAAAGATCAATCAATCCAAACATGAATCTTACAATCAATGCTTCGTTAACAATACTTTTGTCTCTTCTGTTTGCCCATTCCTCACATATGTATGTATAAATGGATTATTCTCCTGTACATGAGGGGTCAAAATGACTAATATGTCAACATGGGTAGGATGACAACCTTGGCACTAATAAGGGCTTTGAACGTTCCATCTTCAGATTTTCAATGAAATGGAAGGCTGAAGAGTTGTGAGTTAAAATAGTTTGAAGCCTGTCCATTAAAGTATGAAGATTGACTATCTTAATATAAAGCTGAGAACTGATTGTATATATATATGTGAGGATAGTAATCTAGACCAACTGATGATTGCTGTTTTAGCATGAAATACGTATATTGGTGATAATTTATCATTTCAACATGTGTGTGATCAGATGGGTCAGCAATATGAGATGGCACTGAGAGTAGTGGGTCGTGTGAAAGTCTGAATTCGAATCCTGCCTATATTACATATATAAATGCAGTTTTAAGCCTGTACAATGTATTAATTTGTAATTTTAGTAAATCTAAATCTAGTTTATTTTTGATGGATTAGCCGTATGAGGATGTTCGTTTAAAAAATTCTTTCATTCTAAAATTATATTTAAAATTGCTTTACAACTCAGTAAATTCAAATTAAAAGATAAATTATAATTTCTTGATAAGTAGTAAAACTTCCATTCAACAGAGAACTAATGTGATTGTTTTTCCAGTTTTAAATTTTCTGCATGATAATCTAATGACATCTTTTTTCACTCAAAGCATTAATATTCACTATATTTTTAATAATATTATGTGATTTCCTAAGCTTACTTATATCCTTGCAATATGTTTTTTTATATAAGTGATGGCCTGGTAATTTATAATTGAAATTGCCAAAATATAGTTTTTGAATTATTTTCAGGTGTGTAGTTTTACAATAGTCATTTAGATTTAAAAATAAATAAACTTTATTGGCTTTACAAAGTTAATTATAGTTTTCTTTAAAAAATATTGAATAACTGTCATTTTTTTAGCCATACCCAATTTTTCAGCCTATATGAAGACATTGAAATCCATTATGAGATTATAGAAGAATCTTATATTGCCATTTTGTGTCTGTTAATAACTTTATTTTTATTGAAGCACAACAAGGGGTGTAATGTCTACATGGATGGGTCTACAATATCAAATCCATAAGGGCTTTCAGTATTTCATGATCAGTTTTTAATGAAATGGATGAGTGAGTGGTTGAAAAGTGAGAATATTGAAGCCTGTCCATTAAATTGTGAAGAATTGCTATCTTAATATGAACTGAGTACTTATTGTATATATGTGTGGGAGATTATGATCTGGCCCAACCGATGAGTGCTAGTTCTGCATGATATTGGGATCATGTATCATTTTCACATGTGTCATTGTGTGTATTGATTGCTTGAGATGGAGTGGAGGATAAATAGACAGAAAAATCCTGAGTTCAAATTCCTCTAATTACATATACAAGAAACATTCAGTACAAGAAAATTGCATACTGCCTTAGAATTACATATTGCTTGGGAAACAGATTACTTTTTAATATAAGTTCAGCCCATCCCTCTCCTATTATTATAAGTGGATATGGAAATACTTTTAAAACAGGTTTTAAACTGAATCATATGCACATTGACATTTATACTAGTCAAACAATATCTTTAATTGCCTATAGAGGGACCTCTCAAACCATAACACAATATAGCAATTTTTATAAAGATAAAAGCAGCCATCTTATCTTTAACCTAACTTTCAACTTATATAGACCAATCTGAAGCATCTTGATTTGGGAGCATGAAATTGTTATTCTCTCCACTATTTAAGTCCACTATTTCCTTTACAAATTAACATTCATGAAACTTGCAATTTACAATGAGTTAATATTATGATCTTTATGCTGGAAATATATAAACTATTGTAAAGTTGTAATTATTTATTAAGCACACAGAAAGTATATGTAATTACTTTTAAGACCGGCTTTAACCTGAACCATATGCGCCTTGAAATTTATAGTAGTCAAACAATATCTTTAATTGCCAATAGAAAGACCTCTTAAACCACAACACAAGATAAGATGGCCACTCTTATCTTTATAAAAGTCACTATCTATTATAAATTTCAAGATGCATATGATTCAGGTTAAAGTCTGTTTTAAAAGTATTTACATATATTTCCTGTGTGCTTAATAAATAATTGCACTATTACAATAGTTTATATATTTCCAGTATAAAGATCATAATATTAACTTGGAAATCACATGATTTCATGAATGTTAATTTGTAAAGGAAATAGTGGACTTAAATAATGGACAGAATAACAGCTTCATGCTCCTAAATCAACATACTTCAGATCGGTTTATATAAGTGGAAAGTTAGGTTAAAGATAAGATGACCGCTCTTATCTTTGTAAAAGTTGCTATCTTGTGACATAGTTTGAGAGGTCCCTCTATTGGCAATTAAAGATATTGTTTGACTATTATAGATTTCAAGGTGCATATGATTTAGGTTAAAACCTGTCTCAAAAGTATTTACATATATTTCCTGTGTGCTTAATAAATAATTACAATTTTATATGTGGATATATAATAGTCCAATAATATGAGGTGTTAGATTTTCATAATGTCTACATGGTTATGACTTTAATATCAAGTCCAATAAGAGCTTTGACCATGCCATCATTGGTTTTTTAATGAAATGGATGGTTAAATAATTGGAAAGGATGAGAAGATTAAGCCCGTCTATTAAAATTTGAAAAATTGCTATGAACATTGATTATAATCATATATATTGCTTATAACACTCTACTCATATACATGTTAATGCAACAAATTTTCTTCAAAACTTCTTTATTTTCTTACAGTTTCGACTATCCAGCAGTCTTCATCAGAGCTACAAGATTTGAATAATATAAATATACAATCATCATTTCACATATATATAAATAAATACATGTATATAACCATCATTTTACACATATATAAAATACTCATATACATACATAAATATACACATATATCTTCTTCATACACATGCATATAAATTTAAAAGACATATATAATACATACCTACATCTATATATACATATGTATATCCAATATATATATACATACCTTTTTTAACTATACATATATAGACACAGATATACATACACTCACAGACATGTGTGTGAGAGATTATGATCTGGTCTAACTAATGAATGCTAGTTCTGCATAAAATATGTATATTGGAGATTGCTTGAGATGGAATGGTGGATGAATAGACTAAAAATTCTGAGTTCAAATCCCTCTGTAAGCAAATTACATACTGCCTTAGAATTACATATTTATTATTATTTATTTGCTAAACATCACATGTTCATTAAATTGAGTACATTCTTAAGATCATTTTATTGTATGTTCCTCTTATTATATTTAAGATTACTTCCAATATTAACATTATCAATCAACATTTCTACTCTCTAATTTTTTTACATTATATTATCAAACAGTGTGCTAAGTCAATTTGGGTAATTTCTTTACTTAAATAAATCCTATATACAAGTATAGTTTTAGTGATTATATATATATACTTGTATTGTGAACTCTTTACAAAAAAAAGTTTATGGAATTAGCTAAATAGTAGAATAATTGAGGTTATAAGAGGAAATTTCAGAAAACAGCAATTCTTTCTTAAGCTTATATTATTATTTTATATAGTAGTTTATGGTACTGTATACAATAACAATAATAAGTCACCTAATTCTTTAGCTTAAACAATATGCAACAAAATAAGAGCAATTCTTTACTATATTGTTATCTATAATAATCTTGGAGGAATCTCTAATATTTTTAATGGCTTATGTTTCTAATTTTAATTGACCATGGAACAATTTTTTTCTTTATTGCAATTATTATACTAATTTCTTAATTATTACTCCAAAATTAATTAACCAATTTCCCAAATATTTAAAAATGTAAGTTTTTTTTTAAAATCTTTTGTGTTCAATTACATTAATTTTATTAGATTAATTCATTTCAACTCTCAATGAGTTTTATGAATCTTACACCATACTTTGTTAAGCATGATTTGGAGAAGGAAAGTATAAAAATGATTAGTTTTGCAAATAGTAGAAGGGACAGGAAGATAAGAGAGTCATTGTTAATTGAGAGGATAAGGCCTAGTATTAATAGAGAGAAATGGATAAGGACTTTGGTAGTGTGAAATTAAATAGTAAGAAAGTTTAGAATAAGTGAAGGGAAATATAAAGGTTGATAGGGTAAAGAATTAAAGTTTGGGGTAATTAAATAATAGAAGTGGTTAATAGAGGGAGCTAGGTTATGGGGGAAGAGAAGGAAGTTGAGAAGTGGTTAATAAAGAATTAAAAGTTAAAGTAATTTAGTAGTAGAAGTGGTTAATAGGGGGAGTTAGTTGATGGGAAAAGAGAGGAAGTTGAGAAGTGGTTAATAAAAAAAGATGGTGGAAAGGTGAAGGTAGAAGGAATGTTAAGGTAACATAGTTAAGTTTGTATTGATATTAAATATTGTAAGATGGTAGTTAAATAGAAAAAATGGTAGGGAGTATTAGGATATATATGAGGAAGGGAATTAAGGGGAAGGTATGAAGGTGTAGAATGAAGTAAGTAGTGTGGAAATGGGAGTGTATAAAAAAAGGGGGGAAATTATTTTAGTATATTGGTTTTTGAGTTTTAATATTTTGTTTTTTGATTTTATTAGAATATTGGTATATGATTTTTAATATTTTGTTTATTGATTTTTAATATTTTGTTTTTTAATTTTTTGATTTTTAATATTTTGATTTTTAATTTTTTATTTTTTTATTTTTTTTTTTTATTTTTAAGTTTATTTTTTAATTTTAATTTTAATTTTTGTTTTTTTGGGTATTTGGTCTTATATATGTAATTAGTTATGATAAAAATGATAATTTTTGATATTAAATTTTAGATTATTGGTTTAATGGGTTTTAAGGGTTTTGTTTTTAATGGTTTGATGATAAAATTTGAATTGTTTTAATACATTTATTTGTTTGTCAATTTGAAGAATAATTTAAAAATGATTTTAAAATGTTTTATTTTTTATTTTTATTGTTATTTTTTATTTTTATTGTTATTTTTTATTATTAGTTTGTTATTATTATTATATATATATTTTAATATTATATTTTTTGTAGTTTAATTTTTATGTGTTGGGTTTTTGAAAGATTTGGGAGGTTTTTGGTTGAAAGGGTTTGGATTGAGTTGTTTTTGCTTTATATTATTTTGTTTTATTTTACTTTTATATGGAAATATGAAGAATAATAATTTTGGTTGTATTGATATAATATTTGTCTAATTTTTTATGTTGTAGTTCTGATGAAGACTGCTGGTACAGTCGAAACTGTAAAATATATAAATAAAGTTATTTGCTTAAAGTGTTGAAGGAGTATTGATGAATTTATAGTGCTTTTTTTTTATTTCTCACAATATTCTCACGTTATCAACAAATCCAAGTCCATCCTTATCAAAACAACCCTTATTCAACAATTCATCTAAGAATATATTTAACAAATCAAAAAATAGATTATCTTTATGTAAAATAAGTATTTGATTTTTTCAATTTAATTTGTTCTTCAAAATATCTAATAAAATAATCTTACTTTAGTAAATGCCGTTTCAAATGGAATAAAACAAATATCCTGTTTTCTTATTTCTATAGATTAAAGATCACTAATATGGAGCTCACAGATATCAAAATATCTTCAGAGTATTTTTAAATGTTTCTGCTAATTGCTAATATGATTACTTTATGATCCTCATGTTTTTAAATTCAGATGTACTCACTGTTTGACTTTTTAGTAATATTGGCAGTCAATCGTTGGTGGCCTAGTGGTCAGCATAGCTGCTTTTCAAGCAGTTGTCCCAGATTCGCTTCCCTGACGCTTTGACATGTAGAGAAAAAAAAATGTTTCCTTTCTTCTGTGTTGTTTCAGTTTGAATTACAAATATAAAAACTGATATTATTTTAAAATCCAGTCAGAGTAATAACATTTTAGACTTTAGCCAATAAAATTAACTAATAAGAATAGCTTAACGTTTTTCTGAAGTTTGTGATGATGTTCTAGTTATATTTTTATATTGGACTATTTCCATCATCTATTATGAGTATTGAATGTCTTTAGAAAAATTTAACTTTTATTTAACTATTGCAAATACATTCAACTGTTAGTAATAGCATATCAAACATGTTAGTATCTGTAATTGGAATATTTAAATAAAAGTTAATTTTTTCTAAAGACATTCAATACTCATCCTTATTTTAAAAATATGCTCTAGATATTGCACTTTTGTTGTGATTTGATGTAACATTGTAAATCTCTTTTTCACAAATATGTAATGTTGTAAATCTCTTTTTCACAAATATGAGATATTTGAAATTCAAATACTAAGCACAATTGTCCAAATATCATCTAAACCATTGCTTAGGACACAGAAGCCTAGATTACAATTTAGCCAGAGATACACCTTGCCCAAGTGTAACATGACTGTTTATTTTTATAAACAAATGTAAAAATCATTGACTGTACATTTCAAAATACTTAAGGTTTGCAATTAATAAATTTACTTCAAATAAGTATTTATTGGATACCATGTCTTGAAAAATTAAGATAAGGTATCCTTTGTCATTTATTTTTTGTCTATTCATAGTGATCTTCTGAGCACAAACGCCACCAATATCTGCTGTAACAAAAGTTTTCACAATTCTCTACTACAATTTCTAACTCAAAACTGTATTTCAAATAAAAATACAATTCTTCTATGAGAGATATATCTATTGAAGGATTTCTATAATATCTCTGATTAAACTAATTAATTGCTTTGAAATCCTTGCATTTTATAACATTAGTTCTTTTCTCTAATAGAGTAACAATTTTTGGCAAAAAAGTTAGTCTACTCTTTTGAGTCATTAATTGTTTATAAATGTCAATTAATTTATTCAATCTTCTTTTCTTATATTTTTTAATAAGTCAACCAGAATTTAGTATATTTCTAGATGCTTTATCAATATTTAGCTTAGCAAAAGCTTTACCCATCATATAGTCTCGTTGCAATGAATTCAAGGTAAATACCTATCATTCTTTAATATCTTTTGATTATTTCTTATAAACATCCAGTCATCTTATACCAAAAATAAGATTTTGGTTTCTTATCATCATTTATTGAATATATGTGGCCAAACTGTTATAACTTCTATAAAATAATTAACAGACAAAAAGAAAGAATTACTGGTTTACGATTTACTTTTTGTTTAATGTCTTTTTGAAAATATTTTTAAATTTAGTCAAACTTTAGTACCTTGGCAGGTTATGTTCTTTCAAATACTGACATTCTTTTCACTAAATGTGTTGAATATATTTAACTTGGATTGTGGTGGGAGATCTTTGCTTTTCCAAATCCTGATAATGTTTTGTAATATATGGTGACTCTGGCTATATTTAATTTTATAGTCTTTTATCAATCTGCAATACTTACGATATTTCTTAATATCATACAAATTTTCAATGTTATCTAGTTTATGTTCAACAGTTGTGATTTTTATTATCTTTTCTTTTTTCAAACCTATTGTTTTCTTTTGACAATTTTTACATATGATCCACATTCCTTTCATTTCTTCTTCAGCATTTTTATTATTCATTTAATTAGTATGCTTCATTTTTCTCATTGATAAGTATGCTATCTGCATATCTTAAAATATTCTTATTTCTTGCATTGATGTTCTTTCTCATTTCTTTTTATTTTACCCATTAATATTTCCAGATATGTGATGGATAAAATTGGTTAGATTATATCTTTTTATATTGTACCTTATCCAAATATCTCCAATTTCTCTTATATTTTTAAGATATGTTTATGAATTATTATAAATATTCTCTAGCAAGTTAATTAGTTTAATAATCTACATGAATTGATTAGAGTACTTCAAAAGTCGTAATATGATTAATGATGTCAAAAGCCTATTGAAAATCACCAAAGCATAATAACAATTCTTTTTTTTTTATCTGTTTGTAAAATGAGACAATATCTTAATATCTATTATATACTCTTTTTAAATCCAGATTGTTTACATGTCAAGTGTGTCTTTATCTGTAATTTTAACATTTTATTTAATATGTTCATTAAAATACTTAAATACTAATTTGTACAGTGGCTCTTTAATTTTCAAATTTTATCTTGTGTGTCTTTTTTTAAATTGGTATTAACAATGATTTAGTCCTTGTTTGGTAATTTACAGTCTTCCTAAGCAATATTTCACAGCCTTCAAATTACATCTGATTATTTTCTAGTTATTCTGTCACTTCCAAACTTTTTATACTTCCTCAATTTAATGACTACTCACACAACTTCTTCCAATAACTCATTATTATGAATAGTGGTGCTATTACAATAATTATCATCATCATTTTCAACTATTATTGATCTATTGTAGGATGAAGGTCTCTCCAAATTTAATCCATCTTCTCTGATTTCTAGTTTATATTCTCCATATCACTGCAGCACACTTTCTTATTTTATCCATCCACCTCTCATATGTGATTGCTTTCTAGTCTTTTACACTATCTTGGAATATGGTTTATGATTTCAACTTTCTATCTATTATCATATTTTCTGGCAATATGTTCAGCCCACTTTCACTTCAGTATTTTAATTTTTTCAATGATGTCAGTAACACTTGTTTGTTTTCTCGCCCATGTATTTCATTTTTATAATTTATTTATTTATTTTTTTTGGTATTTTTTCATAGGAATTCATTTTATTTAATTTATAACAGTAATCTATTTCTTAAAATGTCATTCTTTCTAAATGAGAAGTTTTTTCATGTTCATTCTTCATCTTCTGTTTAATTTTTATTTTTTGTTAAGGTTTCTCCTCAACTTGTATTCTTTTCTAGATTTATATTCAGAAATGATGACATTTATATATCACTATGTCGCACATTAACTATTTTGTTCATTTTTCTGATTGCTTTCTCTATTTCAGTTTAGTTTACAATGATAGTCTGCAACTTTTGAATTTTGTCCTCTACTTTTAAAGATATCTACCTTTAACTTTTTCTTGTGTGAGTTGCTTTTTATTATTATTTAATCTTTCTACACTTTTTTTGATAAAATTTCTTCTAAAGCTTTACTAGGATTTTAATTCTTGAATTTGTTTTCTACTTTTTTACTCCACAATCTTCTAAAGCTCTAACTAATATTTTCTATTGATAAGATCTCTTGATTTTCTAAAATATATTTCATTTTTTTAAGTTTTACCTCAATATTTATCATTTGTAAACTATAAAATAAATATATGCTTGTCTTTTGAAAAGTTCCAACTCTTGTAAAAATGGTGACTATCTTCTGGTTTTTTAATATATCTATCATATTCTTTGACTTTCCACTCTTCTTTGTGCAACCCTCACTTTTATTAAAAAAAATTTAAGAGTGAGTTTTTACCTTTTTTTAAACTTCTTCACGTTATATTTTTCCATACCTATTCCAGCCATCCATTATCACTTCTATTATTATCATTCCAATATTCATTTATGGTAACAATATTTTTTATGGTACATCATGATCAGAGTCAGTACCAAATTCTTACAAACTGCTCTATCTTATTTGTTTTATTATTTTGATTTAGGTACATATATATGGATTGCTGCAATGTGAAAAAGATTTGTCCTGAGTTTATGTGCCTTTATTCACGAAAAGTCAAAATAAGACTTAAGCAAGCTTTTAACTTTTAATAAGTAAATCAATAGTATCAAAGAAAGAGATGTTCTCTGAACCTATCTTCTGTGTATCTTAAACGACTTTTTAATAGTCAATTATAATAGACGGTTGTTATTAATTTATAATGTTATATATAATGTAGCTGAAAATAATAAATATATTTTAAAATAAAATTAAAGTACAGAATTTACAATGTTTGCTGACAAAATTGCAATTTCTTTCTACATCACTTCAAATTAACACTAAAGTTAGATTAAGTGAAAACTGGGAGAAAAGGATAGAAAACAAATTATCGTAAAATAGTAGTCAATTATAATTTTTGAGATTAAATTGATAAAAAGCTAAAATTTTAAGTAAGTGATTTTTTCTCCCCGGAAACTTTTACAACTAATATGCAGACATTAATGGTAAGTGACATATTATAAACAGGAAAATGGAATCTAATGACCATATAGAATAATAAAAAAAGTGCGAATATTCATATTGAACTTTATTGTTACTGTAGACTGCAAATGATTAAAAAAAATCATGGATTTAGATTTTATGTGTGTGTGTATAATATCATAATATTTTTTTTTCATATGTCATAGCATCGGCCGGGACGTGAACCCACAAACAACTTGCAAAGCAGCTGCGATAACCTCCCGGCTAACAACGCTTGATATTTTATTACTCCTTTTATTGAGAATAATAATGCATATTGTAGTAAAATATTATATATCACAGAGTTTTTAGTTCATGAAATTTGTATATCTTTATCATTATAATCCAGGTTCTACATTCCATTAATTAACTTCCCCACATTATTTCATTTAACTTTCTTATTTCATCCTTCCATATCATGTGATCATTTTTAAGATCTCATTTGATATCCAGTTTAAAATTACAATTATTTAGCTATTGTTATCTTTTCTGTTGACATGTTCTACTTCAATTTATTAAATTTTTCCCATGATGCTCAACAAACCTTAATTTTCTCTCTCTTATTCTCATGTTTTAATTTTGATCACTTCTTATTAATACTACCTCCACACATCTATTCATATTTTATTGTACGGTTTGAAAACTCTTATCATTTTTCAATTAAGTGTCCAAATCTTAAATCCAAGCACTGGCAAATCATGTTAATGAAAAATTTTCCTTTTCAAACATGTAAACCTATTCTCTTTTAATATTAAATTATTTATATTAAAAATATTCCATTTGAGTTTATATATAGAATAAAATTTGAATTGACACATGTGCGCACACACATGTATATAGGTGTGGTGTGTTTATAATACAAACTGTACTTAACTTTGGAAAATATACCAATAGTAATTATAAAAAATATATGTTAAAGTGTGACCAGTTTGTGGCATATTTGATATCCCCGTGGCACATAACCTTCTGTATATGCTTCTGGATGTGGAGGCATACCATAAAATAACTATAGCGTAAGTATTTTCTTACATAATTAGTATTGATATTGTAAATTTTGTATATATTTAATAATCATATATTAATAACAATACTATATGTCATAAGTTTAATAAAAATATAACTGAGTATTATATAATATTTCCAAGATGTTAAACACCTCTTTCATTCTTCTTGCATTGCTCATATCAAATTCTAGGCTCTCCCTAATGTAGTTTTGATTGCCTTTAAGTCTTCTTCAGATTCATAATAAAATATACTTTCAATTAAACTGAAAGGATATTTTATGTTGATATCTGAAGAAGACTGCTAAACAGTTAAAACTATTATAAAGGAAGTTAAATAAAGCATTGTGGGAAGTACCTTAGGAGAAATGTAGTTTTTTTAACATATATACGCATAGCAATATTTTCAATAAAAGCCATCCTCAATAGTGTCATCCTTATTACAAAGATTATGCTATTATAATCCAAGTAAATATATTTGTAACTCAAAAGTTAATAAATATCTTGCAAAATAATAGTATTAATCTTTAATTTAATGAAAATGTTGCAATTATTATTAGAGAAATAAATTAAATGGATGGTGGCTTTCATAATTTCTAATTTAAAAATAATACTGTGACTTATTTCAATAAAATAAACAATTAATTTTTAAATCCAGAAGTCATTCTTAACAAAAATTAACAATGATTATTTTATACAAAGAAATCAAAACAAACTTTCTGTTTGTTTTATTTATTTTTCTTCGTTTATTTAATCCGTAATAAATCATGAAATTTTTTAGAACACTTCCAATAAAACACCATTATGTTATTAACTATAAATAAATATCAAAAGAAAAAAATGTATTTTTTTCCAAATTCAACTATTATTGTGATTTTAGAAAAACTTTATTTTAAATAACAAATATTAAAAAATATGTTTGAAAGTATTATTTTAAATATATTTTGCTTTTAATAAAACAGCGATATAGTGTTTATTTTTATGGGATAATAGCAACAGGTTTTATTCAAAATAACAGATTACATTCTTATGTGTGTCAATTTATATATATATGCGTATGTTGATTTTAAATTATAGACATTATAGAAATTAAGTTTGATATTTAAAATGTCTTGTTTATAATAATCACTCAATAAATTTCACAAAACAAATAAACTCTAGTCTCCTAATAGTAACTATGACTTAGATACTGCATCATTCAAACTGTCTATAAATTAAGCCATGTTGTCAAGCTGACGTCCCTTCTTCTATTATTTGACTTACTCTAAAGGATGTATATCGAACAATTCAAGTAGTATGATGTGTTAAATTTTAGATTTTTTTTTTCATATGTTATAGCATCAGCTGGGAGGCGAACCCGCAACAACCGCCTGCCAACTGCTTGCTTGCAAGGCGGTTGCGCTGACATCGCTTGACAAAAATTTTTGTTTTTAAAAAATAAAATGTTGTATTGTGTTTTAAAATGTATCATATAAAGGCAACATTATTGGCTAAGCAGGAACTTTGATGTCTGTTCCACGATAAACAAAACGTAAATTTAAAGGCTTTTGAAACAACAAAAGAAAATATAGTTATCATAGCGTTCTAAAAAGTTTATTCTTTTTTTTTTTACTAGAAATTTCCAAAGTACTTGTTTAAAGTTAGGATAAATACACATATGCATATATATCAGGTAGGAAATTACAGGATCAAAGCTTTTAATAATCATTAATATTATTTCTAGAGAGTATTTTTTAAGCTTGCAAAACATATATCGGGATTTGGATAGTCAGAGTATCATCAAGGTATTTTTTTCATTTTAAAAAATATCAAAGAGAAAATGTTAAATTTACTTTACTGTAGAGAACTATGTCTATTCCATCCTTAATTTTATTCTTTCTACTTAAAGTCATAAGCAATGATATTAAAATTTTAAAATTTAACATTATATTCAATAAAAATGTTTATATATTTTTCTTTTTATGAACAGAAAAATTATTATTCAGTCTTAGTTAAAAGCATTTATTTTTTTCATTTTTATAATTCTCAATTTTGGTAGAAAATAAATATTTTTTGGGTGGGAGGGGTCTATTTTGGCATACGTCACAATTTATTTCAATAAATAATGTATATAATTAATGCATTTTTTATTTTAAATTTTGAGTATAAAACTCTTTAATATATTTGCCATAGTTAGTAGAAATTGTTAACATTTAAAAAGAGTGAAATTAAATAAATTTATTGATTTCTTTTTTCATTGTTTGCATCATATTTTTTATTCTTTTTCTATTTTATAAATAAGTCTGATTTTGCACAAAGTTAGGTGATTTTATAAATGTAATCATATAACATCCCAAGTTTATCTCAACAAAATTGGCTATTTATTAGTCAGCTTTCAAAACAGATTATATTTTCTTGTTTGATGGGATTTATTTAAACATCTAAGAATACAAAAATCTCAATATTTACATTGCATTTGTCAATTTTTTATCTATATTAAGATCTTAGAGCAAAGTGAAAGGTGTGATCCATCTTCTTTTTATATAATAGTTGCCTTGACAACAAATGGAATATTTATGATTTATATAAGCTTAATATTTAATCGCATGATATATATATATATTAAACAAATATTACAGATAATAGTAAAACCTGTAAATAATTTTTAAAGACTTACTTTACTAAATATAATAGAGATCCCTCACCCAGTATTTGAATTTTTATTTAAGCAGCTTTGTTAAATTATTATTAGCCTTTGTCATCCCTCAAATGATAAACATCACTAAACATTATGCAAATCATTATTTTTAGAACTTAATGTGAAGTATTAAGATGTTTTAACATTTTCACAAAAGATTAACAATAATTAAAATAAAGTTTAGTATTTTCATTCTGTATATATGTAGCCCTCAGTTTAAATCAATTTTTAGAAGAAAAATTTTTTTGTAATAATTAATACTTTAAAAGTTTGTAAGTGTATTTTAAAAATAGAATAATTCATTAAATCATTAATTTTTTATTGAAAAGAAGCCTTTATCTGAGCCTTCAGTTTACAATCACCCACCCCTCCATTGCTACATGGATTTTTTAAATCTGAAATGATTACAAAGCAGTTTGTAAATATACAGACTACTAGCAGTTTCTAATATGTTTCTAAAAAAATATTTGTTTTATATAAATATTTCAAATTTGATTTTTTTAAATTATAAACATTATTTACAATAAATATTAAAATATTTGCATAAAAATATTGAGCTAGACCTTAGCTATCTCAATATCTAACTTATAAGCAAATATTTTATGTTGGCAAAGCACAAGCTTAACTTAGATTTAAATTTTGTTGTTTATATATGCTTGTATGGTATACATGCACACATTAATAAATTTATGTGTATTATGTTGTTTATGATTATTGTAAAAAATAAATAAAACATATGTACTTTGTAATTAACATTATTATAATTCCAGAAAAAAATTATATTACAGAAACAATACTTAATCTTAAAACTTTTATCAAGACAGATTTTTTTGTTCTTACTAGATTTAAGCTTTCAACTTTCACTTTAGTATTAAACTATTATTATTTATCAGAATATAATAAATTTGGTGTTATTTGATAGATATTTTTGTTTAGAGAGTATAAATTTATAAAAATCACATTTGATTTTCAGAATTATTTTAAAAATTAGATTTTAATCAAAAAAATGCTCTCATGTCATCAAATTTCAGTTGAAGAAGATTCAATTTGCAAAATGAACAAAATCTTCTTTGTTTAATGTTTGTTTTAAAAATCTGAATGAATTATTTTTAAAACCTAGTAAATCTATTACTTTATGCGTTAAAAGTTTAAATTTTTTTCATAATTTTAATATCACTAAATATTATAAGTCTGTTAAGTGACATCATTTCTAAATAGGTGTATTTTCTATGACCATAATCTCTATTGTAACAATATTCAGAAGAATATATTCTTTTATATTTAAAATAAAACATTTCTGTAAAAACAAAAATATATAATAATATATATATTTGATTTTTAATAATTATTACACAATTATGATACAAAAATAATCATAAACTTACCCAAAAATTAAGTTTTTAGCTCATAATATTTTCTCGAAGTAATCTCGCAAAATTTGAGATCACGAAATGGAGCTTAAGAAACTTTGAAGACCTGCATACTCAATTTTCCTGCCATTTTTTGAATTTTTTTGAAATTAAAATATTAGACAAAAATATACATGAATTTTAAAACTGTAAAAAAAAAGCTTTACAAACTTTCTCAGCAGAGGGTGAAAAATGCAAATGCAATTTCTTGACTTCCCATTCAAGAAAATTTTGTAATTATAAATGGAAATGTTAATTAAAAACTTTTAAGAAAATCAATTATTAAGTATTGTTCCTGATTTTAATATTCTGTTATCTGTAAAACCTTCAAATTAATTTTAAAAAATTGGTAAATATATAATTTATTATCTGAATTTAAAATGTAATCACTGGCTTGGCTAATTAAACAAAATTATTTGTAAATGAGTGGCAAATTAATTGAATTTAGCACTATAAAAAGAGCAGCTGTCAAGCATTGGTGGCCAAGTAGTTAGCACAACTGTCTTACAAGCAATTGTCCTGGGTTTGCTTTTCGGCTGATGCTTTGACATATGAAAAAAAAGAGCAACTCAGAATTATATTTTTATTCTGCATTTGGTTCCAGTCTTTTCTATCCTGTTCTTGATTCATTCTTTGTCATGATTCTGCTTTTATTCATGATCATTTTCTTGCCTGCTTAACATGTGGCATAGTGTCCATATTTAAAATTATGAGTAACTAAAGTACTGGAAATGTGATCCACTCTCCAATATATAGCTATATCCATGGAATGTTTAACTTTGCTTGCTGTGAAGTCACCAAAGCCAACTACTACCTTCATAATGCCATATAATTAAATGCACTTCTCAGTATAACAAAAGCAATTTCAGGGCAAACTCTTATACCAGATTAAGGAAACCAGGTAAAATAAATACAGAAACTCCTATCTATATTTGTGCATGTGTACATTTATCTAATTTCACTTTTCTGAAAAATAGTATCCCTTTTACCAACTGTCCGGATTTAAGATAAAAACTTTTCTTATGAACTATTTTATTAATTAAAACACTGCCAGTCAGTAAGCCAGTGATATATGGGTTAAAGGTTTTAATTTTATATTTATACCATGATCTGTTGTATAAAGTACCTTTTGTATTATTATTTATATTTGAATTTATAATGTGTATTTGATTGCCTAGGAGTTTTAGTTGAATAACATAAACTCATGGTTTTACTAAAGATTAATATTTCCCCTTATAAAGTTTTAAAAAGAAAGAAATCACTTTTATGTGTTAAAATCCATGTTACTTTGAAAAGAAAAAGTTTTTTTTCTTTAAAAATAAAATTTAAGAAGAGAATTTTTATATGCATAGTAAAGTTTACATGTAATTATTAACAATCCTCTGAAGATTTTTTTAAAATCATTTATATATACATACTTGTCTTGATAAGTTTGAGCATAACTTTACAAATTATTTGTTGTCAGTTATTTTGTTTTCTGTGTCATACACATCTAAATGTAAAGAAATAGATGTCAAGTATTGGTGGTCGAGTGGGAAATGCAGCTGCCTTACAAGCAGTTGTCCCGGGTTAGCGGGTTCACTTCCCGGCCAATGCTATGACACATGAAAAAAAAAGTAATGAAATAGATGTGTATGTGCATTGTATAGAGTAATCATAGATATTTATATACCATGCAAAGTTATTATTATATGTTTTGACCTCCATGATTTTTTTATTATTCCTGCTTAATATGTTCACAGTTATTGGTATGTTAATAAATAGGTAAAGTGATCTTCCTTTTCATGAGTTCTCACTAGAGATATTTTTTACAATGGGTAAAGAGACTTTCCTTCCCATGATTATGTATATATTTTTGCTTTTTAACACAGGTTATTAATAGGCCTATTTATTGTCACTCCTTGTTTGTTTTTTCATGACTAGATCCAATGCATCACATAAAGTCTTTGTTTTTGTAATAGTCTGTGTGTGATCATATATCCTGAGGAAGATTACCTGAGTATTTTTTGTTAATACCAGTCTCAGGGATTATTAATAGTATTAAAAGTAAAATTTAGGAGGTATAATATTTAACTATTTTATGGTCCTTGGCGTCATATTAAATTTTTAAAAAACTGACTTGAGATGCAATTTTCACAATAATTTCAGTTTTAATAATGTTAGAGCAAAAATCTTTACATTGATAGAAACTAAAAAAAAATTAAGGAAAACAATAAGGCTAAGACAAATAGTGATTACCATTTAAAAATAAGGGGAAAAAAGAAATTTCAAAATCTGAAATAATTATTACTTTATTGTTTAATCATAATTTCTAATTTATGATTAATTAAGTTTAAATTTCATGTTCATTGATAATTTCTTTGTATTTCTCACAAAATTCTCATTCAAACCATTTATAATACTTCTTACCTGAGATAATCCATACCTTCAGAATCTATAAAAAATAGTCACATAAGAATTCTTCATTTTTATCTTATATCCCAAAAGTTAACAAATCTCAAGGTGTCTATAAGAATAATATTCATTCTAATAAAAGATACAAAATAAATCATTTCCAGAAGTGGATATGCATTTGTCATCATAAAAATTGGTTTCTTGTATATCCAAAACTAGAAATTAAAGACTACTGTCTATATCAATGATAAAATAAGTTTCATCTCTTCATTTTGTATTTTTTGTGTACACCAATGTTTATATTCTTTGTGCACACCAGTGATGCTATCTTGCTATATTTATTGTCCCATAGAGATATAATTTAGTTGCATTTTAGCTGATTTCTTAGCTATAGACTTGAAAATAATGTGATACAAGATGTGGAAAAACTAATGACTTCTCTGCATGAGTACTAAGGTATAGGCAAGAATCAGGATTTGATTCTTTGCCAGCATATAATTCCATGTGGTATACATAACCATTGTGGCCATCACCACACACATCATTTGAAACCCCTCTTTATTGGTTTTAAGAGTTTATACTTTTACAAGGTACTATGCCCAGTAAATTGTGTGCTTGTTTTATCAACTGCAATATTTCTGTATATCTGATAATCAGTCTTAAAATTTCCATTCCACTGCTCTATAATATTTTAATTATATATATATATAAATTACTTGTTATACAAACCCAGATATGCAAGTGCAAACACAAACACACAACCTTTTGAGAATCATTATGTCTATAAAATAAGATTGCCTCAAACTTGGATCAGAATCCCAAAACTACATTGTACATAAATGACTACATTATTTTGGAATACAATTATAATTTATATACTACACACACTAATACAAAAGCAAACCCATTAATAAATTATAATTTATATAAATAATAAAACTATACAAATAATAGAAAAATTTTGAATATTATGCAAATAATAAAAATAAAAAAATTAAATACTTACGAGCCCCAAAATTACATTATACATAAATCATTACATTATACTGGAATACAAGTATAATTTATATACTACACACTCTAATACAAATGCAAACACATTAATAAACACATCAATAAATTATAATTTATCAAATAATAATAAAACATTAAAATAATACGATGCAAATAATAGAAAAATTTTAAAAACCAAAAAAAAAAAATTAATTGAATACTTACGATATTGTTTTTATCGGGATGAAGGCCTTGAATCTTTGAGATGTTAATCCATTTTACTTCAGAGTCTTGCTGAAATGAAAATTATGCCTTTGTCTTCTTCATCTAGTAAACAGCAGAAAAGAAAAAAAAAAGAATCTACTAAGAAAAATATTAATAAAAAAAATCTAAATTTTGTCCAATTTTAGCATACAATGTGCCATTTTAAAAAGGATTCAAGAAGTAATAAATGTTGGGATTTTTATATACATCATGTTTATAGTTTTCCTAAAATTTTAAAAAGAAAACAAAATTTCAATGAATCCTCTGCCAGCAGTGGCTGTCATAGTACAACGACTTAATCCATTAAACTATCAATTGGAAGATACATTATATACTTATTAAAAAGTCAGTCTGTTTGAAATAACTCTATAATGTAAACCTAACATTGAATTATATGAAATATTGTTAAATCATTAATAAATACTGTTTTATTGTTAGATTTTTCCAGAATTTTGTTTACTGTTATGTGCTCCACTAATTGTTATTTTGCCAAGACTCTGCTTTCCACAATTTAGAGTCATTTTAGATATACAAGTAGTGATACAGCTGATCAGGCATTTGTATTTGTTATTCTCATTGGTAAATTATAATTTTTTTAGATTAGAGATCCAGTGGCAACTTCTGATGATGGATATTAGGTGTTGGCTGTTCATTACAGTATATATAGCCATAAAACCACAAAATGGAAAAATAAAATTATTTTAGTTTAGTTTATTTATTTCTTGCAATCAGTTATTATAATGAAATAAATTTGCTTTTTGTCATTGTAGTTATTAGTTATAACAAGTTTTATAATATTTGTTTTAAAAGTAAGGGAAAGTAATCATTTAGAAAAGTTGAAAAAATATTACAGTGATTTACTACAAATGGTATGAGATACTGCTCAATCAGAAAAGGGGGCATAAAATTTCTACATCACAAAATAAATTTAAACTAATTTAAATTCAAATTAATTTGACCAAATAAAGATTTTCTGAGAAAGGTACTAAGATTGATACCTGCTCAATTTAAAAAAAATAGTATGAAATTAAGGCATTTGAAAATTGATAGCCATACCACACAGCCATTGCAGGTTCATCTTTCAAAAAGCATTATTTTATTAATAAAAATATTGAAATAAATGAAAATATATTTAAAATGTAGAAATCTTTCAAATTAAATTAAAACTTGTTTCTTTTCAATGAATATAAGATGGAAAGTTTTAATTGGTTCAAGCCAGGTCTCAAGTGAATTAAAATTTTGTTGTTTCTTTGATTATACTTGCCACCTATGTACAAAAGCAAAAACTAAATTATAAATATTTTTTTGAAAAAATAAATTGAATGAGTAATTATTACTAAAGCAACATCAGTCCCTAGCAATGCTAGAGTGAATAAAATGAGAGGCAGTACTATTCTGATTAGAGATTGGAATCGACAATAAAAAAGGTTCAAATATGCTGCAACTCAAAAGGTGCTTAAGTAAATATTACTCACAGCAACAGATTTGATTCTGTAAATTTAAAATATCAATTTTATTATTGTTTATTGATGAATGGTATTAAAGCATCTAATAATAAAGAAAGTAGTTCAGATATGTATACTGTTTGTTTTGAATATTGCATAAATTTGCATAGCTTATCTATTTTATGATGGTTTTTAAACTGGAAATGCAGCTATTGTTTCTACTTTACATGATAGCACCTGCTGCAATGAAATATGTTATAGTAATGTGGCACAGAATTATAACTAGTTTTCTAAATAGTTTCTGTATAAGTAACATTTATGAATCGTTTTTCCAACCATAGATCATCACTTTTTTTACAATCCTGAAAGTATGCTATCTGCTTCTGGAGCATTTCCTAATTTAAGACAATTAAGAACACCTTCAAAACCTATACCTACTGGTTTTATCAGACTGAGCTTTAAATAGCATTATTTAAAAAATTCCATTAATTACTCAAGCTCACTGTACATGGCAAAAGAAATTCTGATGAGTATATATATTTCATCTATAACTTCTCATTAATCTGATAAAAATTACCTCAAAATTTTATATGGTTTTCTATTTATATGTATTCTTAAAAATATAAAATTATCATATATTCTTTTTAATTTTTTTGTTATTATTGTATTGATATTTTGGACATATCTAGTTAGCGATTTTCAGAATTTACAGTAATTTAAATAATTAAGCCATTACATAAAACTACGATTAGAAAATCCTGTTAACGTAAATGCAACTGTGATTAAGTTTGAATATACAGTTACATTTCAACTCCGAACATTTCTGTTCAAATACATTGCCCAGAATATTTGTAGGTAAGCTCATAATGTGTCCTTTTTATTAAATTTGCTCTATCAATGCCCATTTATTGCAAGTTTACTAAAAATGACTCAATTTTAATTCTGCTTCCAAATCTGTGTAATGTTATTAAAGGAGAATGTTGTAAGATTGATTATATTTCTACACTTTACATATTTATTATGCAGTGGTAAAAGTTGTTTATACGTTTATTGAAATTAGTACAGTTACAGTTATAATACACTATTAACTGAAATTTTATTTTAGTTTTACATAATGACTTAATTATTTAAGTCATAATTTAATAAAAACATTCATATAATAACAATTTTTTCCTGTAAAAAGGAAAAGACGTCCTGAATTGGTGGTCGAGAGGTCAGCGCGACTGCCTTGCACTTGCAGGCAGTTGCCCAGGTTGCGAGTTCGCATCCCGGTCGATGCTATGACACTTAAAAAAAAAAAAAGACTACACAATGATTCAATAATGTTGTTGATAGCTATGAAGCAGAGGAAATACAATGAATTTTTATTCCTAAAAGCATTTCTTTTTCCTAAGTAACTAGTCAAATATCATCATCATCATCAACCATTATCAATCCACTGCAGGATGAAGGTCTCTCCAATTTAATTCTTTCCTATCTTTAGCTTCTCTTCTCCACATCACCCCTGCACACTTTCTTATTTCATCCATCTATCTCATGTGATCTCTTTCTGGGTCTTTTACAATCTCTTGCAATCCAGTTTAAGATTTTTAATCTACAATAAATTAGTAAATGCCACATTTTACACCAAGTTTTATGATTTTTGATATACTTTTATTGCTTAATCACTTTTTTTATTATTATTTGTTCATTTTTATTAAATTAGAAGCAACTATTTTAATGTCTTTTTAAATGGATTGTTACAGCTGTCTCTGCTAGAAATCAACATTATTATCTAATCTATATATTAGATTTGCTTTATAATATTCAGTTTTGCTCATAAATTAATTGTATATTTTTGATATTATAATATGCGTACTTGTATATCTGTCTGAAGGTCATTACATTCATTTCGAAGAAATCTAAGCAATGTTTCATTTAAAGAATTTATTTAAAAACCGCTGGGATCTTTTTATTAAAATAAATATTTTTCTGATATTATTAAAAATAATTTATGATATAAGCTTTTCTTTTAAAGTTATTTTAGAGCAAGTAAATAAATATAATAAGTGCTATTTTGGTGAATTCTAAAAACATTTTCTCCAAGAAATTTTCAGCATTTAAATTTCCTGCAATGGAAATTACTGACCTTCATTGATAATGTGATAACATGTAAATAAAAGGCAAAAAAAAAAGGCAGAAAATGACTTTCTATTCTGAAAATTAATTAAATGAAATTTGATGTTGTTCAGGAAATAATAAAATTTTACTTCAGATAAAAGAAAAGCTTATTTAAGCTTAATTAAAATTAGCTCCTTATTGAAAATAAAAGTTTGATAGATGCTATGCTAAAAAAAGCCAATGGAATGGCATAATCTACAACTGTTTTGATACTGCCATCTGGTGTTCAGTGATTTATTGAACAGACATAGCTGGTTCTAGACTAGGATAATATAAAATTGATTACTATAGCAAACTTTAAATATAAACTAAAAAAAAATCATGTGATACTATGCCTGTTATATACCATCGATTTGCTGAAAAAATCAGAAATTTATAAAGGAAATAATTAACAGTGGTTACAAAAATATATTATTCATCAAATGCTAAACTATGTAGCAGATATTGACTTCAGTTCAAAACCTTAGAATATTTAAATATCTTCATATCATTAATTAAAACTGCATAATGTAAATAAAGATAGCTTCAGGATAGATAAAAGTAATCCAGTTCTTTTTGCTAATGAAGGTAACTAGGTTGGATAAATGTCAAGTACTATCATATATATTTTCTACTAATTCTTATATATGATCCAGAAAAAAATAGTATAAAATGAACCCAGTATATAGTTTGTTTCAGTGGAAGAGTGGTGGATTCAAGAACTAAGGGTAATGGATTCCAAACTCCATATCACTTCTAATGCTCAAATGTCACATAATCTTCAGACCCATTTAGTTATTTATTTAATCCTACTTATTGTTAAATATAAACAATGTTTAATATTTTTAGAGCAGTAGTATGCGAATCTTATTAATCTTGTTTGTTTATTTCACATATCTTATTTTTAAAAATATGCAATGTAGTAACTTACTTCTTATTCTCTGTTGCAGTAAGATGATCTGTCAAGATATTCTTACCATGCTTTTTACCTAAGCCTTCCTGTGGCCATTCACAATCCATTAATATATTCCATTATTTACTCAAATTATAAAAGGTGTTTTTTTTTTTAAATATCAAGTTGTATTTATACATTTTCAGATACACTCAATTATTAATAATATGAAAGGAAACCAATCTTTCAGACATGTGCTATTGGTATTAATTCACTTGCACTCACATATCACCTGAGTGCAAGCAAATTAATATTAATATTGCATGTCTGAAATGTTGTTTTCCTGTCAGATGATTGACATATATAGATCACTAATACATTAATTATAGATATTCAACTGTTAATAGTAACCCACAAATTAGCATAAAATGTTTTCTAGTAATATTAATCTCGTCTTTTTTTTCGGTATTTCTGACCTAACCAGTGATATTCTGGCATGAGATTCATGAATACTAAATTTAAACTGATGCTCTAACTAGGTAAAATAGTCTATCTTATTAGAGCATCATCTTAAATTCTATCACTTGCAGAAGAGACTATTACTGCTTGAAACAGGATGTTCCATACTAACGTGTATATTATTATTAATAGTTGAATGTTGTTGAAAGTATATTTAAAATTTGAATTTTACTAAAAAGATTAATCTTAATATATATCTGAGCACTTATAGCATATATGTGTGGAGATGGTAATCTGGACCAACTGATGATTGCTGTTTTAGCATGAAATACATATATTGGTGATTATTTATTTTTTTGACATATATGGGTTCAAGTGTATCAGTGTTATGAGATAGTATGGAGAGTGGTGGGGCATGTGAACGTCTGCACTTATATACCCTATATATTAAAAAGATTAAATAATCAACTAGATGATTGAAATATTCCAACTTAAAATTAAAATGACATAACCGCAAACCTCCAGATGAATATAATTTTAAAGATTATCTTTCTTTTTAGATGGATAATTATATCTTTAAAACTGCTAAGTTGGGAATGTCTTATAATAGATCTACTTCTTCTAGATTACTTATGTAAATATTCTGACATTATAAGTCTCATTAGAAATGATTTACTTTTGTTTTGTCTCTCTTCTTCTTTTAAGGTTTTTCATTTGAGAATTTAAGCAAGAAGTGCTGGTCATCAGTAGTTCCTGATTTATTTTTATAATAAAAAATATTTCGAAACATATATTATAAATAATTTAATATATATGAATAATATTTTTATAGATTTAAAGAATTTGTAACATTGAACATTATTAGCATACGTCACTAGTTAGTCTGATCACTATTTTTTCAAGTTTATGTCCAGTTTTTTGTTATAGCTATTAACCAATCCTTAAGTAAAGTTCAGAAGAATCATGGGAAACTGGATTTATCCAAATCTTATCTCAACATTGTGAGTTGAACTAATCCAGTGGTGCCCAACCTTTAACTTGACGCGAGCCAGTTGAGAATTTAAAAAAATTTGGGGAGCCACAATTATATATTACATTTTTCATATTACATTTATAAACATGGTACTTGGGTACTAACCTGCAATGTAGGGAGATAGGTGGGGGGGTATCAATCCGCCATTTCTAATGTGGCCAAAATAACGTGTACACGGATCTTTCTCGATGAAAACATCAATATATACAGCAAAATATATATGTGTACACGAATCTATCTCGATAAAAACAACTATTTACAGCACTAAACATCAATATATATATATATACAGCAAAATATATACGTGTACACGGATAAAAACAACTGTTTACAGCACTAAACATCGATATATACAGCAAAATATATACGTGTACATGGATCTATCTCGATAAAAACTATTTCCAGCACTAAACACAATATATATACAGCACCAAACCAAACGTCTACAAGGATCTTTCTCGATAAAAACAACAATATATACAAGAGCACTAAACACAATATATATATAGCACCAAACCAAACGTGTACAGCAAAAAAAAAAAAAAATGGTGTAATATGTTAAAAAGAAAAAAAAATGTAAATACATTTTATTTATTAAAAATTTGGTAACATACATATAAATTACAATTACAGGAAAAATATATTTTATTTAATGTGAAACCTGACACTGCATATCGTTATTGTTTGTATTGTAAAAATGTTTATTTTTTAGTGTGTGCAATTCGAGCCACATTAAACAGTTACGCGAGCCACATGTGACTCGCGAGCTACGGGTTGGGCATCCATGAACTAATCTAAGAGATTGAATATAAAAGCATTATTACTTCAGAATCCTGAGGCACCTAACTGCACCACCTAAAAACAACGTCTCATGAATTCAAATGACTTTAAAATCTTTTATTGGCCTTTGGTTTATAATCTGACTTTTATGAAAATGTTTAGGCTTGTGTCTTTTTATCTTCTTAGAAAGTTTGTCTTTAAAAACTTTTGATTAATCTATAAGTATTTTCTTTTTTTGCAGAGTTTGAAAATTTATTTCTGGTTTGTTTTTTTAATATTGTATTATCTATGCAGTTGTATTATAATCCAATGTTTACATTTACAGTGTGATGCAATTTAAGTATCCAGAAAGTTTTGGTAAAAGGGGAGGGGTGCACGTTTATACTCGTAATGTTTGGATACAAAATTTTTCCAGTTTCATCTAAAAATTGTACATTATTCATGAAGTCATGTCATAAAGTTTCATTTTAAAACTTCAGTTGACTAATTGTTTACAATCTCTGGCTTTCATAATAAAGTTTAATATTTTAATACATTTTGGAAGTTTATCTACAAGAAGTATTGGTTAATCTATATGAGCAGATTTTTTGCAAGGAATTAAAATTTTATTTTCCATTTATTATAGATAAGATAATACAATTCCTAAATTGCTCACTTTCAAAGCAAAAACTTTTCCAGTATCCTCTCATAGAGGAGTATCCAGTATTCATCAGACTCTTCAATTTTTAGGTAGAAAGGACTTTTGCATTTTTTCTATCTTTATTTTACTCACTGGTTAAGAATATATAGATACCTATTTACTGATCAAAATACAGTAATTATTTACCTTGGTGATGGGATGTTATTGGATAGGAAAATCCCAAATCTACTCAAACCATTTTCAATTTTATTCAGTCCAATTTTATAATTATGTCAGGTGACTGATGATAGTATTTTACTATGAAAAGCAACTTTCATTAGAGATTCTGATGCTGAAGAACTCTACTGCTTTTTATATTAATACTTATATCACATGATTTTTAGATACTTACTTATAAGCATCTTGGAGTTATTTGTCTTGTTTCTGATGACTCAATTCATTTGTTTGGATTAGAGATATTAATAACAAACAATCTCATACACAGATGAACCACAATATATACATATTTCATTTTCATCATTTATTTGTAGAAAATCTTTAATCTGTGTAACCATATGGTCAATTGCTCATAAAGTGGGGGGGGGGGAAAGTTTGGTTATCTTAATGAAATTGTAGTTCTTAAACCTCATTTTATCTCTCAAGTAATTGATTAAATGAAAAAATCAAAATAACATCACATGATCACACATTTCATAATGCTTTTCAAAAGCTAACTATTTTACTCCAGCTCTACTACCTATTATAAACTTGAGTAATCAATGTATGTTATATCTATACTCTTATTCAATACTTCTCTATTGTAGTCTGGAGTGGATAAGATAGTATGGAAAGGAATTTAACAAGCACTATATCTAGCATCTATTGATTATTCAAGCGTATAAAGAGTAAGAAGGAAATAATAAGTCTGGAAAAATAATGGGCCCAATATCTTATCACGTGGATATATCACCACATGCTTTTCCATAACTGTCCAAATCTTCACATATATTTTTCATCAAAATTCTTATGCTATTTTAATGTATATATATATACATTTATGGCTGCAGAAAGGAGTTTTGCTATTAACTGAAAGGAGACCCTTTGATTCCTCTTGGAGGCCTTAAAGGAACCGAGCAGGGCAAATTCCTAATGTCCACTCCATACGTTCTTGTCATTGCAACTGTTATTACTATGTGATTATTCATATAGTATATGAACATGGATGGGCTGCTCACCAACATGCATTAGCCAGCGTGGTGAGTTTATTGGCTTTTTACCTCTGAGTTTAAGATCAAGAAACACCATGGTCTTTCTTCTCAGTGCCTGATAAGGCAGAATGAATGTTTGTGTAAATGATAAATATTTTCCCAATACATATATACAATTATGACAGACAAAAATAAAGCATGGCCCTTATTCCCAGGAGGCTGTAAAGTCACCAACCAAGGCAGCGGTTGGTGGCCAAAGGCGGAGGGTGCTAAGAATCCCTGATTGCGGACCCAGGCTGCCATTTGATGACGACTTTTTATTTAGGTACTTACAACTGCAGATCACTTTCAAGTGAAGGAAGATTGCAAGAATTAGAAGAAGAACTCTCTTATATTAAATGGGACATTATTGGACTTTGTGAAGTTAGAAGAAAAGGTGAAGAGACAATTGATTTAAAAAGTGGACATATACTCTATTATAAAGGCACAAATATTGGAAATACAAGTGGAGTAGGATTCATTATAAATAAAAAGTGGAAGAACAATATTGTGGAGATTGATGGTGTATCGGACAGAGTGGCAAGATTAGTTATACAACTTAATAGCAGATACCAAATGCAGATAATTCAGGTTTATGCCCCAACAAGTTCTCATAGTGATGAAGTAGTAGAAGATTTTTATATGGATGTACAAAAGGCTTTTGATCAGAGTAAACACCATTTTAAAATTGTTATGGGAGACTTTAATGCTAGAATTGGTAAAAAAAATGAAAGATGAAAGTGCTGTGGGTAATTTTGGTTATGGTAATAGAAATGAGAGAGGACATAGACTTGTGGAGTTTGCAGAAAAAGAAAAACTTTATATTATGAATTCTTTTTTTGAGAAAAATGTTAAAAGGAAATGGACATGGAAGCATCCAAATGAAGGTACAGCAGAATTGGGTTATATTTTGACTAACAGGAAATACATATTTCAAGATTGTAATGTTCTTAATAAATTTAACACAGGAAGTGATCATCGATTAGTAAGGTGTAAGATACGTGTTAATGTAAAACTAGAGAGACAAAAATTATTAAGAAAAACAATATTTACAGTTGATATTCCTAATCTTCAGAAACATTCTAATGAATTTAAATTAGAACTTACAAATCGGTTTCAAGTATTAGTAGATTTTGAACATGATTCAGATTTGAATGAAATTAATATGAAAATAACTGATACACTTTTGAAAACTGCAACAAAGATAGCTGGTAGAAAGAAACAGCAATTGACCAATAAAATTTCTACTGAGACTAGAGAATTTATGAAGAAAAGAAGGAATATGAAGATATACAAAAATGATGCATTAAAAAGAATTGAATATCTCGAATTTTGTAAAATGGTGCGGAAAAGAGTTGAAAATGATATAAGAAAGTATAACTGTGAACTAGCAAGGAAAGCTGTAGAAGAAAATAAAAGTCTTAAGAATGTAAAACAACATTTTGGTATTGGTAGGAAATTTATATCTGCAATAAGAAAAAAAGATGGAATTATTACTAAAAGGAGAGATGACATCATGAAATTGGTAGAAGATTTTTATCAAGAATTATATAGTAATAAAGAACAAGTACCTCCTATATCTATTACATCTTCCAAATTGCCCAGAATTTTAAATGAAGAAGTGAGACATGCAATTAAATGTATGAAGAAAGGAAAGGCTCCAGGTAATGATGGAATTATAATTGATATATTAAAAGAAGCAGGTGAAGAAATAGAAAATTTTTTAGCAAAGTTATATACCAAATGTCTAAATGATAAAGATGTACTGGATGATTGGAAGAATGCAGTAATAATATTAATATTTAAAAAAGGTGATAAAGAAGATATTAGAAATTACAGACCTATCAGCCTTTTATCAGTTTTATATAAAATTTTTACCAAGATAATTACTACTCGTCTACAGAGAACATTGGATTTCCACCAACCAAGAGAACAAGCTGGATTTAAAAGTGGTTTTAGTACAGTAGATCATATCCAGGTATTGAGAGAAGTTATAGAAAGGACAAATGAATATGAGTTGCCATTATGCTTAGGATTTGTAGATTATGAAAAGGCATTTGATTCTATAAACATTTCTTCAGTGATTAAAGCATTAGATCATCAAGGTATAGATCCAGGATATTGTCATATTTTAAAGAATATTTATAAAAATGCAACAGCAACAATTAGATTACATAATGACACTGGGAAAGTCAACATTGAGAAAGGTGTAAGACAAGGTGACTCCATATCTCCAAAACTTTTTACAGCAGTGCTGCATGAAGTATTTTGTGGATTAAAATGGGAAACTAAAGGAGTGAAAGTAAATGGTGATTATTTAAGTCATTTAGATTTCGCAGATGATGTAGTTGTTTTTGCAAATAATGCTTCAGATCTGCAGGAAATGTTGCAGGAATTATCAGATGAAAGTAGGAAAGTAGGACTAAAGATAAATGTTAAAAAGACTAAAGTAATGTTTAATCGATTTGCTCAAAATATGAAAATAAAGATTGATTATGATGAATTAGAAGAAGTTAACAGTTACAAATACCTTGGTCAGATTATTAATACAGATGGAAACATAATGGAGGAAATTAATCATAGAATTAAACTTGGTTGGAGTGCTTTTGGTAGAAATAACTTGATACTAAAAGGAAATATGCCTATGTGTTTGAAAAGGAAGGTTTTTAACAAATGTGTTTTACCAGTTCTTACTTATGGATCTGAGACTTGGACACTTAATAGAAGAGCAATTCAGAGACTTCAGACCACTCAAAGAAGTATGGAGAGATGTATGTTGGGAGTAACAAGAAGAGATCGTAAACGCAATGTATGGGTAAGAGAACAAACAGGTGTTACTGACCTCATTGAAAAAATTAAAAGATTGAAGTGGAGTTGGGCTGGACATATTGTTAGAAGAGATGATAATAGATGGACAATTGAAATTTTAAACTGGATTCCAAGATATTGTAAAAGACCCAGAAAGATACCACATGTGAGATGGATGGATGAAATAAGAAAGTGTGCAGGGGTGATGTGGAGAAGAGAAACTAAAGATCGGAGAAGATGGATTAAACTTGGAGAGACCTTCATCCTGCAGTGGATTGATAATGATGATGATATACATTTATATAAATAAGTTATTTTTTGCAAATAATTTGTTTTCATATTTGATAAACAATTTTTAATAAATATTTTTTTTCTAATCAGTAAGTTATTTTTTTTTTTTTTGCAATAAATAATATAAATTAAAATGATGTAAAGGAACTTTTATTAGAAAACCAAAAAAAAATAATAAACTATTTAATTAGGCATTGAAACTTTTGAAATTTTAAATATATGAGCAAATATATTACAAAAATTATCTATATGCTATGCAGAATGTTTCAGTCCCCTGTATTTTTTCTTTGTACATTTTACAAATTATTTAATGTACTGATTATCTTTTTAAAAAAAAAAAAAGTTTACATATTCACAAACAATAACTTGTACTTTGACATTTTGAAACATTTATTAAAAATAAATAAGGCCAAGAATAGAAAGAAGGAATGAGCAACATTTTATAATTTTACTTATAAAATAATAATAATTATATGCAAAGTTTCAATTTATATTATTTTGCTTGCAAAAAGTCATTTATTAATTACCAAAAAAGGTGTTTATTTAAAATTATTTATCAAATACAAAAAAAAGTTACTTAAAAAAATTATTTATTAAATAATTATAATGTTGGTATTTGTGTATTATTCTGTCAATCAAGATAAGCAGCCATTTTTTTATAATTATACAGTTTCAGGGGCATACAATAAATCTTTCAAACAAAATAGCTGTAAAAGAAGTGATATATTAATGTGATAATATGCTAGATTATTTTGATCATCTGCATTTAAATGTTGAATGTCTAGAATAATTGCAACTTTATTTAAACTTTTCAAATACAAACAACTGTTAGTAATAAATAACATACAAATAGATAAATAGGTGTTGTCTATTTGTGGTTATTACTAATAGTTCTTTGTATTTAAAAGTTTAAAATTTTTTAAATGTTTAACATTTAATGATAAATAAGGTAATAGTTCAACACATCTTATCAAATATACCATCATCATCAACCTTCAGGCAAATAGATCTTATTTAATATTTCCAGTTTTATTTTTTTTATATGTCAAAGCATTGACTGGGAAGCGAACCTGGGCCAGCTGCTTGGAAGGCAGCTATGCTAAACTCTAGGTCACCAATGCTTGACTAATTATTATTTTTAAAAAAGCAAAATTATTACATTTTATTTATTATCCATCCTTGACATAATTCCAAAAACTTATATATTTTTTCTGTGTGAATGTAATTTTAGTAATGTAAATGTTTGGACATTTATACAGAAACAGTAACCATATATTTTTATCTAAACACTTGCTTAGTATGTTTTCAGTATATTTGGCTACCTTTTCAATATAAATGTCCAAATAATATATTTTTTTTTGTTTGTTTTAATTCAGCTTATTAATATAAAAATGAAAAATATATAACAAACATAAATAAAAAAATTTTTTATATTAAACCTCTTATTCACTATTTATAAAGAAGAGTAATTGAGAACTATTCATGGTGGTGGTCTAATAATCATAATAATCTGAAAAATCATCCCAATTTGGCTAAATAGAAATTCAGGTGTTGTCTCACAGTTCCCAGTTTTTTTTATTTCCCCATTTGGCCAGCCCCCATAGTCTTTCTGCTTTACACATGCATGATTAAATCAAAAAAGTTATAGTGATGATTTACTTGGAAATGATTCAAATACCACATTACTTAATTAACCACTTTTATATGGCTTCCAATAGCTCAATTATATATATTAGATCCATCAGCAACATTTTCTTTTATGGCATCCATAAGAATGGCCTGCTGTTCTACCTGGAATAGTTACACTGACTTTAAATGAAGTTTGAAAATGTTTTGAACATGTCACTCACTGTTTAGACATTATAATATAAATTTAAAAAATTGAAATAAATAATTGATTTATTATTTTTTTTTAAACTTAACAACTAAAACATATTCGATAAAATAAAATTGGAAAAAACAACAAATATTTGTAGAGCCCCTGAAACTGTATAATTTAAAAAATGTTACCAAGCTTTAAATGTTTTATACATATTAAAATATTGCATAAAATTTTGAATAGTGAGGAAAAGTATACATGATTATTTGCACACCAAACGAATGTGATAAAATATCATATGGTTATTTGTCATGTGATAATGATTTAATAATGCGTATAAGTAGAATTCATATGTTTTTCCATGTTTAGGCTGGATATCAACATCACACGAATAGCAATAGAAATCAAACAACAATAGTTTATTAAAAAGTCAGACACTGTATTTCAAAGTCTCTGGTTTTCATAAAATTCTTAGAAGACATGAATTTGTAATGGAGTAAAACAACAATCACTATCATATATTCTCTACAATGAGGCTAATAAAATTTTTAAAAAATCCAAAGCAGTAATAAACATAACAAAATGCCAAATGTTTATCTATGTAAAAAAAAATTTGTGAAACATATCCACCAAAAATAACTAAATCATCCACCAACTTGTTTTAGTCTATTATTTTCTCAATTTTATATTTGATGCAATTAGAAATAAGACAAATCACATGATAATTTAATAATTTTTATTAATCCTTTATTAGAATAGAAATTATTCAATAAGAATAATATTTCTGTAGTGTTATTTTCACTGCACCACTCTCACCCAATATAGGAACTGGTTTCTATCTACTTTTAACACTTTCTGGAGAGATGTAATTATAAACATACAACCAAAGATAAGTAAAAAAGATTATGATCCCAAGATGCATATTTCATGCTGAACCAGCACCCATCAGTGGTCCAGACTATAATTTCTTACACATATCTTTGTCATTGTTTAGTATATATAGATAGCAAATTATTGCAGTTTAATTTATAAGTGCCAAAATTGCTGCTTTTATGATTCTGACACAAATCACTTAAAGGGATTACATTAATAATTTTTATTAATCATTCTTTTTTAGAATAGAGATTATTCAATAATGAATAATATTTTTGTAGTTTAATTGATACTATACTTTTCTTATGCAAGTTTAGGGAATGGTTTCTATCCACTTTTAACATCTTTTGGAGGGATGTAACAATAAATATATGACCCAAGTTGTGGAAAAGATATATGATAAAATGTATATGATCCCCAAAATGCACATTTCATACTGAACCAGCACTCATCAGTTGGCCCAGACCACAATCTTTTACACAGAATCTTTATCATTGTTCAGTATATACAGATAGAAAATTACTATAGTTTAATTAATAAGTGTCAAAATTGCTGCCCTCACAACTCTGACACAAACCACTTCATATGTTTATGATTACATCCCTCCACAAGGTATTAAAAGTGGATAAAAAGCATTCCCCATCTTGTGTGAGAGGTGTAATGAAAATTGCACTACAGAAATATTATTCAATATTGAATATGGTCGAGAAGTCAGTGACAGCTGCTTTACAAGCAGTTGTCCCGGGTTAGCGGGTTCACTTCCCGGCTGATGCTATGACCCATGAGAAAAAAAATAAATGACTAATAAAAATTATTAATTTAATTCCATTAAGTGGTTTGTGTCAGAGTTGTGAGGGGAGCAATTTTGGTACTTATCAGCTAAACTGTAGTAATTTGCTATTTATATATACTGAACAATGATTAAGATATGCGCAAGAGATTGTGGTCTGGATCAACTGATGAGTGCTGGTTCAGCATGAAACGTGCATTTCAGGGATCATACATCTTTTCCACATGATTCTGGTCATATGTTTATGATTACCCTCTGTCACAAGATGTTAAAAGTGGGTAGAAATCAGTCCCTACTTTGCATAAGAGTGGTGTAGTGAAAATTGCACTACAGAAATATTCACATGATAATTTTTTTTTATTATCAGTGCATTTAACATACCCACTGAGCCAATCATAATATCCAGATGAAGTCATGTGAGATTTGGTCAAAAAAATCAGTGCAATAATAAAAATATAAAACATACACACATATATATATATACTGAGGCAATATGCTGAAATCATGTACTTGATGGAGAAAGGATTAAATTAAATTAAAAATTATATGATAATAATAATATGACTTATATTTCAAATTTAAATAAATATCTAAGATCATCAAGATCAGTAAGGTTTTAGAAAGCAATAAACAAATTAAGAAATAAACAGTACGTCAATAGTAATAAATAATTATTATATTTTGATCTATCAGTGCCAAACTTATGCCCACACATTTGACGCTATCCACTACATTAATGATTATTAACAATCGTTTATTAGACTAGAGATTATTATATCATTTTAGTCTAGATATAGATTTTAAACTTAATTAATGATCAACATATCTATTTTCATTAAACACAATCATATGGTATCATTAATACAATTTCATTCATTTTTGAATATTTTTAAAATTTCTATTCTACCACGCCTATTTCAAACATGATAACTATTAATAATTAAGCATGTCTTTATTTTTTATTATTTTGAAAATTAAATTATATAAAGTAATAATACATTTCTTCAATGGATTGTATATGTAAACAAATAATATAAAAGAGTGTTATATAGTGAACCTGAACATGGTTTCATGGGAGAGATAGACTCCATTTACATTGTAAGAATTATCAAGTATGATGTCAATTGTTCATTGGAAAGATATAACAGTGAATATAATGTATTGGAGAGCTACAATTAAATATGGTGTTGGAAGTATTTCAGAAATAAAAGTTTTTCACTGAAGAAATTAAAAGATAACATAAAATATAAAGTAAACAGAAAAGTGGACGACTATGTTCTATATGTAAATATATTTATGGTTTACACAATTGGTTTGTATAATTATCACAAAACTCATTTTTAAGCCAATAAACATCACATGATCACCATTTTTTATGCTTACTCTTAAGTAGGGATAAAAGGTGGCTGCTGGAGGGTTACACTATTTCCTAAGATCTAGGTGCAGTACTCGCAGATCCAAGGCTCCTCACTGATGAAGGCCACAAACCAGAAACTAGTCTGGGGATATTGGGTGAGTAGGCATTAGATGGGAATTTTATGCACAAACCTTCTGGCATCCATTGATTACTCTGGCTTGCACTGAGTGGCAATACGTATATGAGAGTTTTGCCTGGTTTAAAACTCATTTTTTTCCTTCTGTCCTTACTTTTCTTTTAATGAAAATTGTCATACTCATTTATGAATGGCTGTTTATTATTTATAGGATCCCAACGTATTAATTTAGAATAAATTAAACTAAAGAAGCAAGTAATTTATCTTTATTGGTTTTTTTATTGTAAATAACAACTGTAAAACTATAGATAGATCCATTTCTCAAGAAAAGGCTTATATGCAAATTCAACTATTTATCTTTTATGCGTATTTGTTTAAATTACTATATATATATTATAATTTATATTTTCAAAAGGTAATCATGTGGTCTGTTGCTCTTAAGTTCCAGAATGGCCGTAAGAACATCTCTATTGAGTCAGCAAACTGGGATTTTTCTTTGCTTCAGTTAGGAGTTAATCCAGGATCATCTTTTAACTCTCAAGTCTCCTATATTTAATAATGATCTAAACTGCAGTTCTTTTATTTAATAATTTTAACTTTATAAGCTTTTAATTCTGATCCAAAAGTGCTGATCACATTTTTATTAAAATAATTGCTACTTACATATTAGTCTAGCCAGTGAGATTTTACATAGGTATTAGTTCAGCTATTTATTTGAAAAAATAACGACCTATAACTTTATTTACTGGAAATGATACAAATGTCTAATAACATGCATTTACATTTTTTGTGAGAAATTATCTTCTATCATCTAAAATTATAAATATTTTTATTTTGAAAACTGGCCACCTATAACTTTATTTAGTGGAAATAAAACAAACATGCATGTACATTTTTTGCGAAAAAAGAGTCCTTAACTAGTAAGCTTTGTCTTGCATTGGTGGTCGAGAGGTCAGCGTGACTGCCTTGCACTTGCAGGCAGTTGCCCGGGTTGCGGGTTCGCATCCCGGCCGATGCTATGACACTTAAAAAAAAAAAAAACAAACTAGTAAACTTTGAACAATCTAAATTTATTACAAGTGGTAACCAAACCAAAAGACATACAAAGATTTAACCTTACAATTCTGCCCATTTACAAAATGTCTCTTAGCATCAACTGTTGTGGACTGAGCTTTTTTACCTTGAAGCACAATCTGTTATCTTGGCTACTCTTCTTCGATAATCCTGAACAAAACACTGCCATTGTTTGGTATAAAATTAGCAGCAAAACCAACATTTTGACTAATAACTTTCTCCTCATTGGAATATTATCTAATATTCATTTACAAAATTAATTCATTTTCTTTTTAGAAGATTTAATTAGAGGTGATTTGAATCCAGATATTCAAGCTCCTTTTTGGCATCCACTCCATTTATGCAACCAACTCACATGACCACATACATGCAAAAATGATAAGTGATCTCCAATGTATGCATTTCATACTGAACCAGCACTCATCAACTGGTCCAGATCATCATCTTCCATGCATATATATATAATCAGTGCTTGATTTATATTAAGACAACAAATTTTCAAACATTAATGGAAAGGCTTCAATTTGTTCCACTCTCCAACTGTTCAACCATACATATCATTGAAAATCTGATGATGGCAAGATTGTAAATGCGTTTAATTTGGTTTTTATATTAATATTTATTTGTTTTGGCGATTTTCATTGCCACTGGATTAATACATAGAAGCCAAATAATCTTATGTTTAACACTGACATAGTTATAAAGTAATTGTTACTTTAAAATTTTAATGTCTTTATTTTTTTGTGGGAGCAAGGGGGGTGGATATTACACACTTATATGAAAATTTATTACATTGTTTGTATTTCCCCCTTTGGAAATCAATCATATAAGTAATATATTTTTTAAACCTCACTTCAAAACTATTCTTTTTTAAAGAAAAAATTAAATTTACATCATTTTCTATTATTTACTAAATTTCTAATTGCTGTGTCTCATTTTGTCATCTGTATACATTTAAATAGAAATGGTAAAATACACACAGCAAGCACAGTTTGACAATGATCTAAACAAAGTCTGCTATTAAGTGAAGTGATATTTAAGCAAACCCTGACAAAGATTAATAATGATTTATTAAAGTAAGGTTACACTGAGTTTGTTTTGGTTACAGTATTTTCAATTATAGATTCAAGATAAAATTGAAGTCTAACTTCAATATTGAACCATCTAATAATAGGCGGGTTTTGATTGCTTCAAAATTGAATGAGTTTTAAGTGTTTCAGTGTTGAATAACTGTAATATTATGCATTTCTCTGGTAGTTTCATAGTTAAAAAAGATTTTTGTTTGAAATATTTATTGGAAAATGAAATTTTAAGCAGAAATTTATGTCTTTTTTGGGAAACTGGAGTTTTTTAAAGAAGCAACCATCTTCTTTTTTGACCATAATTGTAGACTCTTTTTACAATCTTGTTTTCACCACAAGAGTAGATTGACTAAGCTTTGCATCACAAGGCTATTTAGCTAATAAAAAAACACAATATTAACTGATCAATGAAAAAGAATCAATGTTCCCTCTACATTTGTTTTAGGAAAGAGATTGAGCAGTAATATTCTCAGATGACCTGTGTTTGATTACAGAATAAATGAAGCTCAGAAAGTTTTCTATATCATAAGTAAGTTTGGAATTTTTTCTCTGATAGACAATTTGAGTTAATCATCAAGTATTGATCAGAAAATGCATATTTAGATATTGTTAACTACAAGTTAAAAGTCCCAAATGATCAAATAAGTTTGGATGATTTGAATATAAAAAAGTATAATAAAATTTGTTACATAATGTACTATTTGCCACCTGTAGAGGAGTAGTATAATATTCTACTGGCACTGAATTTATTAAACCACCAAATATCACATGATCATCCTTTCCAAGCATACACAAGGTAATAAAACAGAAGCAAAACTTTCCATATAATAGTGCCACTCTACATAAGCCAGAATGATCAATGGATGCAAGAAGGTTTATGCATAAAATCCCTATCTAGTGCCTATTCATCCAATATCCCCAGACTATTTTCTAGCTTGTGACTTTTATTAGTAAGGAGCTTTGGGTCTGAGAGCACTGTGCCTAGATTTTAAAATCTAATGCAACTCTCAAGCAGCCACCTTTTACCTATTTAGTTAACTGTAAAGCTATGAATCCAAATTAAAACACAAAAGTTTTTAATCCAAGCTCATTCACTTATATACTTTAGCTTGCACTGGGGGGCACTACTGTATGGAGAGTTTTGCCTTTGTTTTTCACTGAATTTATTGTTTATCCTTACTTGTTTTCTGATAAGTTTATCTTGATTTTTTTAAAAAAAAAAAAAACTTAATAGCTCTAAAACTAGAAGAGTTTCATTTGTGTTTTTTCATAAATAAATTGTTTTTTATTATATATTCTTCTGTTGTAGATACAGAAGTCATTTTTAACTCACTCACTAATAACTCCTTCCACTCCTTTAATAAATATTAGTGGCAATTTCAATCGTATTTGTACCATTTTATTTTTATAATTAATTTTTTATTCTACATCATATTTTGATAATTTTGACATCATGTGTTACAAATATAAGTTTGCAACTGAAAGATATTCTAAAAATTAATATTTGAAATTTTTAAAATAGAAAAAATAATTATTAAATTGAACACATTATGATAGCAATGGTTCTTTTCATATTGAATCATAACCTCTACCTTGCCAATTCCTCTACAAGCTTTATGATAAATGCTTAGCCAGAGCCAGCACTTAAAATATCTGTCTGGAACCCCTCTCCAAACCCATGACCATGGTTTCGTGCTTTGGCACTCCTCAGAGAGGTGTCAGGGTAGGTTTAGACACTAGATCTAAAAATACCAACCCAAAGCCAAGCACCTATCTAAAAGTTATCTATTGAGTGAAAAATCTGAAATTTTCAGACATCTACATGTCTTCAAATCCAGCTATCCAACTCAAATAGCTATATGGGGCTGATAAATCTTCAGCCATACCATATATTAGTAGCCTTAGCAATATAAAATTACATAAGACTTTTGGCAGAGACTATAAATAGTCAAAATAAGAGTCATCGATCACATGACCCTATCTCTTAAGCTTGTAAGTTATAAACAGTGAGGATTGCCAATTCCTCTACAAGTTTTATGATAAATGCTTAGCCAGAGTCAGCACTTAAAATATCTCTGTCAGGAACCCCTCCCTAAACCCCTGACCATGGTTTTGTGCTTTGGCACTCCTCAGAGAAGTGTCAGGATAGGTTCAGACACTAGATCTAAAAATACCAACCCAAAGCCAAGCACCTATCTAAAAGTTATCTATTGAGTGAAAAATCTGAAATTTTCAGACATCTACTTGTCTTCGAACCCAGCTATCCAACTCAAATGGCTAAGCATTTATCATAAAGCTTGTAGAGGAATTGGCAATCCTCACTGTTTATAACTTACAAGCTTAAGAGATAGGGTTATGTGATCTATGACTCTTATTTTGACTATAATCTCTACCTATTTATAAAAATTATTGAATGAAATATTTGATTCTGGAATTTCATTTTTAAAATGAAAATAAATTTCAATTATCAAAACATAAATCAACAAAATTATCTTTTAAAGTTTTAAATTACATTTATTATTATTAAAATTTCATCAAAAGTTTCATCAGTGACATTATAAAAGATTTTTTTTAGAAAATAATAACTGCCACTTCATTGTAAATTAGATTTTAATGACTTGTCTTTTTAAAAACAAACATTTCTGAATAAAATCTAATTGTAATCAATATTTTTTTATTTAAAATAAATATTTTACAAATATACTCCATAAATAAGCATAAATATATTAATCTTTGGGACGTTTCTCATAATTTGCTCCCTGGTGAATTTTTTTGTAAGTATTATGTGTTAAAATGCATGTAAAATGGTATATTTTATTATAATTTTCACTGGAAAATTTGCACTAGAAAATGGGAAATTCAAAATTCCCACTCTTACAATAGATATAAGCTCTGCCCTTATATGTTCATCCATTGTTTGTTGCCAAGGCTGTAAAATGTTTAGTGTTTTATGATATTGTTTAAAGAAAATAGTTCCAATGATCAAAAGTGTATTTATTTGCAAATTTATTATAGTTTTAGATATTTTTTACAATAATTTACATTATATTTATTAGATATAAAAAAATATAAATTATTAATAAATTTATTTTGACTTGAAATATTTTATTTTCAAAAATATAACATTAAATTAGCAGTGAATTTAAACATGGCTTGAAGCAATTTACAAGCGTAGCTTCTATGTAAGCAATCTACTTATATTTACAAGTATGAAAATATCACAGTTTTGCAATAAATATTCAAATATTTTAAACTTTTAAAGCATAATTCATTAGGTATAAGTGAAATAAATATTCATTTTGATTTCTTAAAATAATAAGAATTAAGAAATATCTCATTGATTTTATAAACTGAAAATAATCTTTCTAGAAATGATGACGTGTAAACTCTTTGTTTTGATTATGATCTTATTTTTTTAATATTTACAGAAACAAAATGTAAACATTTAAAATTTATTTCAGTAGTAAACAAAAATATCTATCAAATGAAGTCAAATTTATTATTTTCAGAGAAGTAATAATCATTTAATCATATATTTTACATTTGATTTGTGAAACAGAGTAAAATGTCAGAAAATGCTGAAATGTGAGAGGCTGCATGTCAGAAGAGTTAAATAAATTGTGGAAAATTGTTTTCCATAATAGTAAAAAACACATCATGATGTTGTCAGTTTCTGTGTATTATGATACAATCAATTATGACATCATCATTTTCTACTGAATTTGGAAATTCATATATTTGAATAATACTGTCATCTTCAGACTTTTTTAAACTAATAATTTTAATTCCAATTTCTACAGCAAAAAATGTGAACAGGCAAAATAGTGTTATAGATAATTGCAAAATAGTGGAGAAAGTCTGCAGTAATAACAGTGCCATCAGACACCTCAAAATATTGACTTAGTCACTCCTGGTTGAGAAATAATTAAATCAAACATTTTTAAGAAATATCCCAACTTATTCTCCTCAAAAAATATATAATGTATATTTAACCTAAGATGATTTGTATATTATTTTTTATACTCAGAGTTTTATAGAAACCGTATTATAAATTAAAATATATGAAATATATTATTAGATAGATTGATCACAGTATTTAGATAAAAAATACAAACAAATATAAATATTGACAACTAAACATATATATTATAAATTGGTACTTAGAAAAATATTGGATTTCAGAGTACTGATAGAATGTCATTAATCAGAATACATACTATACAAAAACTTTTATTATCCAAATAAAATTTCAAAGGTGATTCATATTCTTTGACAATAAAGAATTTAGTTTGTATGTACTTTTGCAAACAAAAACAGAAAAAAAAAGTACATTCTTATAAATTACTTTATTGCTTGGAAATTTATATGAAATTTAAGCCTGGAAAATGATAGAACATGGTCGTAACATCTGGGCCTTGAATTCCAGCATCTGATCCTCTACTAGTGTATAAATAGTACTCATGACACATAGATTTGTTTTCTAGGACTGCCATCTTACATCTGCATAAATAGTGCTCTCAACACATAGAGCTTGAGCTTCAGGATCTGACCCTCTATCACTGTGCAAACAATGCCAATATCATGTTGACTTTGAGTTTCTGTCACTCTACAACTGTGCAAACAGTGCCCATGATATATGGACTACAAGCTCCAGGATTTGACGTACTACTGTGCAAAGTGCCCACAACACCTGGATCTTGAGCTCCAGGATCTGACACTCTTCCATGGAAAAAAATGCCCATGACACATGTACCTTGAGGTCCAGAATTATCACTTCTCAAATAGTGCCCATGACATATGGGCCTTAAGCTCCAAGATCTGAGACTCTACCACTGCAACAACTGTGCCCATGACATGGATCTTGAGCTCCAGGATGGGACACTCTACCACTGCACAAACAGTGTTTACAACAGATGAACATTGACCTCCAAATTGGACCTTTGACCTCTGCACCAACAGTACGGAACAATCTACAATTGGTAAGCTTAACTGGCTATCTGGATTTTGTTTTTCTATCTTAGCAAACTTTGCCTTTACATTGAAAGGATGAAATATCTTAGAATCCAAAAACGTCTCACTTCCAAAAAAGGCTGTTGAGCCAGGAATTTGAATTAATAGTATTTTACTTATACAAAACCGACAAACATATGTATTATACTATATTGTAGCATTTTAAAGCCTTTATTCATTCAAGTGTGTTGCAAATGATAGAATTAACACAATTTATAGCTGTTGCAAAAGTTTTAGTATTTATTGCGATCGTAAATTTGCTTTTTAAGCTTTATCTTTTTTAATTCCTATTGTGGCAGCAAGTATTAAGATTATATGATGAAGCAAATGAAAAATGGTTATACATTCGAATTCTTTCTTTTATTCTATAGGATTTTATATATATAACTTGAAAGATATAAATTACAATTTTATATTTACACAATTACTTTTAAAAATGACTATATTAAGTAGTTGTTATAAATATTAATATAATTAATTTTATTTTTATCATGTTTAATTAAAAACTAATAAAAATTTAAGGACAATAATAATAAAAAAAATACAGCTATTTTAAGTTTAAAATAATGAAGCTAATTGCACACAAAATAATTAAGCATCAATTTAACCTTCTTTTTTTTTAACGATGAAAGTTAATTTTAAATATTTTCAAATACAACTCAACGTTAGTGTATTTTAAAATAATTTTAGCATTTTTTCATGTGCGCATTCACGCACACACACATTATATTAAAAAATATTTAAAATACCAAACTTTATAAATGTTTATTTAAATTATAAATAATATAATGAAATCATTTTTAATATGTGCGTACATAATAGACATATAAACATTGAAATTATAATAGGAATTTTTTGTGTCCGTTAAATTAGATAAAACCTTAACTGTGATATAAATAAACAACCGCCAATTAAACAGATTATCAAACTGAATCCCATCATATAGTAATTAATATACAGACATATGTTCTATGTTAAATACTAATAATTTATTTTTATTCGACATAAGCTCTTTCTCCAGCTCTGTAATTAGACGTTAGATTACCAGTATACATATTTTTTTTATTTCTAAGAAATATGAATACACGTAACTTATTCTGATACTGACGTACTTATCTTTTAGATATACGTCAACAAAATATCACATGACTTGTTCTTTCTCTGCTTATTTTTAACGTATTTTTTTTAATGTAAAGGAGCTAAAGATAGCTGCTAGTTAAATTCTCACTGATGACGACCCATAAACCAAAATCTGGTCTTTAATGCAAATATAATAGCTTCGGTAATAAAATAAAGTGAACTGCTTATAAAAGCAATGAATTGTCGATTAGCATGAAATCAATTATTCGCTTAATTTAAAACAAAAATTAGAACTAATATCCTCTACACTGCTCTAGTTTGTAATATAACTGACCATTTGCAGTAATTGTAAAAGATGATCATATTACCAAACAAGTTACAAAAAAATGAATTGTCAAATAAATGCTACTTATTGATTTTTACTTGTGCTTTGTTTAATAGAAAAATATACTTTTCAAACTGAAATTTATATAAATGAATAAAGAATAATGAAATAAAAGTAAAAGATTAAATCAGCTACAAAAATTCTCTAATTTTTATTGACCACTTCCCAAAGTTTCAAGTGTCCCTAAATCGTTAACCTCAGAATCAAACTATTATTTACTAAAGCAATTTATATTTCCACTATATAAAGAAAGGATTATGAAAATATATATATCATTGACAAAAAAAATCAAAAGCAGTATCCCAAGGCTTGATTTCTTTGATAAGTGCAGGAATACAGATAAATTTCAAACTGAAGCTACATGCAGTGGCAAAAATAATAGTTTGAATATACGCTTCAATAAAGTTTTGTATCATTTTATTCCCAATCTCTCTTTCTGACAATGAAATGAGGATGTATATATTTATATTTTCACGGCTCATAAAGTTTATTTTTTCATTTACATATACTTTAGCATTGTATTTATTAGTATATAATGTAACCCTCAAACAAGCAGAGAGAGGATCACACTGGCCAGCACTGTAATAACTGGATTTTTCTACCACAGAGAATCAGTTCTCTTATAGACAAAAATATTATATAAATACAAATGGTACAATCTCATGTTGGAGGCAGGATTGATAGACAATCCTCTTAGAGATAAATTTACCGTGCTTATCGCCAAAATGATACAAGGCGGACCAATTAATACAATGTTGGACAGTTGGAACATAAAAATCAAGAATACAAAACAATTTCTGGCAACCAACACAATCACCTCATAGATTCGTCTTAATGAAAAAAAGTGAATACCCAGAAAAAATTAACTTTCAGATTGACAAACTGAAATTTGAAACCGTTGCAGCTTTTAATAATAAACTAAATAGAGAAAAAATTATCTCTTCAATACTGTGAGTTCATTGTGATAAAGCCTTTTCCAAATCTGAGTACTATTGCATTTATCCGTCCTCCTCAGCACCCCTAGAATGTTAGCTAATGTAAAGCTGCACGAACCTAATGCACCCCTGAGGCTCATTATAGATTTTGGAGGGATGCACTACTTCTATACAGCAAAACTGGTAAATCAATGGCTCATCGATATTATAGGATTTGTCACTTACACTATCAAATCCTCATTTGAGTTTGTGGAGAAAATTAAAAATGCAGCTTTGGAACTAAATTTCAAGATAGCATCATTGGATATCACATAACTATATGCCTCCATCAACCAGAAACTGTCAACTGAGATAATTAAAACTGAATTAATAAATAATAAATACCCCCTAACAAGTACCAATTTCATCATGAAATTTCTAGCATGGCTCACTGATAATATTATGGAGGTTTTCGATAGTAAATGGTTCCGTATGAAAGATGGATGGCCTATGGGTCTCTCAATGAGCGGAATCATTTCAACCATTTATCTTGGCCATTATGAAAAACAATTACTGCCCAAATATTACACATCTGGACTGAAAATATTATATACATGGTATGTGGACGACGTATTTATAGCTGCACCTGAGAATGTAAATCACAAGTATTCAAGATGACATCCAAGCTCAGATGAAATTAATACTAAATGGGATGCAAGAGAATGAAAAACAAGACGTTATATACTTAGATATACAAGTACAAAGAAATTCAATACAACTCAACTACTGCATAATCATCAAGCCACTTGAAATATAAGGCTACACACACCTGAAGTTGAAGGCACCAGGAACACATAAATTACCAGGTTTGGCAAAATTCCTGTTTAAAAACCCATCATCTCTGCAAATTTGAATAGGACAGAAAAAAACAATCTAATGTACTACTTCAAAGACCTGATGAACATTGAAATTTAAACAGGGAACCATCAACAAGAAAGTCAAACAAATTTTATAACAAACTAAGATCTAACCCAGCCAAAAGGGATAAACCACATATGCTGCTATCGTATATACCTACTTTAGCTAATAAACTCATTAAAACCCTTTACTACAGATTTTAACTTAAATATTCATACACCACCAGCCACTAACAGATTAATTAATAATTCAAAAGAAAATTTGCACCTGACCAAACATTCCAAGCCATTTACAAGATCACATACTCCCCAAAACAGCTGCAGTACAGCATATTATGGGAAAACCCATGCAGCAATTGCCATCAGGGTATCTCAACATCGATACTTATACAACAGGGCTCGAATCAAATCTGAGGGCAACTCAGTATTTTTTGAACATCAAAAATCCACAGGCTATGTGTTGGAATCCTCTACTGCTGAAATAATGTGCACTGAGCACAATGATGCCAAGCACAAGATTAAAGAAGCATGCTTCATTGCAGATGACCCCAACACTATCAATAGGAGAGACACCCGCTTCTCCATTTTGAAAAAATGGATCACCTAGCTATTTGCATACATTTTTATTAAAGAGAACTACAACAATTATTAGTATAAGTTTGAATATGGGAACACAAAGCTCCCAAAACTGCTAAGCAATTATACATATATTCTTAATATAGCTTCACATATGTACGTTTCAAGTGCAATAAATAGATTAAATCTACATGTTGGTTTACTAAACACTTAAACACTATTAAATTCAATAACCATTCAAGTTCTTGTATGCTAAATATTTTATCTTCTTATAGTTCTGTAATCTTATATTTTACGTTTTAAAATGAATGAAAAGTAAATATTCAGATAATCATCTGGCTAACAAATAAAACAATCTTCAAATATTTAAAATTCTTCCTCATTTAAATATTCAGCTTCATACAACCTATAGAGAGATATTATTCTAATATCTCCATGTATGCACTTGTACCAAGCAGTGAAGAACAAAATAATGCAACTGGTAAAAGGGGTACTTTTGTGCTACCCATTACATCATTAATAAAGATGAATCAACATAATATTTATTTTAAAAGAATGCAGGTGTTAAATAAATGATAAATAAAATGAATAAATGATAAATAAAGTGAATAAGCAAGTTTAATGTGACTTTTTAAATATACTCTCATTTACAATTATATTCAATAACTTTATTAAATTGAATTTTCTGAATAAATGGACGTGCTGATGACAATAAACACTTAAACATATTTAATGAATAATAAAATATTTACTTTCAATATAACAACATAAACACTTGTCTAATTTAAAGTAAAATATATCCTCTTTTGAGTAAATCCCTGTAAAATTATAATTATGACAAGTTTTAAGCCAATAAACATCACATGATCACCATTTCTTATGTTTGTTTATAACTGTTATTAAAACAGGCAAAACTCTTTATACAACGTTGCCATTCAGTGCAAGACAGAGTAATCAATGGGTGCCAGAAGGCTTGCTGCATAAAATTCCCATCTAGTGCCTACTCATCCAATATCTCCAGACTAGTTTCTGGCTTGTGGACTTCGTCAGTGAGAAGCTATGGATCTGAAAGCATTGCAATACCTCAATACTACATGGAGAGTTTTGCTTGTTTTAATAACAGTTATAAGCAAACATAAGAAATGGTGATTATGTGGTGTTTATTGGCTTAAAACCAATCCTGCCTAATAGGATAGTGGTGGCTATGGTTATTAAAGAACCAAAGGCACCAAAATATATGAGTACTGAACTGAGTTCAGATCTATATAACTATATAAGCTAATGAGATTGGATTGAAAATATAGAGGGTTTCATTAGATCCTAAGATCTAGGTGGAGTGCTCTTAGATCCAAGGCTCCTCACTGACAAAGACCACAAGCCAGAAACTAGTCTGGGGATATTGGATGAGTAGGCACTAGATAGGGATTTTATGCACAAGCTTTCTCACATTTATTGATTACTCTGGCTTGCACTGAGTGGCAATACTGTATGGTGAGTTTTGCCTGTTTTAATTATGATAAATCCTCACACTTTTAAGATAATAACCATCTAGCAATTATGTATACAGAATATCAGATATATTAGGACACTAGGGATGATATTAAAACTACAATACCAGTAACATTTAAAAATCAGTGTGGAAGTATAATTCTAATGACATTTCAAAAGTAGCTGGATATAACACAAAATAATGATATTAGTTTAATTTTATTAATGCATATAGAGAGCGTACCAATAGCTCAAACAAGCACGTAATTAACAAGTGCAGTTATGAGAAACATTTAAAATCTCTATCCAGAACACTCTTATCTCCAGACCATGGTTTCGAGCTTATGGCCCACGTCAGTGGACAACTAGAATATTCGGACACTAGACCTAAAATATCAACTCAAAAAAACCAGCACTTATTTCAAATGTATATTTAAGAAGAAACTCTGAATTTTTCGCACTTGTTAATTACGAGCTTGTCTGAGCTATTGGTACGCTCTCTATGTGCATTTTTGTAACTACAAGCTCATTAAAAGTAATGTCACATTATATATGACTTGCTTTTTAAATTATTATAATTTTACCTTTAAGGCTTTGGCTATGCTAAGGCTATTAGAATATGGTAGATATGAATTTAATTCAGTCCCATATAGCTATTTAAGTTAGATAGCTGGATTTAAAGACATTTTCATGTCCGAAAAATTCAGAGTTTCTTCTTAAATATACGTTTGAAATAAGTGCTGGTTTTTTTGAGTAGATATTTTAGGTCTAGTGTCCGAATATTCTAGCTCTCCACTGACGTGGGCCATAAGCTCGAAACCATGGTCTGGAGATAAGAGTGTTCTGGATAGAGATTTTAAATGTTTCTCATAACTGCACTTGTTAATTACAAGCTTGTTTGAGCTATTGGTATGCTCTCTATGTGCATTTTTGTAACTACAAGCTCATTAAAAGTAATGTCACATTATATATGACTTGCTTTTTAAATTATTAATGCATATAAGAATGGAATGAAAAAAGTGCTCAATACTAAGAATAAACTAACATCTCTAAAATAAATTGTAGTAGACCTAGAAAAAACAATTGCATAGCTGTGCATACCTTAAATGTTTTCACATATTAAAAATACACATTACTATTATAAATCTAAAGGCAAAATGGATGACAATAAAAGGCAAAATTGATGACAATAAATAGATAAATGGGTATCCACTTACTTGACCTGGCAGTGCCAAAGCAAAAAAGCCTCTCTCTCTCTCTTCCTCTCTCTCTCTCCCTCCCTCCCCTCCCTCCCCTCCCTCCCTCCCTCCCCTCCCTCCCTCCCTCCCTCTCTCTCTCTCCCTCTCTCTCTCTCACTCATATGGAGGGGGGTTTACAAATACACTAGTAATGGCAACCATGCACATAAATGCTTAAATTGATACCTGTCAGCAGCAACATATCAATTGATAAATGAATAAAGCATGAATTTGTTAATAATAAATGGAAAGGTAACCACACAGATACTCATATGCGCAATAACACATATACTTAGTCTAAAAATATATGCAAACCAACACACTATAATTGCAAAGCAATACCAAATATTAAAAAATTTTTAAATCTACCTCAACTCATATACCAACTTTCAAAACAATCCATTCATACACACATCAAATATAGAAAAGCTGTTTTACCCTATGCACAGTAATACACTTTTATATTGTGATATAAATTCCGAGAACTCTTAATAGTTTGTAATTAAAAACCTTTTTATCTGAAAATTTATTCTCACCAAATCCCTTTGTAATGTGTATTATTATAAATATACTTTATATAATATGTCATATAAAATGATAATTAGAAATGCATAAATAATATAATTATGATAGTATAATAATTATAAACATATATCAATTTCATATGAAAAGATATGCCAAAACAAAATTAGATTAATAGCACTGAGTTAGCTTTTGGAAAATTTTCACCAGAATCATAGTGCAGAATAACATCACCCAGTTTGTAATCCAAATATATAATTGTTGGAAAATATGTAAATTTGTTGCAGTATGTAAATTATATGTTCCATTTCTTTGATAGTAGAATGCAAGAGTCTTTTCTGTTAATCAAATGTTAATCTCCTGCAACCACCCATGCTTCTTTAAATTTTCTTTTTCTTTATCATCCCTCTCTGCGCATATTGTTTTAGCATTAAAGATGAAAAGATGTGACTCATAGCCATCTCATGTTCAACAAAAATTGATTCGTATTCATGATTTGATTTTGCTTTTTTATATAGGTAGGTGTGCTGGGCAATTCTTGTTGACCTATTAGCCCAAGATTCATAGTATACCATACTGCAGGCAGGACATTAGATCATATATATGGTATGGGAGGTATGTTCAAAAGGAGTTTTATCTTTAGTGTTTAGAAAGTTGTTGAGAGAGGGAGGCAATCTAAAACTCTAAAAGTGTCTGCACAGCTTATCCAGAGTTTTGTTGAAATGTGTGGGATGTATAGAAGACAGACTCATAGTTTGGCTGGGTTGGTATTATTGGGAAGATTGTTAATGTTCTTGTAGAATTTTTCTATTATTTTAATTAATTTAATTATATTCATTAAGTTTTTATTATATAATTTGATGTTAGTTTTTATGTCTACCTCTTATTTACATAATTTTCTGTTTCTCTAAAAGAAACTCTTTAGACCTCCCATTTTGTGTTTGAATGGAACATCAGATTGGGGACAGATAGCTTTTCTGATTTGAATTAGTTTTAAGTTCATTTTATACTTGAGCATATCTTTATTCTTTTGTATATCTAAGTAAAAAAAAAATTATGCTTTGATTTGTGTCCTCCTATTCAGTAGTCCATTCAAGTGGAATGCTTTGAATATTAATTTTGTGATAAGCACATCATCAACATATCTAATATATGTTGTTTAATGCAGGATCCAAATATTTTGGCTTCAAATTTTGAGAAAACCAGGCTGATGATAATTCTACTAAGCAGAAATTCCATGGGCCATCCACTTGTCATTTTATAAAATTTTCTTTTGGTACAAGCTATTATTTCATTATTGATCCACTTCAAAACTTCCAATTACAAAACCTTTTCTATACTGATTGTAATTGTTTTTCTGCAAAATTTCTTATAAAATGGTAATGGATAGATCCCTCAGCACTGACCCATAGATATCCTTTATGTCCAATGAGGCAAGTTTATGGTGTTTATTAATTTTGATATTTTTTTCCTTATATAATACTAAGGTTGTTTAGTTTCTGGTCAAGAATTAACTTAGGTCAATAATATTAACTAAATCAAATAGATTTAATGAAAAGTGATTTAAAATGCATTCAATGATTTAATAATGCATTTGACTAAAAAAAAATAAGGCAAAATATTATTAATCCAAAATCCTTGATTTCAAGACTTTTTAGATTAGTGATTTTTTTTGGATTTCAACAATAGATCTTTCATCCTCTCATTGTAAACCTGAACACTGCTAAGTTCAAACAAATGGACAACTAACTCTGATTAGGCTTATTAATTTATGATTATTTACTGAATGGTTTTTTGTTTATCTTTAATTTTATTTAAAAATAAACATACAAACTAATATATTTAATAAAAAAATTAAAAAATAGTTTTAAATTTTGTTTGGATAATAGAAGTCTTTGAATAATAATTTTAGCATTAATAATATTCTGTCTGCAAAGCATTTTTTTGTTTATTGATTTTAATGATTTACTTTTACTGATAATAAATAATTTATTAAAATCTATAAATGTAGCTTTAAAAATTGAATCCAGGATAAGTAATGCTAAAAGGCTAGCAAGCAAATGAAACTACTACAAAAGAAATTAAAATATTATTACTTAGTCATTGTACTCTATGTTCAGGGGTCCCAAACCATAGCACTGGCTATTTCCAGTCAGCAATAAGATTCTATCTAAGTTATGTTTTATGAAAAAAGTTTTTATATATAAACATGAGAATAAATTAAATAACACTTAGAAAATATTAAATATAGTCAAGCGATGGTAGCCGAGAGGTCAGCGCAGCTGCCTTGCAAGCAGTAGCTGCTTGCAGACATTTGTTGCGGTTCACTTCCTGTGGATGCTTTGACATATGAAAAAAAAATTAAATATTCTCAATATTTATTTCCTAATTTTCTTAATAGATTTTAAATTTTTAATGAAAATAATTTATGAAGTAAGTATTATTATAAATAAAATTATAACACATTGTACTATGCATATGAACATTTTAATTTTTTTCAATAAAAAAAAATAACTTCAAGACATGGACTGTTTAAAAATAATTTCAGTTCACCAATAACAATTTATAAAAAGAATTCTCGTGAATCCTTAAATCTTTTATTCAATTACTGTTTTTTTCTAGTTGCTGGTAATATTTGGTTAGTCAGTTTTTAATTTGTGTCTTTTTTACCCCACTTGAATAAAACAATATTGGAATTTTCATGGATAGGTATTTAAATGTATATTTTAAAGTTGGATAACTTTTGAACCAAAGGTTTTTTTTTCTATTTATTATTAAAATATTTAAATTCCAATAATCTCACATTATATTGTAAAAAAAAAAAAAGATGCTGAGTGCTACATATTTAATAAATTCTGGTTACTCAACTATTTTTTATATCAACAATAATAAATATATATGCCTCATATATAATAAAATTATACTATATTTAAAGAATATAATTTTAAATGATTTTATGTTGCATAATATGCTGCATTTTATTTAATTATTTCTTGTTTTGTTTTTTTCTAATTTAGTTGAATTTTCATGGATTTGTTTAGGTACTGTGGTATTAGAGCTGCGACATGAAGATGAAGAATTATAATCGTTTAATCATTAAATTAATTAGGTTATTAAATCAAAAACATATTTTAAAATCTACATTAAAAAAAACAATTTAACAAAAAAAAAAATACGAAAAGCATTAATGTGAAGAATAGTTAAAATGCGTGTTTAAATCAAATTGAATGTGCGTTTGCACGTGCATATTCTGCATAATCTATTTTAATACATTGTACAGGTTTATACCTGCATTTATATATGTAATATATGCGGGATTCGAATTCAGACTTTCACACGACCTACAACTCGCAGTGCCATCTTATATTGCTGACTCACATGATCACACACATGTTGAAAAGATAAATAATCACCAATATGCCTATTTCGTGCTAAACTAACACTCATTAAAGTATGAAAATTGGTTATCTTAATATAAAGCTGAGTACTAATTGTATATATGTGTGGAGATGGTAATCTGAACCAACTGATGAGTGCTGGTTTAGCACGAAATGCATCTATTGGTGATTATTTATCTTTTCAACATGTGTGTGATCAGGTGAGTCAGCAATATAAGATGGCACTGAGAGTTGTAGGTCGTGTGAAAGTCTGAGTTCGAATCCCGCATATATTCCATATATAAATACAGGTGTAAGCCTGTACAATGTATTAAAATAGATTATGCAGAATATGCACATGCAAACACACACTCAATTTGATTTAAACGCGCATTTTAATTATTCTTCACATTAATGCTTTTCGTTTTTTTTTTTTTTTGTTAAATTGTTGTTTTTTTATGTAGATTTTAAAATAGGGTTTTGATTTAATAATCTAATTAATTTAATGATTAAACGATTATAATTCTTCATGTCGCAGCTCTAATACCACAGTACCAATATGGTAATGATTAATTAAATTTAAAAAAAGTTACCACTTCTATACTACCTATGGTAAACTTTAATAACTAATAGATCCCAGATTCTAGCATTTTAAAATTTCCTATTCTGTGTTATCCTATCCAATATCCCCAGACTAGAAGTGATGAAAGAAATATTTTTCTTCTAAAACAGCAATATGGAAACCAGAGACATGTGATAGAGTCATGTAATAGCTAGTTCAATGAGTATGAATTAGTTAATTTAGTACTTTCCTGTTACCTGGAAAAAATTGTTCTTGATGATGATGATTCCTGGCAATATTTATTTATAGCTCTGCTATTGATACAAGTTTTTCTGCCTACTATTACAGTTAATAGATCTTCTCTTTTAAAAGAGTTATGATTCTAAGATATGTTTAGTTTGAGAAACTCTTAATAGTTTGATGTATATACTTAGTATGGTTGTTCCAGTAGCCAAATTTCTTTTTCAGAATAGAAATGAATAAAAAAAATTTCCCCAAAAGTGCCCACTTCTTTCGCTGATTAGAAATGTAATGTTTTCCTCATCAATAAATATGGGTCCAATGTCCAGATTTTTTTTCGCAGATTAGAAATAAAATAAAATGTTTTCCTCATCAATATATCACAGTTCCAATGTTGGAATTATTTTCTCAAATGGAAAATGAATTAAAATGTTTTGTTCATAATGCCATTGGTACCAGTTTTTATATTAGAAATGAATTTAAATATTTTTCATCAGTGTCCAAATTTTTTCCTTACAATATTAAATAAAATAAAATGTATTTCTCATCAATACATTGGCTCTAGTGCCCAAATTTTTTTTCTCAGACTAGAAATAAGTTAAAATATTTTCTATATCACTAGGCTGCTTTATCAATAAGTCAACTTATATGATAAATCCTAAATCAGTGATGGTGAACCTATGACACATGTGTCAGCAGTGACACACTTGAGGGTTTCAGGTGAAACACCTTGGATATTGAAAAAGATATTGGTATTCTGATGAAAAAACTGTGAGAAATTGTGTATAATTACTTTTGATTAAGGCAAAGGTAGATATTGGTTGAATGAGAGAATTATATTTTACAGTTAGCCTTTTTTTATTTTGTTTTGTAATGAACCTATAAACAATGAGCACTTTAATTTTACATTTTCTTTCTTAATTATTATAATTTGTGCATAGTCATATGATATAAAAACTTATAAAAGGTATTATCAATATTTTATGATACAAACTTATAAACATTTTCTCTCTTTAAATCATTCATGGAACAAGTTGGAAAATATTGCCCTATGCTTGACATCTGTACCAATATTACAAAAAACAAGAATGTCTTACTTCCCTAAGGAATTGTCTCCAATTTAATGGTTTTGTTCTAATTGCTGTCATATCAAAATTAATAAATCTATTTTTCAGTGAGAGAAGATTATTGTAATGCTCAAAGTTATCCTATTAAAATCTATTATAAAAAATCTTTTCAGCACATACAAACTGATAAAAGGAAAAACCATATGGTGCATCACTTTCCAGTTTCCCTTCTATCATCACAAAGGGCAACAACATCACTTCCACATTAAAAAAGATATTTCCTAAGAAATTCAAATTTTTCGACTATAAACAAAGGCATACTTGCACTATTCCCACTACTTCCCAAAACTGGGTCAATCTCTCAAATATCCAAATCCCCAACAACTGGTGCTGGGTTGAAATAAAAATTATCACCGACTTCAAACCCAAATTTAAAGCCAACACTGAAAAAGAAATGATTATTTAAGAGGCTTTGAACAGCAAGTTAGCAATCATCAATGATCTCAAACCATCAGTCTTACTAAAAACTTTATTACCTAGAAAAACCTTGTCTGTTTTAAAGAAGACAAAGCTAATAGGTTAATCCTTTTAAATCATCAAGAGTTTGATTTTAAAACCAGCCAACAACTCGTCACTTAATCTTTCATTGAAATTCATAATTACAATATGAAAGCCACAAAGCATTGGTTTGTTTCGTAACTTTTGAGAAATCATCAAGGGAAAGCACTTTCTGGCCATGGTTACTTTAAAATATAACCTTATGCCACTTTCATTTCTCAAATCTTTTCAAGCATCAAATTATGCAAGAATAATCTTCCACTCTGTCTTCTTGATTTTGACAGCTTTTATTATTACCATGCTTCTAAACTCATCACTTCATAGCTAATTAATAACCTCAACTTCAGTGAATACAGTTTGAAATCCTCATATGACTTCATTGAAAAATTCAAAATGTATGAATTAAACACAGCTGTAAAATTGCTTCACTCAATATCAAAGAATTCCTCAGAATATTATAGATGTATAATTGCAGCATATCAATTACAATAATCATAAAAATATCTTCATTATCAAGACTTTGAATTGGATGAGTGATGAAATCATCACATCTTTTAACTACAAAACTTATCAAATGAACAATGGCTGACTTATGGGGCTTCCTCTCAGTGGAGTCATATGTAGTCTCAACTTTTCCAAGTTTAAATGCTTGATCATTCTAAATTTGGATGTCATCTTAATACTACTTATACTTTAGATATGTGGATGACATCTTTGTATGTGCTATCAAGGAAACAATTTACCAAATACACTTTGAGTTGATTTCTTCAATCTGTCTTATATGGACCATTGAATCCAAAGATAACATCCTCCATACTTTAAAATTTATTGACCTGGATATAACAAAAAACAGATTAACACTTTGGATTATAGAATGATTTTGAAATCCTTCAGTATTAGAGCTATTATACACCTGAACTTCAATACTCTACTCACTCATAAATAATACATAGGCTTAAAAAACTTTCTTCATAGAAATCTTAAGCTCTGAAAAATTGAGGCTGATCAAAAACAAAATATCAAATTATTTATTAGAGACTTTATCAACTTAGAATACAATCTTAAAAATATTCATACAATCATTACTAACTTTTATAATAAAATCTTTCATCTTACAATTGCCCCCCCCCCTTTAATCTCCCCTAAGTCTTGAAAGTTGCAAAAGACTAAAAAATATTTGTACGGATAAAATCACATTACTTTTTATTCATTTCTATTTCTCAACAAACTTTTAAATAATTTAAAAATTAAATTCCCCAAAGAGGTCTCACATAATATTGTTTATAAGATCAACTGCTCTGACCCTATTTGCTTAAAGGTATACTATGGAAAAACCTGCATCAACATGACCACTAGACTCATCCAACATATGTATCTGTATAACCAAGATAGGAAAATCATGAGTTGATGTCTAAGTCATAACTTTGATTTTCCACAGCTGATATCATTTGTTCAGAGTACGATGATCAAAAGAGAAAGGTTAAGGATGCTTTATCAATTGCCAAAAATATCCATGCCATCAATAAAAGTATTATAGTCTCCTCACTTCACATTAGTATGTAAATTCACCTTTAAATATTCATTTTGATCTTGATCCAATTTATTATTCAACACTTACCTTATTTATGAATGACAACTCTATCCCCTTTTATTATGCAATGATTATGAAATTATATGGTAAATTAAGGGAGAAAATCGCCCTTCCCTAGGTTATGACTTAAAAGCACTCTAAATGTTAAACAAAGAAATCAAGAATAGAGTGAATCCACCTAATCCTACTTGCTCTGATGTCCATAAGCACATCTTTGTCAACATTGTTTGTAATTCAGAATGAAACCAATTTATCAAACAGATGGGCTACAGCACTTAAGAGTTATTAAACTTGTAATTAATAATACAAGCCTGAAGACAATATATTATTTTTAACACCTTGATTGTAATACTTAAACAAGATGAATATGGCACTTAAAAGTTATTAAGCTTATAATTAAGAGTATAAGGCTGAATACAGTATATCACTTTGAATACCTTGATTGTAATACTTAAACAAGACTTAATATGTAAACTTTAAATTAAACACAGCTCAATGCATATGTGAACAAAGGGAGTATATCACCCTTCTCCAAGCTATGACATAAAAACACTCTAAATATTGAACAAAGGAATCAAGGTAGATTCATTCTATTCTTAATTTCTTTGTCAATATTTAGAGTGATTTTAAGTCATAGTCTGGGCAAAGGTGATTTGCTCCCTTTGTTTACATATACATTGAGTTGTGTTTAATTTAAAAATACTATATGGTATCGAAAGTACATAGCTTCAAATAAATTCTTTCATATTTTAAAGCCAAACCTGTTTAGTCATTAAATGTTTTAGTATTTGCTTGTTTATTACTTATTTATGTATTATAAACTTAAAGATTTTATTTGACTTCTGTTAGAAATTCTTTCACACATTTATTTTAAGTCTCTCAGCTGTAATACAAGTTCTAAATATATTTAAAACCACTATAACAGAAAATATAATTCGCAGCATTAAATATTGCATTTATCTGAGTAAATAATAAAAACATTTTTATAGTTTCAATAAATTTTGTAAATTTTATTAAATAATGCAAATAATAGCTTATGATGGTGTTGCAACAAAACCTACTAAATAATGTGATAGAGAGTAAAACATAACAAGGTTGCTATGAATGTACCAGTAATAAATCTGGCAAAAAGAGATACTGGTAGTATTACATGATCTGCCACTTGAGTAATTTGGATTGATGGTGTATATATATATATATATATATATATATATATATATATATATATATATATATATATATATATATATATATATATATTTTATATATATATAATTCATTTCTAGTAATTGTTAGTTCTTATCAATTATCACTGCTTAATTACCACTGTATATAATTGTGATCTTTTGTAATTTATGAAACTTTTCACTATGGCATCTAGCAATAATAAAAAATTAAAATTATCACTGAAAGAAAATGGAAGAATGATATTGATAGAGGCAGTAAGAGTTCTTTATAAATTGTGTGGTGAGCTATCTGTGAGTAGAACTTGGAATGTAAGAAGACATTCTGAAATTAAGGACAAATGGCTCCTAAAAAAACTTTTGAAGAATGCAAAGAATACATATTGCAACATATAAAACTAGCCGAATGACAATCAGACATTTCAGTTATACTTGTTTCAGGCCTTTAAAATTTAGTAACTGCAAGTTACAGTATTTCACATAATTATTGAACATGGGAACTGCTTGATGATTATATTAAAAAAAACTTTAGTAAAGTGTGTTCCACATTTATTTCAGGACTTTCATAATAAGGAAGACTCTCATAATAAGGAATCTATTGTAAAGTGTATGAAAGAGTATCAAGTAGGAATACTATTAGAACAAATTTATATTAATGAATACTAATATAGAATAGCAACTACAATAAGACTTAAGCTCATGTCATTGTTTTTCAATTTGTCTCAAAACTACAGATATTACATCATCAGATCAACTGGCTATTATTGCAAGGTATGTTTACAGTAACCTCAGAGTATGACCAGTAAAGACATATGTGACTGTTGTTAAAGTATTCCATTAAAAACAGATAGATTTATGGGAATTTTTTGATTACAACTGATGACATACCTAACATGATTGGCATAATGTTGGTTTTATCAAACAGTTTACAGAATATCTAAGACATCCACTGGTTTATTTCCATTGTATTTTACATCAGGAGATATTGTGTGCAAAATTAGGCTTAAAGGATTTGGACAAGGTAATGAGAATTGTGTCAAAAGTAATTAATTTTATTGCCACCAGGGCTTTAAACAAATGAGAATTTAGTTCACTTCTAAGTGAAGTTGAATCAATGTACAATGGTTTATTAATGTTCAATAATATTTGATACTTGAATGGTTTGTTGTTTAAAATTATTATGTTTTAAATTTTCTCAGTTGAATGATTCTGCTTTGCTCAGTAAGCTGATGTTTTTCACAGATTTTTCATAGCACTTGATTGAACTTAATATACAATTGCAAGGCTTTGAGAAATCTTTTGTTATTATGTTTGGAACAATCAACAGTTTTGAGAATAAATTCAAAATATTTCAATGTGATTTAGAAAGTAACAATTTTAGGTATTTCCCTGAGAGTGAAATTTCTTTAACAAAACCAACCTCAAAAATCATAAACAACCTATCAACTAATTTATCAATGTTCTAAAGTCAATGAATGAATAGTTTTCTTCTAGATTTGAGCAATTTTAAATTTTGAAATTTATTCTGATGAACAGAATTCATGAATTTTAATTAAGATGGCTTTGAGTGGTTGGATTTAAAAGATCCTAGCTAACTTCCAGTGTAATGCTGTCTGGAAAAAAAGTTTACTGCTTTTAAAAATGAATTCGAATAATTTGAGTGTGAATGTCTGCATGATACCCATGTAAAAATTCAGGCTATGAAATTCTAAGCATATAGAATAGTTTTCTTGAAAACTTGCATGCTCTTAAAATCTTTGCTAAAGCTCTTCCAACAATTTTCTCTTCTACATACTCTTATGAAACTCTATTTTCTTTTTTAAATGATCTTAAATTGAAAGGGAGAAATAGATTGAGTAATGATTTGAGCAGTTCCTGGGTAGCATTAAAATACACACACTATAGTCTTTCTAAAAAGCAACTTTCTATCAGTACTCAGCAACAGAAAAGTCAGTAAATATAGAGCTTTGAGAATTCCATTATTGATATTTCACTGAAATGGGCAGTTGAATTGTTGGAAGGATGAGTAGATTGAAGTCTGTCCATTATGGTTTAAAGAATTGCTATCTTAATATAAGCCGAGTACTGATTGTATATATGTGTGGGAGATTACGATCTGGCTCAGCTGATGGTTCTGCACAAAATACATATATTGGCGGATCATTTATCTTTTTCACATGTGTGTCGTCATATGTATCGGTTGTTTGAGATGGAGGATGAATATAGACTGAAAGTTCTAAGTTCAAAAACTCCTATTTACTACAGTAGCATTCATTATATTGAATGAATAGGTTAATACGTATAGAGAGTTTTGCCTGTTTTAATTAAATATAATGTTTCTTTATTAAATCAAGTGTGCTAAGTATGTGTGTGTATTCATATATACACGCAATATATAAAAATTTAATTATTATATAATAATTTAAGTACATTGTAAAATGAGATAACAGTGCTTGCTAATTAAATGAAGTAAAGACTAATTAGATTTAGAAATAATTAGTAACCATAAGATAATATCGAAGTAGTGGAATTTACATAACTGATTCGTCCGTGATAACGGAAAAAACTAAACCAAAAATTATCTCTGGGAATTTTGCAATTAAGTTATTATGTGATTAAAAAATAGATAACCAAACTGGCTACTTTGAACCTCGTGTCATGGGATGACCAATGGCAATAGACATTGTAACATTCAGGACGGCAGGAAAAACTAGAGACAGACTTGTGAGGTGAAGTTTAATGGGTTGATGGATGCGTTTCCAAGTGTGCTCTAAAATCACGTTACTTCACTTTCAGCTCATTTTCCGGAAGAGTCTACCTCCGAACGTACCAAGGTAGACCACGGGACATAAATACAGATCGTACAGATCTTGATTATAATTTATGTAAGCCTTCGGGCCTTAATATATAATGTATTAGCATGTATAGATTATAGTGACGTATTTTATGTATTAATCAGCTTTTATATATATATTTATGTGATTAATAATATCTATTCATCTATTAACCCTCTGATATTTATATTTATAAAACAATTAACTCAAATTCCCGTATTCGTGTATTTCCTTATATAAATACTTATAGTTGTTAAGTGTGATGACTCACACTCGAACCTATCAATCATTTTGGCCCAGTCGAGGTTACCGACCCGGACCCTTATATACCCGTCTAGATGCGGATATTGCAAAGTATAAAATAGGAATTTACAAATTTTATATTAGTAGCCTATTAAATAAATAGCCTAATATGATATGTCTAACGCCATCTATGATTATGTAGTTAAATTTATAATGTATGTATGCAAATGGCATATCAATAACAATATTTAAAAAAAAATATATTTGGCACATCTGGATAAAAAGGTTCACTATCACTGCCCTAAATAATATATAAAATATGTAATTATATACATATAGTATTCTAAAAATTAATAACAGTTAAAATAAAACAATGTTTAATCCAAGTTATTACTTTCTTTGTTTAAAGTATTGTAATAACTCACAGATGGAGACATACTTAAATTGTTAAGTAGAAAATTAAATTAGAATTTAGAAATCATTTTTCATTCCTAATAATACGGTTTTAGGATATACGGAATGGCAACAAAATGTAAAAATAATCAAGCTTAAAATTTCAAATTTTTTCATTTTATCTTCTAACAAAATGTTTTTTTAACTGTTTTTCAAACCTTTAATACAATAAAGAAATGTCTCCGCAGGTTGCAAATTACTGCAGCAGAAGGTTATTTAATCATCAAATCAAACCAAATTGCCATTAATCAATTTTTTAAAAAGTAAGCAAAAATGGGACTACCAATTATATGGAACTACAAAAGTGATAATTGATTTTGTTCACAAAGACGTATTATTTTAAGAAAAAAAACAATATATATATATGTATTTATATTCATTAATTTCAGTCGTAGATTTGCATTATAACAATATATATTGGCGCTGCAATCCATGGATCTTAAATTATCGAATACTCCACTCTCCCACTCCTCTAATCCACGCATTTTGCATTAACATTTTATATTAATTTTTAGTTAAAAGCAAATTTTGTAAGTACCAAGAAGGCTCAGTGTTGGAGAGTTAACACAAAAAAAAAAAACAAATTGTAAATCCTATTGATGAAATTAAATCTAGATATATTATATATTACTAATAAATGTTCCGTTAATTATAACAAGATTATGAAAGACCTAGAAATAGACCACATGTGAGATTAATGAATAAAATAATGAAGTTTGCTTGTTTGATGTGAAGAAAAGAGGCTAGAGATTAAAGCAACTGGATAAAATTTGGAGACTTTCATGTTGTCAGTGTACTATAATGAATGATAATGATGATGAATTCTTGGTTATTTATATCAATGGCTATTCTATCAATTGACTTTTTCCGGCATTTTAATATCAACCTCTTATTAAATAAATTTAAAAAATAGCAAAAGTATAATGCATATGAGTATATTAAGTTCATTATAGATTTATATAAAAATATAATGGTCTGTTGGTCAGAAAGTCATACAACTATAATGCTTAAGCATTGGAAATGATACTAAAATTGCAGTATATGGCTCTTTAGCTCTCAACTTAGCTATCTATCGCTGTATGAACTTATGTGAAGAAAGAAGATTTTAATTAAGAATTAGATGATCATTTTTATTTAAAAATAAATTTTAAGCATATCAGACTCGGTGTTGAACAATTGATGAAAAAATTTCTTGTCATATTGATGAAATTTTACCTAAATACAGAATTTGTTAATCATAACTTTTATTTCTCCTCCTTCAATTCTGCTACTTAGTGTGTGTATGATTCTAAGTAATCAATAGAGCTGGTCATGTTTATTAAACCCTGTACAGAGGGTATTATTCTCTAGGTGGAAAAAATGAAATAGTTAGAAATATAATTTGCCACTGAAAATTATTGTATGCATTGGTCATCTGACAATTTTATATTATTTGTTGCTAATAAACACCCTGATAATAATTGATGATATATCAATGATTGCACCATCAAGAAAAGTAATGCTAATAATTGTAGTTTTTCATAGAGATTATGTACTCTTAAGGTTATATCATATAAATACTAAATCATCTATGCACTTTACTACTGTTACCCAATGCTTTATTTATCACCCTTTTTTACAGTTTACAGTTTCGATTGCCACAGCAATCTTCTTCAGAACTTTATATCTCCTAGTATGAACTGTTAAATTCAAATTTTAAAGTTAAAGGCAGAAATGTTAACCCATTCTATTTGATTGATTTCGAAAACTGATGGAAAAATGGATTTCAGTTTTCTTTCATTTCAAAAACAAACTTTATTCGCACTCAAATTCTCATTAGACAATCAACAAGTATTGGATCAGAGATACAAACAGTGTTTTCTTTAAATCAATTTTCTCCTCACTTTGATAGATAAGATTTAAAAATATCAGATTATCCATGAGACATCATTAATTAGCTTTCTATAGTCTAAAAAAGTATATAAAAAAGAGAACAAAATTATGACTTGTTGAATAAAATGAAAAAGGGTAAAAAGATTTATAATATTTAGTTTATATATATATCAATGCAATTTTAATATTATCATTAAAAATCTAAGTCCAGCATTAAAGTATATACATGGTTTTACCATGTCATGGGATTCAAATTTACCATGTCATGGGATTCAAACATGAGCCAGTGAAATTTGCAAATTTTTTTAGATAATATAACAGACATAATATCCACTCCCCAGCAAATTAAGATAGCCATCCAATATTGGTCAGTAAGTGGATCTCTTAACTATTTTTTATCTTGAGAGTGAAAAATTAGATTAAGATGTATTTATTGGTGAGTTCAGATTTACTGGCCAAAATAAAAAGTATATTTGTAATATGGTGTGGCCGTCACTCTTACAAATACTGAGTTCTGACTTACTTTTTATCTAAAAATATTGAAAACATATTGCCATCAACAAACTACGTTATTTAAATATAAAATTTTTACCAATAAATACTTTGATGTTCTGGTTTATATAGAAACAAAGTTCCATTGTAAAATTAAAAGTGGATTTTTTAAAACTAATGTGCGTGTATATATAAAATCAGAACTGCAAAAAATATTTGTAATAATTAAATATATTAATTACAGTAACTTTTAATTTAAATATTAAATAATAATATTCAATGTTTAAATTAAAAGTTATCATGATTCATATATTTAGTTATTAAATATAATTATTATAATTTCCAACTTTTAATATAAAATTATTCACACCATTAAAAAATTCAATACTGCAGCATGTTCACATTTTTATCATATTTTAAAACCGTTTTCTCATTTAAACATTACAAAGACATTGTTTTACCTTAATACATTATTCTGTACATAACTCTATACATTATGTTTTTTGTTATTAAGGGTTTATTTTTAAGCTCTAATAATAATAATAATAATAATAATAATAAGAAGAAGAAGAAGAAGAAGAAGAAGAAGAAGAAGAAGAAGAAGAAGAAGAAGAAGAAGAAGAAGAAGAAGAAGAAGAAGAAGAAGAAGAAGAAGAAGAAGAAGAAGAAGAAGAAGAAGAAGAAGAAGAAGAAGAAGAAGAAGAAGAAGAAGAAGAAGAAGAAGAAGAAGAAGAAGAAGAAGAAGAAGAAGAAGAAGAAGAAGAAGAAGAAGAAGAAGAAGAAGAAGAAGAAGAAGAAGAAGAAGAAGAAGAAGAAGAAGAAGAAGAAGAAGAAGAAGAAGAAGAAGAAGAAGAAGAAGAAGAAGAAGAAGAAGAAGAAGAAGAAGAAGAAGAAGAAGAAGAAGAAGAAGAAGAAGAAGAAGAAGAAGAAGAGGAGGAGGAGGAGGAAGAGGAAGAAGAAGAAGAAAAAGAAGAAGAAGAAGGAGGAGGAGAAGCAGCAGCAGCAAAATAACTCATGCTTTCCCCATTTTTTTTGTAATTTTTTTTATATTTTTAGTTAATCTTTTATTCAAGAAGTTCACTTCAACATTTACTTGAGAGCAAACAGAATAAAAATGAGGGTATGCTCTTATTTTGATGACTAACAGATTTGGGAACTATTTGCAACTGAATAACTGTAATGACCATGGGAAATGAATACTTTAATATAAGCTGAATGAAAAAATATCCCAATTGTTGTTCAGCATTTGCAACTAAACAAAAATATACTCCGAAGTTGAATGCCATTTGTAACTAATAAAATTATGGGTCATACTTTATCCTGAGTCATAGTCTAATTATTGATTACCATTTACAACAGAATAAAAATATGAACCAAAGAAGTACAATCCTAATTTAATAATACATGAATTGTAGTGTCATTTGTAACAGAATGAAAATAATAAACTCATCTAAAGTGAATATCAATCAATGAATAACAATCTAACACTTAATCCAATGAAACAGTGATAATGGTTTTTGTTATACGCTCGTGAATTCAAATAGCATTTAGAATAAATACGAAACAAGCAAATTCATTATTTCAAAGTACCCTAAAATATGAGTGTTATTTGCAAATGATTAAAGATAAAGCAATAAAACTTAATTTCATTATCTTATAAACAATCTATGTTTATTATATAATCGCTTATAATATATGACAAAGAATTACACATATACTTTAATATTCCCCTCATCAATCGACACACCGATCGTAATAATACAAACTTGTACCAAAGGTCAAACATTATTTATATTTAAATGAAATAATTCATAGATGGATTAGATAATAATTTTAATCTGCCCTACAAATCTAAAATATCAACGATTTCTAATTAAATAGATAACTTAATAATCGATTTCTAATTACAACTAAATAAAAGTACTGCTAACTCTATCATGCTATTCCAAGAATATACATTTACTCTTATATTATAATTAGGTCAATTATAATAAGATTAAATACTTAATAATAATACAAAATCAATTAACCTAACATATTTCTCAATCACTGAGTAATAAGATTTTTTTTTAAAAAAAGCTGTCAAGTATAAAGCGTCAGTGACCGAGTGGTTAGCACAGCCGCCTTACAAGCAGTTGTCCCGGGGTTCGCTTCCCGGCCGACACCTTGACACATAAAAAAAATATCTAACTTTTTGATTTCAAATGCTAAAATTAAATGTCTAAAATTAAATTGGATCAAATGATACATCTTTTTCTTTCAATATTTGGAGAAAAGCAGTGAGTGGCAATAACTATATTGAAGATTTGTTTATCTTCTTTTATAAAGTTTATTAATACTATTTAAGAAGGTACTATAAAGAAATATCCATGGATCATAATGAGTTAGCAGAATTATGGGGAAAAAAACGAGCAATTTATGCAGAAATGGCCTGTGGAGAATACATTACTTTATCTCAAATCAAAAGATTACTGTTTGATTGTATTTTCATAGTTTTTATTATTCTTTTGTTATCAATAATCAATAATAGTTTAAAGTCTTTTAGAGTGATAAATAATAATAAAACTAATATACTTATAAAATAAAACTGTCATGCAACATGCATACATGCGAATCATGGTGCAGTTTATGATTTGTTATGTATAAAGAAGATTATGTAGTTAATATTGAACATGGCTCTTTTTTTTTTTCATGTGTCATAGCATCGGCCGGGAAGCGGAGCCACTACACTAACCCGGGACAACTGCTTGTAAGGCAGCTGTACTGACCTCTTGACCACCAATGCTTGACGTGGCTCTTTTTCATGGTATTGACTTGAAAAAAATGTATAAAGTTTTATATCAGATAATACAATAAGTAGTGATAACATTTAAAGGCTTTTGTGCAAAGAGATTAACGCATGCTCAGAGGAGTTACTCTTTATTTATAATATTACATATGTATGTGTACTATATAAGTAACAGATTATATTACTGTAAATTCTAAATTTCTTTTGTATTTAATTGCAGGTAGTTAAAAATGAGATTGTATCTCTCTATGTTGATAAATCTAATAGATTTGGTACAATTCAATTGATAAATTATAACTCATGCACCCAATAAATTGAAGTGTGAATTAAGTAAAGTGAGCAAAGACTGGTTTATATAGATATAAATTCTAAACGTAAATATATACTTATGCTTTTAAAATTAATGCTCACAGAAGAGTGCACAAAGGTTTTAAAGTGCGTGCTCTGAGGAGTTACTCCTTATTTATAATATTATGTATATATGTATGTGCACTGTATAAGTAACAGATTATATTATAGTAATTTCATAATCATGCGATTTATAATAAGTACCTTAAGTTCTAGTTGATAAAGTAGTATATAACTAAGTGCAAAGCATATATTTAGTTTATAGTTAAGTCTAAAAAATTTTATCTGTGGAATCATATTTTCCAGGGCTTGATTTTTAAGATATGGGATACTGGAAATTTTATGAAATTATTTTAGTGATGCATTAAAGTATAGTCTATAGAGATCATGGCTGGTGTTAATTCTACTCTCAGGTGTATAAAATAAAATTATATACTCTGCTGTTATATTGCTATCCTCTTCTAATAGATTTTCCATATAGTAATGATAAATACAGTATTCACATATAATATATTATATATTTTTATTATATATCACTCACAAGTCAACTAAAAATAAAAAAGAATGTTGAAAATATATATATAATACTTATATAGAATAATTTTTTACTTTCAAACTTTTCAAACCAAGTTTTTTCTAATGTCTCTCATATAGAATTACAGAGTTTCTATATTTTAATAAATCTATTTAGTATGCTGATTTTCATATAGATAACACATTGGAAGCAAAGCACTCCAAAAGCCCATATAAAGAAATAGAGAAGAACAAAGCAATACTCAGGCATACAGATTTCTGTATAATGTGGATTTGAGTGATTTTCTAACTTTGTTTTAACTTCTTGCTAAGAATACCCATTTACCAACCTATACTGGATGGTTAGTTGAGTTAGCTATATAAGTCATTTTACCAGAGAGAAAAATCCTAAGCATTTAAAAATAATTCTATATGGTCTGTATTTTGAATCTTAGCTTAGGCATGACAGATGAGTGTCCTACCTCTGTAATTTTTATATAATATATGGATAGTATTCTAATACATTGATTTTTCAATATTTGCAGGCTGAAATTATTATTTTATTAAATATTGTTTTTTTTTCTATTTTAATTTATGCAATTGTATATATATGATGTTCTAAAAAAAATAACTACTAATTTTAACATAGTTATATATATATACTTAAGTTTATTGATGTAAGGAATGTATTAAATCAAGCTAATTTAAATTTCTGTATATTTTCATCCTATTATTAACAGATAAAAGGCTTTACATAATGCTTAAAAATGAATTTTGATTAGATTAAAGCTACCTATTAAAAGAAAAATATGAACGCAGAAATAAATAAAGACATAATTATCTCTTAATAATGTTGCAATTTATTGAAGCAAAATTTACTCAAAGAAAAACTATGCAAACTTTTGGAATAATTTCTTTACGTTAATAGTGCGTTTATGTATATATGTTTAAATAAATATATACGCATAAAACTACTATAGTAAAAATTAAACTTTATTTAAACTTTCCAAAATCATTCAACTGTTAGTGATAATACACAGATTAGTTGATTAGTATATAACAGAACATTTTGAGTAGTATTATTCTCACTTCTTCAGATGTTATTAGTCCAGTCAGTGATACTACTAGCATGAGTTTGAATCTGAGTTACTCTGTCAAAGGCAACATCCAGTAGAAATTTTATATACTTATATATATGAGAGTCCTTCTGATTTCTCCAGTAGGGATATTGGATGGGAATGCACTGGGTGGTTATTGTGATGCACAACCTTCTAGTATCTTTGTTTACTAGAGTTTACATTAGATAGCACTATTGTGGTGGAAAAATTGCTACTGCTTCATTCAAGTTTACAATAGATAGCATTAGAATAAAAAAAACTGTTATATATCATCATCATCATTATCAATCCACTGCAGGATGAAGCTATTTATTCAGTTATTTTTATCCCTAATCAATTCACTGTAGGATCAACTCTCCAAGCTTAATTCAGTTGGAGATATCCAATTTCTAGATTTTCCACAACTTCTGAGCAAAATTTCTTATTTCATATCACGTATACTTTCTTTGTTAGACTTTTAAACTCTCTTAGGCTCCAATTTAAAAGTTCAACTGTTCAGATATAACCATGTCTGAAACCAGCATGTCCAGACCAGATCCATTGCAGTTTTTAAATTTTTTCAAGGATGTCAGTCAAAGCTACTTATTCTCTCATCCACATATTTCATTTCTGATTTTACTCTTAACATACATGGTCTGAAGTCTCTAAATTATTCATCTGTTAACTGTCCAAATCTCAGATTTATAAATAAGAACTAGTAAAACACATCTATTTAAAAACTTCCCTTTCAAAAGCACTGAAATATTTACTTTTAATATTCAATTATTTCTAGCAAAATGCTATCAAAGTTTAATTCTATGATTAATTTCATTCATTATTTCTATTTGTATTAACAATTGCACCAACTATTTAGACATCTTAACTTTTAAATCATGATTATCAATCTTTATTATCTTTTTTTTTTAGAAATGTCATTGAACATGCTTTAATCTCTCCATCATTTATCCTTATTCCTACTTTCTTACTTGCATTTGATACATTCTACAGGCTTAAACCTGCATTTATATATGTAATATATTCGGGATTCAAACTCGGACTTTCACACGACCCACTACTCTCAGTGCCATCTCATATTGCTGTCCCACCTTCAACATGTGTGTGATCAGGTGGGTCAGCAATATGAGATGGCACTGAGAGTAGTGGGTTGTGTGAAAGTCTGAGTTCGAATCCTGCATATATTATTTGCATTTGATAACTCTTACAACATTCTCTGAAGCTCTGAAGCATTATTTCAAAAACAATCATGACATTTTCAAAATCTAGATAACTTTAAATAATATCCATTTCCTTTTCCTTTCCTTATTTTTCTATTTGAATGCATAAAATACTTCTTGTAAAATGGCAGTAATAAATTCTGGATTTATAGAATCACCCTGTCAAAAATTCTTCTTAATGTTAATCTTCTTAGTATCACCATGTAATATAATCACTGCTTGTGCATTTTGATATCTATATATTATAACGTTTTCCGTTTTGCTAGGCCTCTACATGCTAATATAAATTGCACGCGAGTTGATCAAGCTATGTTAAAAAGAAGAAAGTTGTATTTCGATTTCTATTAAAAATATAGCTATATTTCCTGATCAACTCAGCCTTGTAATTGTTGACAATTATGCTATCGACGACATCAGCTTTTGATTTATTTGAAAGGCACCAGAGTTCTACAAGAACCCACTGAACCGTCACATAGCATCTCGAAAATTAAAAAGAAAAGATATTTTTAAGCTAATCGGTATTACATCATACCGTATCGAATTTTTTTTAAGTTATTATTCCTGGGCTTATTCAAACATATTGGCAAAGGTAAATTACATTCTTAAATCTTCTTAAACAAATAATAAATTTAATAATAAAAAATAATAAACTATTATTAATAACGCACAAATGAAAATTGGTATTAGAAATATTTTTTATTATAATAGATTAAAAATAAAATTTGAAAGGCAATTATTTATCAAATAAATTGGAGAGAACACACTTAATCAGACGTGAATCAATTAATAAAAAACAATTTTACATTACAGTTCACTTCCAAATTTCTTCTAGAAAGTTACTAAAATGAATTCTCTTGCAAGAAATTTATGTCTCTATCGGGTTGTTTAAACAATTTAAGATTGTTTGCAAACGTTACTTTTACAGATAATGAAGCAAACTTACCGGTAGTTTTAGTGAATTCACGATGGTTGTAGATAACTATACATAGTTTTTCGGGGTTAAAATGAGCTAGGCTTTGATTATTAGTTGATCTTTGGTCCATTCTCCTAGTCGGTCCGAAAGCTTTTCTGGTATACATCTTCAGGCAATTCTTCAGAAGCTCCGGTTCACTCTGCCATGCGAATTACTCAGCGTGAGCGATCTTGGATATATTATTGTTATCCAAGACCAACTAGAAAACAACAACAAGAGTTCCTCCAACCGAATCCCTCTTTTTTATACTCGAGGTCCAGTTTTCAGACTTCTGCGCATATCTTTTGTTTGTCAAAATATACGTTGATAATCTTATATATTCTTTATACAATTTATGTTACAAAGTCTTTATTTTTTTCAGCATAATTCTGCCATCTTTAATTAGTTGAAATATTTTTACTTTCTCTTATCTAGATTGGTAATTTGTGTCTTTTGTTCTCTCCAATTCTAACTTTTATTTCTAATTACATAAAAAAAACGAAAGAATAATTTAACTTTCATTGTACGTTATTTTTTAAAAAAAAAAAAATAGTCAAAAAAAATCTAAATTTACTTTTATTTTTTTAGCTTTTACCAAATGCCAATATATTTGCAACGTATATAAATAAACGTTACAATATATATTGGATGAAAAAGCTCTGGATAAAAATTAAAATGCACACTCACTAGGTGGCACTATTGTGTGGAAAATTTTTTAGCTATTGTATAAATATTTTTTGGAATAAGATATTAACTTGATGACAAATTGCACAAATCACTGAAGTAATGCTTATTGAATCAAATACCTTTTCATAACCTATAAATCCAAAGCTCAATAGCAAATCATATTTCGATGTGGCCATTGTGCTAATTTGATTGATTATAATCCAAAGTTCACTGGAGACAAGTTGTAATTATTTTAGAAAAGATTTTGTATAAAACTATAGCAGGCTAACAGGTTTGTAATTTCTAATATTTATCTCTTTCTTAAACATATATTCTTCCGATCATCTGGAACTTGTTTATTATTTAGTCATTTAGTAAATGACATTCCCAACAATGTTTCTATTCTTCACCTGCTTTTTTAAAGATATCATGTTTATACATGATTACAATCAACAAAACCCCACACAATATAGTTAAATATTTTATTAAGAACATATATATATATATAATATATATTTACTTAAATATCACATCTATCATTTGCCTGATACTGTTGGCTAGATATAGTCTTTTTTGCCATTTAACTATTGGGACAAGTGAGTTCAGGTGAACTTCTAGATGTGCCTAACATTTCCAGCTGTATCATAGCAATTTGCCTCATTTCCAAGATTTATGACACTTTCAACTATACTGTGGCAGCTTGCCTCATGATAGACTGAGTATCTAACAGTTTCTGCTTCAAAGGTGAATATGCCCCACTGCCTTTGCAATCAAATGTGGGCAGTTAATGTAAAATAGGTTGTTTTCTGACTCTGCCTCCAAATAGATTCTCAATTTATAGCTAGGTTCCATCCTTAATATGAACTATTGGATTCAGTAAGCATCTTCATCCCTTGGCTTATTTCTGTCATTGGTTATATTTTATCTATACATATATGGATTTGTCTGTAGTGATGAATGCTGAATCCAATCAAGATAGGATTGTAATCTGAACAAGTCCATTGTTTGAAAGTAAGTTAAGCCATAACATTCACTCCCCTGGGCTAAAATTAATACTGGAGATCATAGTCACTGAGATACATTGTTAAACATCTTTGTCACTTCCTGGCTTCTTCAGGTTTAGTTCCATTATTGTCAGGGGCTTAATGACTTCATTTGCAGATGTGATGTCTTCATCAGCATATTTAGTGACTTTGAATCTTGTAGTCTCTTTATTACTGGCTGGTGATTTATAATTCAGCCTTAGCTGCTCTCTGTGCCTGTATTGTCACTGTTCATCTAAAGTTTGAATAATCTTTGTCTGGAATATTTTTGTCATTATCACTACTTCTGGAACACTTCTGGAACCCATTTGGTGCTTTGACCATACATATGACATAAAATTTGGGTACCTAACAGCACTTTAATACTTATTTTCATTTTTATTAGGTTTATTAGGCCTAAGAACTAACATGTTAATTATGGCTTATAGATTTAATTGTATTTCTCATACCTTACTATATAATTCTTTATAAAACTCTTCCATACATTTCATGATATCTCTTTTTAAAAAAAATAGTTGCATATTCTTATTGCATAAATAATTTTTCTTCCAATATCAAGATGTTGCTTTACATTTTTTGTTATTTTTTTAGGGTTTCCAGTACCGAAGATACTGAAACCAGAAATACCAATATTTTCAGTATTCAAAAGAAGTCTTATTTTATTCAGTGTAACAAAGTTTAAAGTCATAAACAAAATAAGAAAAACACAAGTAAAAAACAAACCTTCTTTACTTCATTTTTCAAAAAATTGGCAAAACATAAACTAAAAAAAATTAACAAAACAAAAAATAAAATAAAAATAAATGGAATAATAAAAACTATTTATTTATTTTTTTTAAAAAAATAGACTTTTAAAAAGCATAAATTATTGATGTTGTCATCTGAAAGCATCAACCAAATTTTTAATATTCAATTGAAAAAATACTGAGAGCAGATATTTTAAAAAGGGCATCTGACTATATTTTGGGAAGTGACAGAATGAAGAAAAAATTGGGCAATATTGATGTTCCTGAGGAAGAAAACTAAGGAATTTTTTGTAAAAATAATATTTGTGTTTATCCCCAAGCTCCATTTAGTGAAGATATAGATATTCTGCTCTATACTGGTTATGTGATTTTGAATATGAAAACATTTGTTGATCAACACAATGGAGCCAAAAAATCTACCCTATTTTTTACATGGATTCCTAATTCAACATTTAAAAAATGTCATACAATCGAATCTGATAAAAATTGAAACTATACGGTATTTATCATATTTCACAATAATTTTAACTTCAAATTTGGACTAAAAATGGTAGCAGTAATAGAAAATTACCATATATGAAAACACAGTAATTTTTTAAATAAATATTTTTCAGCTTAAATTTTTTGTTATATTTTAAAGCAAAAAAAAAAAAATAAATAAAATAAAAATAATGATACCCTTTATAAAACTAAATTACTCTGGTAGGAGCTTTTTAAAATATTTTGAATCTGGAGTAAAATTCCAAGAATTTTATAAATAATTTATAAAATTCTTGAAATTTTATGTCTGATTCAAATTGTAATCTGTACTGAAATACCAGTTTTCTTGCTTCCGTATTTTGGTATTGAATTTTCTTTGATAATACCTGAGATCCTGATATCAATAATACCAATATCCCTTGCCAATTCACAACATAATTAATTTTTCCAATTCACACTTATATTGTCATATATCATAATCAACTTTTTGGTAACATTTTCCAAAACTCTAAATATTCAATTCTTCTTAATAGTTCATTTTAATTTTTTTTTATATTCCTTCTTCTAGATTGTCTTGCCATAATGAATTGCTAGTTTGTTGCATCATCCATCTTTATTATAATTTTTAATAGTATATCATTTATCTTCTTACTGGTTTCATTTAAATTGGACCATCTTCAAAATATGTTAATATATTTAACTAATTTGCAAGTTTTTATTTAAATTCATTGGATTGTTTCTGAATGTTAGGAATATTAACTGTTTGCTCTATTTTTCTTAATAATTTTAGTCTCTCTAAGTTTTGTATTAAACCACATCTTACCGCTCATAACTGATGATTTTTTTTATCTGTATTGAATCTATTAAAAAACATTACCTACTTGAAATACGTATTTTCTGTTAATCAAAATGTTATTCAATTCTACTGTATCTTTATTAAGATGCTTTCATGTACTTTTCTGATTAGTTTTTTTTTTTCAAAGAAAGAATTAAAAAATCACCACATTAAAATTTATCCTCATCTTTTAATCACTTACCAATTTTAGCATTAAAATTTCCCATGACAAATTTTTGTCTCACCAAAAGTATTTTTTTTTATTTATATATAAATCCTCTACTTCTTCATCACAATGAGAACTTGTTGGGATATCTGCACTTGGTATTTTCATTAATTTGAGTAATTAAAATTTCCACTCTGACTTATGTGCCACCAATCGCCACAATGTTATTTTTCCATTTTTTTTTATTTATAATGAATCTCATTTCACTTATGCTTCTAATATTTTCAAGTTTAATACTTGGCCACTTTTTAAAACATTTATCTCTTCAACTTTTCTTCTAACTTTACAAAGTCCAACAATTCACATTAGATAGTTTTTCCAATTTATGCATTCTTCATTCAATTGAAAGTGATTTGTTTTAAATACCTAAATAGAGGATCATCATTAGTGTTGCTCTGCTATCACAGGATTTTTTCCATATGTCAAAGCATCAGCTGGGAAGTGAACCCATGACAACTGTCTGCAAGCAACTGCTTGCTTGCAAGGCAGCTGTGCTGACCTCTCAGCTACCAATGCTTGACACCTTTTGCCCAAACATTGCCTTAGCTAGTAATTTACAGCTTTCTAAGAATAAGAGTGTAATTTAGTTTTGTCTGTCATGATTGTATATATATATTGTAACGATATATAGATATGTCGTTACATTAATTTAAAATAAAAACTTAAAAGTTCGCAAATAAAAGTAAAAAACTAAACGCTAAAATTAAAAATGTTTGTTATACGTATATACATTCGCACAGATGCTAAACTTTAAAAATATTTTTTTTAATAAATAAAAAAAGGTATTTGAATGTATTTTTTATAAAAAAAGATTTATAAAAATATTTTAATAAAAAAATAACGTAAGTTAAAATAAAAACAGGTATTAATTAATTCCTGTAATCTATAAATGGAAATGATTGTGTATTAATTATCTAAAAGCTGTTTAATTAAAAAGTCAGATGGAAAGTTAGATAAGAGAAGAAAGGGATTTTAGCTTGACCAATGGAAACCAAATAAAGGCCCGGACCATAACGAAAAAACAGAACAGTGACGTTTTTGTTCATGGAATCCATAGGAGGACTATAAAAAGAAAAAAATATTGAGTTCCAGTCAGAGAGCTTTTTCCAACTTGATTTTGGTGAGTCTGGCGACAAGACACACTTGTCGTCCTCACTCACTTATTTTAAAAATGCAAAGACTGTGATACCAGGACAGAACCAGCAAATGCTACCTCCAAAATGTCAGACCGGTCTTCCAGGAAAGTCTCCGTGGGAATTGCCAACGGGAACATGGACTCTTATACCGTAAGCAATAGAACTGAACAGTTGTTAAAATCATAACATTAATTAAGAACTTTAAAGATTGATAAGTAAATTTAAATTTTATAAAAAGAACTTTTCTCGGACTTATGTGTCAACTCAATTGATAATGAAAAATTTTATATATGTTTGCGTTTGATAAAAAAATCATTTCCATTTATTATTTATTGTATTGAGATTTATTGTTTAAATTTTAAATGAGGAAATTTCAATGTTGAGTACAGATCAGCTGCACAGATTCCACGGTCAAAACATTCCAATTTAAACACAACCGATCAAAATACAAAGTCATCGATAAACGTCACTTGCATAGGGAATATTCAAATCCCATTAGCATTCATCGTAAGATGCTTGCAGTGATATCGTTGACATATATTTCAATCGAATGCGAAAACCACAACATTATCCACCGCTAACGAATCTATGCAACGTCTATACCCAACCTATATATATATATAATTCATTCTAACACAGATTCATTTTACCTTCAATAAAATTCAACTGATATTTCAATTAAGAGCTATCAGTCAAAGTATTTCTTAAGAGGTCACCATACTGAATGTTGTGTGTTTGTGAGCAGTCTATTTGTGTTGGTTCCCATCAACCATTATATTTTACAATATTAGCAGTTCAAGCTCTTTTACTTATAGTAATGAGAATTTCCATCAGATTCAAGTTAAACTATTCTATCTCATCATCTGGATCATTTATTGTAGTGATGTATTATTGAGTTAATAATATGAAAAAATTTATTTGAAATAAGTTACAACTGTTTTTTTTTAATTGATGGGATTATACTTTCACATTAAACCTCTTGTTTTATTATTTAGTAAAAATCTTGCACCTAGTTCATATTTTGAATTATATTTGGACCAGATATCTTCATAACATTTAACTCTCCATAGTTTCTAGTATACTTCAAGTAGTTCAAGAAGGTAACTAACTATTCATATCTCTTTATTTTATTTCTGAGTAAATCTGTTTTATCAAAAATCCATTATGTCTTGGTATTTTGAATCATACAGACTATGTATTTTAATAAATGAAATTGTTCCTTTAGATAATTGATTTGTACACTTTAAGTAATCCAAAATGTAATTATTTGTATCTCTTTGTTTACTTTCAGAGTGCTATGTATATCCATATATTTTATTAAAGAGTAAAAAAGGTGTTTGTGTGTGTGTATGTAGGCATTTAATGTTGATACCTAAAACACTCCAGAAAACAGAATAAATAATTAATTATGCAGAAAAAAAAAACTTACTGAAAATAGCAACAGCTAAATCATATGTTATGAAAAGTTCACTTTATACAAATTAGCAAAGCTGGTAAAAAGTCTGTACAATAATTGAGATGAGAAAAAAAAGTAAACTAGTCTAAAGATACTAGTCTAGGGATATTGGATGAGTAGATACTAGATGAGGATTTTATGCACAAGCCTTCTGGCATCCATTGATTACTTTAGCTTGCTGTGGGTGGCAATACGTATAGTGAGTTTTACTTGTTTTAACAACAGCTATACACAAGCATAAGAAGTGGTGGTCATACGCTATTTATTAGTCTAAAGATAACTAGTGAAAGTGAAATTGTTTTGGAAATAAATAAAGGAGAGTTCTAGTTAAGAATGTAATTGGACTATCTCTGAATTATGTGCATGGCAAATTGTGCTTACAAAATTAGAAAGTTATAAATTAGAGAGTAAAGATACTTTATAGATATTAAATCTCTAGTTAGATATGAGCTTTAAAGATATCTGAGTGATCTTATTCTCAATTGGCAAGTTGAAATTACTAATATCTTACTAATACAATTATTATTATTATTATTATTATTATTATTATTATTATTATTATTATTATTATTATTATTATTATTATTATTATTATTATTATTATTATTATTATTATTATTATTATTATTATTATTATTATTATTATTATTATTATTATTATTATTATTATTATTATTATTATTATTATTATTATTATTATTATTATTATTATTATTATTATTATTATTATTATTATTATTATTATTATTATTATTATTATTATTATTATTATTATTATTATTATTATTATTATTATTATTATTATTATTATTATTATTATTATTATTATTATTATTATTATTATTATTATTATTATTATTATTATTATTATTATTATTATTATTATTATTATTATTATTATTATTATTATTATTATTATTATTATTATTATTATTATTATTATTATTATTATTATTATTATTATTATTCAGAGTAAATAAACTCTTGAAGTTTTATTTGAGCTTTGTTGTTTTTCTATTATTTAAAAATATAATTATCCAACTGCCAACTGACTGCATGGCCCTGAATACATTATTTAACACAGGTTGACAGTTTATCCTGTGAAGCTTAGATAAAGGATTAGTAGGAGATATTAAATTTGGCAGTGTGGTGAACTGAAAATGCAGAACAATATAACAACAAGTTTTGATATACAAAATCCAGGTCAATGGCAAATACATACAAATCATGTTGAAAAATATGTTTATGAATGGAATAACAGATGATAAACAAAAGGTTGCAACACTATTATGGATGTCTGGCAAATATGACTTGAATATGGCAAATTGTTTATGTGATTCCAAGTCATCTGAGGAAATACCCTATGAAGAGTTACTGATAAAACTAGATACCCATTTTAAACCCATAATGTTGAAACTTATACTGCGTCTTCATTTTCAAGAGAGGATACAATCATAAAATGAAAATACATGTGAATATGACTTACATTAGTGAAGAATTGTAAATTTAAAAATTATATCACTAAAATGCTTCTGGATCAGCTACTGTGGGGAAGAAGAGACTTATAGCTTAGCGAAAAGTCACTATTGAATGAACATTAGCTTATAAAGCCATGATAGATCATATAAAAACTTTCAGAAATGCAAAAGATAATGTTCCTTCAAAACAAGTATAAATGTGGCAGAACCACGAGAGATAAATAAAAAGTTATAAGGACCTCTCTTAATTGTTATTGTTGAGAAAAGACAGGTCATTTAAAACTTAATTGCAGATTCAAAAAGTAAAAATGTTTTAATTGTGAACCGAAAGGTCACTTGCTAAAGTTATGCAAGCATTAACAAAACAAAGCAAGATTTACAGTGAAAGTAAATTATGGGGATGAGTATCAAATACTGATGATATGCCAAAATTAAATATGAAAATTTTCAATCAAAATGTACAAATGGAGATTGACAGCAGGGCAGGAATATCATCAATATTGCAAAAAGTCTGGAATATGATTCATGGAAAGGTAAATATCAATGGCAAAATAAAAAAGTTGAGTGATAATGTCAGACATAAATGGAAACTGCATAACAATTAGAGGAACAGTCATAATATCTATAACAGTAAATAGCCACAGGAAGCAATTTTCATAATATATAGTGGAATGGAATATTAACCCAATATTAAGAAGTTGGATAAATATTGTGAATAAAATAAACTTTGAAGCTGAAATAGGAAAATGATTTCTGCAGCTCTTTAAAATAAACCCAGCAGAGTTTAAAACAAAACCAATTGATATTTAGTTACTTAATAATGTCCAGCAGATTGTATACCCACCAAGAAAAATGGCCCTTGCACTTAAGCCAAAAGTTGAGAAGGCTTTAAAAGAATTAAGAAGTAAAGACATAATTATATCTTGTGAGAAATCAGCCCAGGGAATGCTGATTGTAGCAGTGTGAAAACCTGATGGAAGTGTAAGAATATGTGATGACTATAAGTTATGATCAACAAGTACATAAATAAAAGAGTATTCTTTGCACTAAGCATGAAGAAAGTACTAGCATCTTTACAAAAGCCTAAATACTTTGCAAAGCTTGGTTTAAAAGCAGCTTTTCATCAAATTTCAGTGACCAAAAGCAGTGTAATTATTGACTATAAACATACATATGGGATTATATAAGTTCAGTAGATTACCATACAGGATAACCATAGTATCAAATATTTTCCAGGCAAAAGTAAAAAATGAGGAATAACAGGCATTATACCCTACATGAATGATATATTACTGGTCATGGACAGTGAAATAAAATGTAAAAAGAATAGTATATGTAGTCTACAAAAAATTTACAGAAATTTGGTGCACAATAATGAATGCCAAAAAATGAATTTGTACTCTGAATTATAAAATTTCCAGGATATATTATTAATGAAAATGGAAAATATTCAAACTCAGAAAAAATAATTGCCATGTAAAATCCTCCAAAGCCAAATAATGCTAAACAATTACAGGCATTTCTAGGATTTGTAAACTTTTTCAAGGTTTTTCTAAAGTGAAGGTTATACATATCTATGCCCCTTTATGAACTTTTGAGGAAGAACCAAAGGAGGAAAAGAGAAAAACTGCAAGGTGTGGCTTTTTATTGTTTTCTGATAGGTTATTAGTACATTACAATGAACAGCAATAAGTAATTATTACAACTGATGCTTTGGAATTAGGTGTAGGAATGGTAATATTAAATATAATGCATAGTAGTGAATGTCCTATGTGGATGCTTTAAGAATAATGTCTACATCCAAGAAGAACTGCAACCAGCTAGACAAAAAAGTTTTACCAATAATGTATGCAATGGAAACATTTTAGCAATATGTATATGAATGGTTTTTTGAGATTTACATTGACCATAAATCATTATTAGGAAAACTGGGGTAAAAACAAGCAAATCCCAGACCATGTTAATCAATGAATGATAAGGTTTGGACTAATATCTTAGGGTCATATGACTATGAATTGTGTTCTAGACCTAGAAAACAGACTGCTGGACCAAAGTCATGAGTATATGAGATAAATTATATATATGTTTTAAAGTTAGACAATATTAATAACAAAGTCATACCTTATTGGACAGATAGAAATAAAAGTTATCTTATCATTAACAGATGAATGGCCAGATAAACAAACAGAAAACTTGTCTTCAGCAATATGGAGTGTTTGAGAAATCTTATCAATGTGTAAAAATTATATTTTAATGATGGACTGTGTGATAATTTTGCCTAAAGGTAGAAAAATCATCCTACATTTATTACATAAGGGAATCCTGGTGTCATTAGAATGAAGAAATTATCACATCATATATTTGGTAGCTAGAATTGAATGGCAACATTGAACAGACCATCAAAAATTGTCAAGTGTATCAAAACACAGCAAATTTATCATCAAAGAAATTTAAATTCTGGCCTTTGGCAGCAAGTACATTTAGACCACACAGGACCATTTCATGAAAAAATATTCCTTGTAGTCATGAGTGTATATTTAAAATGGATTGAATATCATATAATAAATGATACAAGTACAGAAAGTGTGATAAAAGTTTTGAATGAACTCTTTGCAACATACAATTAACCAGAGACTATAGTAATGGATATCAGAACTGGGTTCATCTTGGAGAAATTAAAAAACTTACAACAGAGAAGATAGTTCAACAGTTGAAAATTACATTCAACAAGCAGGAATATGCTGACATAAATGGAGCAATTACTGCTGCTATGTTTTATCAGCATTTTACACCTAACATGATTACAAAGGCAAAGCATAAGAACACCCTTGTCCATACTATTTCCAAATAAAAGTAGAAAGAAAAATGACTATTTGGAAAATGTAAAATTTACTATGAACTAAACATATGGATTAAAGAGATAATAAAGAAGAAGTGGCTACAAGAAATAATTACAAAAATACTATCAGAGAAAATACATAAAATAAGATTATAAGAAAACGATGTATTTAAACATCATGTATATTAAAGAACAAACCCAATAGAATATGTAGGGATTATTCCAAACTTGGAGAATGGAAATCAGACTGATATTTCTGATGAAACTGAATTAAAAACTTCAGTTAGCTCTCCTATTCAAGAAGAAACTATTGAAATAATACGTGAATTGGAAGAATAAAAGACTATAGAGCCAGAGAAAAAAAATAAAACCTCAACAAGGCCCACATGAAAACAGAGGACACTGATAAAGCTACAAGAGTATTTAATAAAACTGATTTTATTCTAGTTCAAGTACAGGCTAGAAAATTTATTTGTGTATAAATTCTGCATTTATATGGAGTAGGAGGAATGCTATTGTATACACATTTTATTAAAGAATAAATAAAGGTATGTGTGCGCAGGCATATAATATTGATGTCTAGAATAGTCTAGAAACAGAATAAATAATTAATTATGCAGGAAAAGAAAACTTACTGAAAATAGTAATAGGCTAATTTACATGTGAGAAAAAGTTCACTTTATGCAAATTAACAAAGCTGATAAAAAGTCCACAGAAAAATTGATAGGGGAATAAAGTAGAAAGAAAACTAATGAAAGTGAAGTTGTTCTGGAAATAAATAAAGAAGAGCTCTAGTCAAGAATCTAATTGGACTATCTCTGAATTATGTGTGAGCAAATTTTGCTCACAAAATTATAGAATTACAAGTTACAGAGTAAAGAGACTTTATAGATATCAAATCTCTAAGAAGATATAAACTTTAGAGAGATCTGAGTGATCTTGTTCTCAACTAGAATAAATATGTTTTATCAAAAATCCATTATGTTCTGGTATTTTGAGTCATACAAACAGCATATATTTTAACAAATAAAATTTGTCCCATTGGTTGCTTGATTTTGTGCTCAATTCTATATGATTCTTGTTATGCTGCATGACATATAAGCTAGTATAATGATTTTTTTTTTTTTGTAAAAATTGCATCATATTTCACTTATATTTATTTTTTATGATTAATGCATTGACACTAATATCACTTACTAAATTTATCCTGCAAAGACCTAAAAAATATTCTCCTAATGTTGAAAATATAAATATTTTTTGTAGCCATTCCTCTAAAGAACCGATACTACAAAGATTATTATCATATCTGTTTGTATCAGCAATTACGCTCATGGTCAAACACTCATTAATTATTCATTGTAAATCCTTAGTATTTCAAGGCAATTCACTATCTCCTTATTGTGGGGCCTGCCATATCTAACGTTTGTTTCCAATATAGAGTAAGGGCAGAGACAAATGTCCTCGATAAAAGCGTTAATTAACTAATATTTCTTTTATATGTAATATATAAACGCTTAAAGTATAAGTTAATTTTAAACTTTAAGAAAATAATATGTGAAATATTCATATTGTTTTTAAATATTACTACTTTACTTTCGATATTATTTTCACTATACAGTATTACGAATTATTATTTTACAATAAATATGAAGGCATTAATTACAGCGTGAACTATTTATTTATTTTTTTAAATATTCGTTGATAATAAATGATTAAATTGTTTTTGTTTTTTACTTTAGATATTATGGGTGTTACTCATTATAACTTTTTTTTTTTTTAATAAAATTATTTTTTTTTATTGACTGTAGACAAAATAATTTTTATTTATTTTTTGCGATTAAAAAAATCTGTACAGAAAGACCGGAAACATTTTGATTTGAAAATTTGCGTAAAGTTTGAACAAGTAAATTGTAGAATTATTATGTTCAGTATGTATATATTAATTAATGTATGAAAAATATTGAAATTTATGTAATCTATAACTTATTACGAAGGAATTAAATAATTAATTTGTAGGAGGTCTCTGTCATCTCGTAACCCTAATGCTCTAGAGACATAATATTTCAACATTATTGAACAACGAATATCAAAAACATACTTCACAATCTTATATAATTTTTAATGAACAAGAAGTTATTTTATATACATTTCTTATGCAATCTTTTATGTGTATTCCTTTATATAAATAATTAAAAAAACAATAAACTTCGTAGGACATTGAAATAAAAGTTTATTAACTTTATGAGATATTTGATTTTTAAAAATAACGGAATAATTGGAAAGTCATAAAAAATGACAGCGCCGAAAGTGGCATAAATGAGCACTATCCGTGGATCCTAAGCTCCAGAATCTAATACTTTATCACTCCATCAAACCATGTAGAATATGTGACTTTATTTAAGCTTTCTGTCAAAGGCAGTTTAAATAACTAAGCATTAGAAGATAAAATAATAGTTTTCTGTATTGTTAATTCAGTTTTATCATCTCATATTTAAAGGTACTATCATAAGACCTATATAAACAATTCAAAATACAGCAAAACTCTCCATATAGTAGTGCCATCTTGTGCTAACAAGAGCAATCAATGGGCGCCAGTATTTTGAATTGTTTATAACAATTATTGTGCTAGTATGAGATAGTGATCATGTGATGTTTAGTGGTTTAAGACCTATATAACATCTTGCAAATATTATAAAATAAATTTATTATTCCACTAGTTATATTAAATGTATCCATAGTATTATTTTTGGGGATTAGTATTATATGAATAAATAAACTGTAAATGGCCTTCACAAAAAATATTATACTGAATAGTCCTACAAATTTGAATAAATATATGAAAACAAAAGAATAGGTATCTAAATAAGTATTTCACTATTTGATGGTTTAATCAGAAATTCTTTGCTTTGGTAGCCAAAGGTAAAAATCCCTTATTGATAAATTGAATAGTTAGTTGCATATTTAACAATATATTCATCCTCTTTTTTTTTTAATATATATTTTTAAAACCCTAAGAAATATCACAATAATCCTATCTTACACTATGCTTAACAGGAGCAGACCTACTTTTTCTATTCCAATTGCTGTCATCTCTTGTAAGCTTAAGTAATCTATAGATTTTAGATGCTAATGCTTATTAAATCTCATATTCTCAAACTAGTTTTCTAGCTTATGTCTTTCATCAGTGAGAAGCTATGATTTGGATCTAATGCATTATCTTTATGTCTTTCATCAGTGAGAAGCTATGATTTGGATCTAATGCATTATCTATTCAGCACAATTTTTACCTTTATTTACTATCAAGCTATTATATTTATACAAAAAATTCAAGAAATCTATCAAAATATAATAGTCAATAAACTGGTGTCAAATAATTATGCATGCAATTTGAATTTTAAACATTGAGATGTTTTTGAATATTAAGCTAATATTTTGATAATAACAAAAAAAAAAAAAATATGATGATTAGGTGGAAGAAACATTAGATTAAGTAAAAAAATTCAGATATTTATTCAAACCATAGATTGACATAAGCTAGAAAATATTGGGGAAAATAAATAGATTAATATCAGACATCAATTTAATAAGCACTACTATCTAATTAAACCCATTAATTACTCAATAGTGCAATAGTTGGCAGCATTGGAGTAAAAAAAATAGACCAGTGGATGAGTTCTGGTTCAGCATAAAATGAATTTTGGGAAACATTTGTCTTTTGCAGTATCTTTATTCACGCATTTCAAGAATGTGCAGTAATGTGGAGGTAATAACCTCTATAAAAGATATTACATATGGAAAAAGAAAATTGAAGTTGATTTATTCCATATATATATATATTTAATTTTAAAATTAAGAGATATAATTGAGATTTAAAGTTTATATCTGGGCAAGAAATAATCTCTAGTTCAATAAATGATAAGTGATAATGATTACTGTATTTATCTAGAGTGGATCATAACAAAATTGTGAATGGAGTAAGTTTGGCACTTCTATATCAGAATATAAAAAATAAAGTTTTTTCCTATGTTTTGCTCATTTTTTATTGTTATAATAGAATGCATATTCATTACCAAAGGAAATATTTTATTAAATAAAGATAAATTTTAACTATAATCTCATTTTATTAACTTTTTTAAACATATTTAACTTTGGCAAAGTTTGACCTGTGATTCATCTCACAAAATTGAAGAGGACACTATTATATTCTCTTTTTTAAATATTTGTTTATGTTTTTCGCATTTTTTGAAAGCACATTTGAAATGAATATAATAATTGTATATTTGAGAGATAATATAATAATGAACTCTTTAGACCCTTCTGTGAGTGCCATTTGTTAAATTTGATAAAGTTGAAATGAGATTAGGACTAAAATTTCTGATTACTAAAATAATCATCTTTATCATTGTCAATTATTATCAATCCATTACAGAATGAAGGTCTCTCCAAGTTCAATCTATCTTTTCCAATCTCTAGCCTCTCTTCTTCTGAACACTCCTTATTTTATCCATCTCACATATATTCTCTTTCTGGGGTTTTTTACAGTCTCTTGGAATCCAGTTTTAGAATTTCAATTGTCCATCTAGTATCATATTTTCTAGCAATATGTCCAACTCAACTTCAGAATCTTAACTCTTTTTATGATGTCAGTAACACCTATTTGTTCTCTTATGCATATATTTCATTTTCAATTTCTTTTTGTTATTTCTAATATGCAGATCTTCATATTTCTTTGAATGGTCTGTCTCTGTATTGCTCTTCTGTTACATGTTCAAGTCTCATATCCATAAGTAGGAAGTAGTAAAACACATTTAAATGTTCCTTTTCAAACACATAGGCATATTTCCTTTTAATATTAAGTTATTTTTATCATAAGCACACCAACTAAGGTTAATTCTCTAATTAATTTCATCCAATCTGTTTCCATCTGTAATAATAATTTAACCAAGATATTTGTAGCTGTTGATTTCTTCTAACTCATCATTATCAATCTTTATCTCCATCTTTTGACAAAATCATTGAACGTTACTTTAGACTTTTTAACATTTACTTTTAATCCTACTTTCTTACTTTCATTGGATAACTCTTGCAACATTTCTTAAAACTCTGAAGCATTATTTGCAAAAACAACTATCTTCAAAATGTAAATGACTCAAATAATCTTCATTTATTTTTATTCCTTTAACTTTCCATTTTAAGCCACAAAGTACTTCTTGATGCACTGTTGTAAAAAGTTTTGGAGATGTGGAATTATCTTGTTTTACACCCTTCTCAATGTTAAAATTTTTTGTATCATTATGTAAACTAATTGTTGATGTTTTATTTTTATAAATATTTTTCCAAATATGACAATATCCTGGGTCTATACCTTTATGATTCAATGCTTTAATCACTGAAATAATGCTTATAGACTCAAATGCCTTTTCATAATCTCCAAATCCAAAGCATAATATCAACTCATATTCATTGGTTCTTTCTATAACTTCTCTCAATACTGGGATATGATCTACTGTACTAAACCATTTTTAAATTTAGCTTGTTCTTTTGGTTGGTTGAATTTCAATGTTCTCTGTAGGCAATTTGTAATTATCTTGGTAAAAATTTTGTATAAAATTTATAAAAGACTGAAAGGTCTGTAATATATAATATCTTTTTATCATCTTTTTGAAATATTAATATTGATACTGCATTCTTCCAATCATCTGGTACATTTTTATCATTTAGACATTTGGTAGATAATTTTGCCAAAAAAAATTCTAATTTTTCACCTGCTTCTTTTAAGATAACAATTATAATTCCATCATTACCTAGAGCTTTTTCCTTTTTTATAAATTTAATAACAGTCTCATTTTTTCATTTAAAATCCTGGACAATTCGGAAGATATAATAGCACTGTAGGAGGTACTTGTTCTTTATAATTATATAATTGTTCCATCTTTTTTAATGCATATTTAAGTTTTTTACCAATACCAAAATATTGTTTTACACTCTTGAGATTTTTATTCTATTCTATAGCTTTTCTTGCTAGTTTATAATTATTCTTTCTTATATCACTATCAATTCTTTTTCAAACCATTTCATAAAATTCGAGATATTCAATCCATTTTCATGCATTATTTTTATAGTTTTTCATATTCCTTCTTTTCTTCATAAATTTTTTAATTTCAGTAGAAATTTTATTGGTCAATTGCTGCCAGCTATTTTTGTTGCAGTTTTTAAAAGTTTATAAGTTATATTCCTATTGATTTCATTCAAATCTGAATAATATTAAAATTCTGCTAATATTTGGAAATGATTTGCAAGTTCTAATTTATATTTATTAGAATGTTTTTGAAGATTACAAATGTCAACTATGAATATTGTTTTCTTAATATTTTATCACTAATTAATGATCACTTCTGTGTTGAATTTATTAAGAACATTACAATATTGAAATATGTATTTTCTGATAGTAAAAATATAATCCAGTTCTGCTGTATCTTCATTTGGATGCTTCCATGTCCATTTCCTTTTAACATTTTTCTCAAAAAAGAATTCATTATATAAAGTTTTTATTTTTCTCCAAGCTCCATAAGTCTATGTCCTCTCTCATTTCTATTATCATAACCACAATTACATTATAGCACTTTCATCTTTTAATTGTTTATCAATTCTAGCATTAAAATCTCCCATAAAAATTTTAAAATGTTGTTTAGTCTGATCCAAAACTTTTTGTACATTCATATAAAAATCCTCTACTACTTGATTACTATGAGAACTTATTGGGACATAAACCTGAAATTATCTGCATTTGGTATCTACTATTATGTTGAATAATTAACCTTGCCATTCTGTTCAATACATCATCAATCTTTACAATGGAAGTACAATTGAATAGGATTAATTATAAATAAAAAATACATGTTCACTTTTTACATCAATTGTCTCTTCATCTTTTTTTCTAACTTCATAAAGTCCAATAATGTCCTATTTACTATGTAACAGTTCTTCCAATTTTTGCAATCTTTCTTCAATTGAAAATGATCTGCAGTTATAAGTATCTAAATAAAAGGTCATCATCAAATTACAGACTGTGTTCACAATCAGGGGGTTCTTAACATCCTCAACCTTCAGCCACCAATTGCTGCCTTGTCTGGTGACTTTATAGCCTCCTGAAAATAAGGGTCATGAATTATTTTTGTCTGTCATGATTGAAATATGAGAAAAAATATTTTTCCATTCACACACACCCTCATTCTGACTTCAAGAAAACTCCGATGATATTTCAGTTAAGAGTTAATAGGTAAAGAAAGATCATGGTATTTCTCAATTATAAACTCATAGGTGAAAAGCCAATAAGACCACCATACTAGCCCATACATATTGGTGAGCTGCCGATCCATGTTAGTATAGTATATGAATGATCACATAGTAATAATACCTGCAATGACAAGAACATATGGAGTGGACATTAGAAATTTGCCCTATTCATTCCTTTAAGGCCTTTAAGATGAATTAAAGGGTCTCCTTTCAGTTAACAGAAAACTTTTGTACAACTACTAAAATGGTATTGCCCAATATATTAGACATTTTTATTTTATAACAGGATTAGGTGATATAGTGTTACTTCTTGTTGTGGATATCATTACTGGGTATTGTTATAGTGTGTGATCTATCTTAAATTTCACAATCTATTGTTAAATATTTTTAGCAATCAAAGCTAAGAAAACTTAATCTTTAAGAAATAAAATTATGTATTTATCTATCAAAAAAATTGCTAAACAATAAACTAAAGATAATTTATACTAAAGTAAATCACATCTCTATTTTTATTATCATTTAGCTTGATATGGATTATCTTTTTGCAAACCATTTTCGGGGGCAAGGGCAAATATATATGTACAGCAAAATTAATTTATTATTTTGTAGCTATAAAATTAATAATTTATTATTAGTAATTTCAAAATAAACAAGTGATTTTTTTTTAACAAGCAATAATTTTTTTTTTTTACATTTACTATAATAACTGAAAGACACAGCAATTGTCAAATAGCTTTATGAAGATTAAGATCAGTAGGGAAGTTATTTTTTGATGGAAAAATTGTCTAAATTAGTTACAAAACTCTACAGTTTTTGTCAAGTGTTGTTAACCAAGAGGTCAGCACAGCCACCTTGCAAGCAAGCAGTTTTTTGCAGATGGTTGTTATGGGTTCGCCTCCAGGCCGATGCTATGACTTATGGAAAAAAAAACTCTACAGTTTTTAAAATGTAAGAAGTTGCAAATTTCATGTAAATATTTTCCCTACATGAAATTCTTACTAATTTCAAATTGCATTTCAATACTGGTTGTATTTTAGTGTTGTTGTTGTTGTTATGAAATTTTTTTAAGCAAATATATTTATGCATTTCATTTCTTAAGGATTATTTTTAAATGCTTTTATTTAATATTATTATTGTTAATTATTTTTATGAATTACTTCACACATTATTTTGCTTTCTAAAAAGCTGTTTAATAAATTCACAAATAATACAAATATTTAGTCAATATAAGAGTCATAGATCACATGACCCTATCTCTTAAGCTTGTAAGTTATAAACAATGAGGATTACCAATTCCTCAACAAGCTTTGTGATAAATGCTTAGCCAGAGCCAGCACTTAAAATATCTCTGTCAGGAACCCCTCAAACCCCTGATCATGGTTTCATTATTTGGCTAAAGCACGAAACCATGGTCAGGGTTTGGGGGGGGGGCTCCTGACAGAGATATTTTAAGTGCTGGCTCTGGCTAAGCATTTATCACAAAGCTTGTTGAGGAATTGGCAATCCTCATTGTTTAATACAAATATTTCTTTGATATTTTTATTACTAAAGTCCCATCTGGTGATAGATCGTGAAATTTTACATAAATAACAGATTCTAGCAGAACCATTAAATTGTCTGATTTGAAACACTGTAATATTGAACATATTGAAAATAATTATTTTTCTTCAAAAAAACAATTTTGAAAAAAAATCCTGGTGCATTTAAACTCGGCAGTAGATTAATGAAATCAATAGCATTCTGTTCTTGGATTTGAATCCCACGTGATCTCAGAATTGATAAATCATTTTAATATTTTTAAAAAAATATTTTATTTGTACTTTGTAGAATTAGAAATTAATTGTTTATATATCACAAATGAATAAGTTTAGAAAAGATTAAATGAAAAAAATATTGATGAAATTAGAAAGAGAAATAAAAACTGGATTGAACATATATTAAGAAGGAAGTATAGTTTAATGAAAGGTATTTTGGAAAGAATGATAAATGGAAGCAAGAAGAAAGAACAAAAAAGATTGACATTGTTGAATCATATAAGAGAAAGAGTTATATGGAATTGAAGAGCTGGGAAATGAAGAGACTAGAGTGGAATAATGGATGAATTGATGTGATTACTCTCTGGACCTATCCATGGGACAATACTATTGATGATGATAATATAAACAATATTTTCTCACTTTATTCTATGGCATATCTTTCTAGTTAAATCTCTTTTTTATAACATTCTATTATAATACTTTTTAAATATTTTTACCATTTTTCTTTGTTCTTTTTTTAGAGTGATAATTATTCATTGAAATAAAACAAACAATTTCTTTTTTTTTCTTTTCCACAATATTAAGCAACGGTGAATTTTCAATCTAATTATCTTAGATTCTACCTTTTAGAATGATAATATTTGATGCATTTCTTTTTAATTTAATTTGGTTTAATGTACAGAGAATAAGTTCTGAATATGTAAACAGACTTAATTTACATAAGTTCTGCCTATTCACACAAAAATGCTAATAATATTTGAATATGATTGAAGAGGTCGAAAGTAAGTTCGAATAATAATGCAAGAATTATTGTTTCATTATTATATTTATAGATATTGGATTATATATGTTATATAAAGTATATTAATAAAATTTCAAATATATATGAACAATGAGTTATTAATGTGTCGAAATCAGTACTGATTCAGTAGGTATTAACATCACTATGTGTCAATTTTGTATGGTGGGTTTAAAGCTATGTTAAAAAATCTATTTAAATCAATCTTACTAAATGAAATCACAGTTTAAATATATGGAAATTAGGTCATAATTATTTGAATAATTATAAACTTACAAATAGCACAAACAATTTTAAAACCTTAATCTGCACAACATATATTCTTTGAAGTATCACTTATACATGCAATTTGCTATTGCTTTAATAAAATTTAACAAAAAAAAAATCATATTACTGTATTTGGCTTCTATATAACTCATCATTTCTCTGCAGATCACTTCATTTTTATATAAAGTTCTTAACTGTATACATGATGAGTAGTTTCATTTATCATTTTTACACATCTTCCTATGATTAGGTGTGCAGATAGCTAGTTTATAAACAACACAGATTAACTTAGAAATGCTTTGATCTCCACCATTGTTACAGTACAGATAAGAAGAAGGTCAAAAAATCTGGAATTCCAAATAATTGAGTGAATATAGTTGTCCAATATTGATGGATAGCATTTTTTTTGGTCTTATTCTGTTATTTCTAGTTGTATTTTTTCATATCTTTATCTCTGATCTTCAATATCTTTTACAATTCTCTTTTTAATTTTCATTGCAGAATGTAAACTTACTAAAATAGATTTATTATATCAAACTGAAGTTTTTATTATGACTATATCTATCTTCCTTATATTTTATATTGTTTTCTTCAATATTTTCATCTGGAAGTTAAATGGAACCCTGTAACCAGCTGTTATTTATTTTGACGTAAAACTAATTCATTATGTAAACTTCCAAATCAATTAGGCATTTTTCAGTTTTTCAAATTTTTTCTTTTCAAATTATGCTTGGAAATCCATAGTATCTCATGAACCTTAATGTTAATGAGAGCCCTCTGCTATTTGACATGGTTCTATTTAAAAAAAAAATCATATCCTTGGGCAAGATACCACTTCTAACAGAAATTACAACTCTGGAGCTACACTTTTGATCTGAATCAACAGAGATCTTAGCAAATAAAATATTTTTTTCCAACTCAGGCTTATTCTCAAATTAATGGTAGCTGTTTTAATCTTAACATAGCTGTTTGAATAAGATTAACATATTTTAGATTTGCTCTGACTAACTATGCAAGTAATCCATTTGTTAAATCATTGGCCAGTTTATGATTGATGTAATTTCACCTGTCTTGATCATTAATGTGTCTCAGATATAACATGTACCTATTAAAATCCTAATGACCCTTTAGCTGCCTTGATTATTGATGTCTCTCAGATATAACATGTACCTATTGAAATCCTAATGACCCTTTAGCTACAATTAGTCCTTAGCCTGGCCTAGCCAAATAATGTATATAAGTCCAAACTTGCTGCCTTGTTTTCTGTATTATATTTTCAATATTATATTAAGGTTGTCAAGATGCTATATTGAAAATATGTAAAGAAAAGATAAAAGATTAGTTTTAGTATAAATGCAGATAAATAAATTAAATTATTAAGACATAAAAAGGTATTAATATGAGCAAATTCTAATGCATACATTGCTTCAATAATTTATGTGTTTTTGTGAATTTACAAATAGGTAAATATATTTTAAAAAAATTGAAACTAATTTTTTGATATTCCATTTATAATTGTATCATTTCATTACTAGAGCTTTTTGACTATATCTACTGTTATGATGTGATGTGATGTATTATGGCTTCTCCTTAAACAAAGTCAAGAATATCTCAGCAATTATGCCCAGATAAACCTGTTAGCCACTTTATTTTATATATGGCATTTTACTACTAAAAATTATGCATTGTCAAGTTGTAAATTATCTTTAATTGCTTATTTTATTTACTTTATTAATTTTCATAGCATTTTCTTATCAAATGTATTTACTTTATTAGTTATTATTTTTTATTATTTTACCCTGTTCAGGATTTATTATTATCTTGGTCAGTTTATTATCATAGATGGAAACATAATGGATCAAATTAACCATAGAATTGAAGTGTTTTTGGTAGAAACAATTTAATATTGAAAAGAAATATGCCTATATGTATGAAAATAAAGATTTTTAATAAATGTGTGTTACCAGTTCTTATTTACAGATCTGAGATTTGGATACTTCACAAAAGAGCAATACAGAGACTTTAGATCACTCATGGAATTATATAGAAAAACATGTTAGGAGTAAGAAGAAGAAATTGAAAATGAAATCGGTGAAAGAATAAACAGATGTAACTGACATCATTAAAAGGATCAAGAAACTGAAGTGGAATTGGGCTGAACATATTGCTAGAAGAGATGATAATAAATGGATAGTTAAAATCTTAAACTGGATTCCAAGATATTGTAAAAGATCTAGAAAGAGATAACATGTGAGATAAATGAATTAAATATGAAAGTATGCTGGTGTGATATAAAGAAGAGAGGCTAGAGATTGGGGAAGATGGAATGAACTTGGAGAGACTTTCATCCTGCAATAAATCAATACTGATGGAAAATGATGATTATTGTGTGAAAATATTAACTACAGATTTACATTGCCGTAAATGAAATTGAATGAAGAGAATATGTTAACATTTTTGTCATAATATTCTATTGAAAAAGTCACTAATAGACTATCTCTTTGTGTATCTTCCATGAAATAAAAAACCACCCAAAGGTACGATTTGCTTCTATTTATACTGTTCATATCAAGAGTCAATGCCAAATGATTTTGCCTTTTTTCATTTTACACTGATTAACTGGAAATTTTAAGTATAAGTTCGAATTTGAGTGATATTTTAGATCTAATGTATTTTTTCATTCTGGAGATGCCAATGGGGGGGTACTGCAAAATTATCATAGATTGGTTTAGCATATAGTCATAAATTTCTATGTTTATAATCTTGGTTGAAGCAAGTGGTAAGATACTGGAAATCAATAAACTTTTAAATTAAATAGATGAAGCCAGGTTCAATAATCATTGAAAATACAATGGTGAAAAAAATTTAAAAGATGATGGGTCCTCTTTATCAGAATATGATAGTTTGAAAATAATGAACAATCACGGAACTAAAGTAGACAGATAATGAATGTTTGACTTAAGGCTAATCAGACTAATGCTAAAACTTAAAATGTCTCTCTTTTCTTTTATTGAAAGGTAGTATATAACTGGCCCAGTAATATACTCGGGTTTACATGCAAACAAATACTATTATTTAACTGTAAATCACCGAAAAATACTATACTAACCTAGGGATAAAAATCCACCTTCAAAAACATAGAATATTCTAGACTAAAGACTAACTGTAAAGTATTTAAATAATAGAAAAAAATATATCTTATGAACTTTTACTATAATCGGATTTATTATTAAATTTGAAATCATATAATAATATCTGTACACATAAACATGTTAATTATTTATGATTTGCAAGATTAGTTAGCATCATTCCATGGGAAAAGTAACATGTAATAAAGGCACATCAAACCAATGTTGTGAGGTCTTTATTTCAAATGAATGATCATTAAAGACTTTTCTTTAGGTCAATATCATGAATGTTTTTGTTGTTTTCTTTTTTTTTGAATAGCAACATATTTTTATGCATATACACATGCCATCTTTATCTGTAATTAGTTCAATCACTTTTGCTCAGAAGGATGACATCCTATTTCTTCATATATACCTATTTAAACAGACATTTCTGAAAAATGAAATTTATTTTTTAAAAAATTAGAACTCCTGTTATAAATGTAGCTTGTGAGACTTCTAAAAAATAAACCAAATACCTGCCCTATCTGGGGGGGGGGGGAGGGTTTAGATGAGAAGAAGGCAGGAGGTTTATAAGTTTTATTTTTGTTTCCTTTTTAACCATGGTCTCAAACTCATGCAAAACTTCACCATTTCTTTAGATAGTTGTCAAATTTTTGTGCAAGATTAAAATACTTTTGTGATTGTCAACTCATTTAACTATCTAAGATGATAAAAATAAATAAGAAACTTCTAAAACCTTCATTATCTGATAGATGACTAATCTCAAGATGCCTTTTCCCCATCTTTTGTTGAAGTTTTTGCTCTGCAGAAAGCTGAGTTTCACTTGCTCCTTATATCATTGAGAATGGTGAGTCATTCCAAAACCTAAATCTTAAAATTTTGTTTAATATGATATCAAATTAAAAGAAAAAAATTTCTATACAGAATTATAAGTTAGTAAATTTTTCCACACAATAGTGCTACTTAGTGCAATCTCTATTAATCAATGGATACTAGAAAGTTGTGCATTATAATCCCTGTCCAGTGTTTTCCCATCCAATTTTACTGCTTTCATCAGTAAGGAACCTTGGTTCTGGGAAGTCATTGAAAAGGGATTATAATGCACAATCTTCTAACATCTATTGAGTTCTAAAACTAGCAGTAGATGGAACTATTGCATGGAAAATTTTGCTATTGTTTTAATCATTTGTGTAGCCATAAGAAAAGGTGATTATGTGAGAATTATAACTTCCAGTTGAATCAACTTATCAGCTATTTATTATCTGTGATTATTACAACCTGATGTATATCTTTACTATTCAATATAAAACTAAGAATTATACTAAATGTCAAACACAAGTGAAACATTGATATTCACTATAATCAATTAAAGCAGAAATAAACATTTTATTTTTCATATAAAAATTGACATCATCCCATGTGCTAAATTTGTTTACCCTGCATTTAACCTTTCATTTAATTTAAAACTTTTTATTCTCTATATTAATTCTTGAAGATAGTTGATCTATGTAAAGTTTAGTTACAGCTATCAGGTATCTGATATAACTGGTTCAGAGGTAAGTTTGAAATTTATATGGAGGCTTTGTTATTTTTTCAATGTTTTTGTTTATTAAGCATTTGATTGGCACCATAAAAATGATTTGTTTTCAAGATTGGTTTTCTTCCACCTATTCAAAAGCTATTTGCTGTAAGTTTGGGTAATTAATGAATACCAGATCTTATAGTGTTATAATATCCCCTCTTCAGATCAGTTTCTGGTTTTTGCTTTATCTGCATGGACTAGATGTTCCAGCTATAAATCCTAGATCATGAAGGTAAAACCCAGATGCTTATCTGAAGGTGATATTGTAGCAGCATTAGTCTGTTTATCACTCACTGATTACTTAAGATTGCAGTAAATTGCTCTTGTGTAGTTTAAAAAACTTCTCTTGAAAGTATTTAAGTAAGCAGATGCAAAAGTTACAATATTGTTGTTAGTACTAACATTACTTGTTTTTTCTATTTTGTTAATATTGCTTTACTGTTATAATTGCATTACATTAGAATACAGGCATGTATTCAAATATCTTTTTTTTTTGTTATTATTTTTCAGGATGGTTACTAGAATTAGGCAAAAAATTATCCATTCCTATGTCCAATAATAATACTTGTAATAATGCATTCACATGTTACATTTCTGCACTCTACTTCACATGTAGCAGCCTAACCAGTGTGGGTTTTGGTAATGTGTCTGCCAATACTGATGGTGAAAAAATATTTTCAATCTGCACAATGTTGATTGGAGGTAATGTGATGCTAAAGTATTTTTTATAGTTTACAATTGATGTTTAATTATTCTTATATATAGTACATGCTTTTATATGTAAATGTGTAATTATAAATTTATTTAACGCAAATTGATTATGTAAGTAATATTTCCTAAGGCAATAAACATAAAGCATGTGCGGTTGAAAATGCAAAGGTAGGGACCTCTTTTCTTCCAATGTGTAAGCTTGTGGTTAAGACCTGTATAGGTCCCTACCTTCACATTTTCAACCGCACATGCTTTAGGTTTATTGCCTTAGTAAATATTACTTATGTAAATGTGTACTGAATTTAAAATGTCAAATAGTATTTATTAAAATGTCAAATAGAATTTATTAAAGCATAAAATAAATGGCATTATAGAATTTACACTCAGCCACTCTAGAGTATTTCAAGTTAGACAATTTTAATTAACAAAGTTTTTGTATCTTTGATTGAGTTTTTTATTGTCTACTTTTACAAATAAAGTATATTAGAATATAAAACTTTTGATCTTCACACACACTTAAAACTTATAAATAAAGACACTTGTTAAAGGAAAATGATTCTCAATATGTATTTTTAGCTCAACTAACTATCATCACTTGATTCATACCTTTATACATAGTCATATCTTTTTTGCATCATAATTTATCCATAGCAAATTATTGCAATTCTATTTTTAAATGTGACATTTTTGATCACACTTACTTGATGATATCTTTTAATTAAAGAAGTTAGTATTGATTGTTAATTATTTATTAAGCTAAATGTTAATACTTTAGATAAAGGTTTTAATCTTCATCATATGCATCTTGAACATTAATAATAGTCAAACAATGTTTTTTTGACTATAGAGAAGCGGTTCTCAACCTGTGGATCATGACTCCTTTGAGGATCGAACAACTCTTTCACAGGGGCCGCCTAAGACCATTGGAAAACGTATACGTTCAATTCATAACAGTAGCAAAATTAAAGGTTGGGGGTCAACACAACATAAGAAACTGTATTAAAGGGTCACAGTATTAGGAAAGTTGAGAGCTCTGCTATAGAGGGACCTCTCAAACTTCGATGCAAGATAGCGACTTTATAAAGATAAGAATGACTGTCTTATGTTTAATCTAAATTCCCATTTATATAGGCCAATCTGAAGTATCTTGATTTTCAGATTGGCCTATATAAATGGGAATTTAGGTTAAAAATAAAACAGCAATTCTTATCTTTATAAAGTTGCTAACTTGTGTTGAGGCCTGAGAGATCCCTCTATAATCAAAAAACAACATTGTTTGATTATTATGAATGTTCAAGGCACATATGACAAAGGTTAAAGCATTTCTCTAAAATATTTATATACTTCCTATGTACTTAATAAATAAGCACAATTTTATATAAGCTAAATGTTATGATTTAATTTTTATTCCAGATATATACTGTAAACTCAAAGATTTATATATCAGTTATTAAATACATCCTGCTGAATATTATTCATTTAAATTCCACACTCTCTATTTGTGCCTAATATATAATAAAAAACATTCAATCTTTACAGCAGGCATGTGATTTGTTGATTGTCTGTGATGCAAGTTTATGCATGGTTTCCATTTTCAATAAAAGATAATGCTATTGTATATTTCTTGAGTAGATCCATTTTTAAAAAGCACAAATTTCTGTACATATTTTCCAAATAGGAAATATTAATTTTATAGCTTACTTGATTTTTCAATTATACAAAAAGTTTCACTAAATCAAGTAGGTGTGTGTACATGTAGGTCTTGTGTGTGGGTGTGCATTTTATGTTATATTTACATGCAAGTGCCCTTATATTTATGAATATTGACTTATTGGTAATTTATTACATTTGTATTTTTTCTCTCTCTCTTTACTGTAATATAATAAATCCTTTAGAAAAAAATAATGATTTCTTCTTGTTCCAGGTGTACAATAATTAGTCTTTAATTAATTATGTTTTTTTTAGTACATCATTGTGCTGACAGTGTATTATTTTCTAAGCTCTGCACAGCTAGTATTAACTGTTAATTTAGTAAGATCATAACTTTCACCTACAAAACTATATGAAGTAATTAGAGCCAAATTATTTAATGGAATAGCCACAGGAATATTAAGTTACTATGGTCCTTGGATAAACCTATACAACAATACAGTAAATAAAATAAACAGAATAGCAAAAAAGTATATTTGGGGAAGGACAACCAAAATAATATCAATGGCAATGTTGCAATTACCAATTAATAAAGGAGGGCTCAACATAATAGAACTAAGAAAATATGTGTAATTTATTAAAACAAAAACTCTAATAAACATAATAAAGAGTAAAACTTTCAATCCAATAGAATGCAACATAAAATCTATAAGGGGATGGAAAAAGAAACAAAATCCTTTGTAGTCGACTTAATTATAGCATATAAGGACTTACAAGATGAGCTAAATATGCCTAATTTAGAAGGGCTAAAATACAGTATCCTTAAAAAAAGTAACAATTATCAGAAAAAATCCTGGCTAAACATATCCGTAAGTAGAGTTTTAAGAAACTTTCAATCAATCTATACACCCCAAAAATACATGAAAACCATCTATAAATTGATGAATGGTATACACCCCACAACAACACTTTTAAATAAAAAGCTATGTTTTAATCTAAAATCAGGGTGTATAACCTGCAAGAACAGCAAAAAAACATTTGCACACCTGGTCAAAGAATGTAGAGCATTTAAATAAATAAGGATAAAAGTACTCAAAACCCCAATCATTAATCTAAAAGATATGATTAACAAACACATCAAGAGATTTGATCTACACAATGCTATGGTACTTATCCACACAATTAGAACACAATGTGAAATAAGATGTTCATTAATATTTGATAATAAAAAATATAATTGGATTAAAAAACTTGATAAAGGATGAGAAAAATACTTTGAGAAATGCTTAAAATACTTACCAAGAAAACAAATGATTAAAATATGGGGAAGGGTATGTGAAATATGGCAATAAATAAGTTATGAAAAGAACATATACAATAGACAAAGGCATAATAGCAACCAGCCAAAAATACAATTAAGACAGACTAATAAGCAACAAAGTGTGACACCCACGTATTAAGCTTAATATAAGGACATATAATTTATTAAAGTAATGTATAAAAAATTGTAAGTAACTAAAAACAAAGAAAGATTGAAAAGCAACAAAACCTTAATATAATGTCTTTTAATAGAGATAAATACTTAAAATAAAAAAAATTAAAATAACTATAAACTTTTAACTAGTATTAAAAATAGAATTCCCAATTATTAAAAATATTTACTATCTGTAATATGTTATAAAACAGACAAAACTCACTATACGTATTGTCATACACAGCAAAGCTAGAGTAATCAATGGATGCCAGAAGGCTTATGCATAAAATCCCTATCTAGTGCCTACTCATCCAATATCCCCAGACTAGTTTCTGGCTTGTGGCCTTCATCAGTGAGGAGCCTTGGATCTGAGAGCACTGCACCTAGATCTTAGGATCTAATGCAACCCTCCAGCAGCCACCTTTTATCTCCACAAGCCTTCTGGCATCCATTGATTACTCTAGCTTGCTGTGTGTGGCAATATGTATAGTGAGTTTTGCCTGTTTTAAAACAGTTATACACAAGCATAAAAAGTGGTGGTCATGTGATGTTTATCTGTAATGTGCATTAAAACGTTTAATTACAATATTTGACTTGTGAGGAAGTTCAATTGCAAAAACAGGAATTAAGAAAAGTTCAAGATGTGTTGATGTCTTGAAGTTATAATAATTGGCTGTAGCACTTTGAAACTTTAATAACATCAAGAGTAGTAATTGAAAAAGATTATTGCATTTTAGTATATCATTGCACTAGTAGTGTACTAATTTTGAAGCCCTGGGCAGCTAGTATTAGCTGATGAATTAATAAGATTTTTGTTACAGATATTTATACTAATATTAAAAATGGAACCCCCATTTATTGAAATTATTTACCATCTGCAACTACAATAGTCAACTTGTTGTGGTAAATTAAGAAAAGTTTGTTGCTTTAATTTTGTCATGGTTATAAAAGTTATCTGTAGAATTTCGAAACTTTTCTCTCATCAGGTGTTATCATTAAATACGGTAGGCATTTAACTAATAATAAAAGTGAAAACTTCCTCCCCCATCCCATTGATTAAAGTATTTACCATTAATATCAAAATATTTCATGCCATGTTTTTTAGCTTGGCTATATTTAATTTTACTATTGTCATTGCTCAACCTCACACAAATTGCTTAATGAATGTCTCATGATGAAATGAGCCATATATGCAATTTTTTGCAAGATCACAAAGAGTTATATCATAATCTTTAATTTTATTCATTTCTGCCATGTTAGCAATTTCTGAAATGAAATCTGGTGGTGTGCCTAGAGAATCATAAGCTGAAATAATTCACCAAGTAATCTTTTATTTGAGTGAATGAATAATTCTCAGGAGTATCACCAGAAGCTATAAGCAACCTTTATTACTCCTTTTCCTGCAGTAACACAGAAGTGATGCAACTTTAATTTTCTCATCTTCCAACTTTATTAACGAAGAGATATTTCTCTATATGTTAAATGTAAAGAGACCAATTACTGGCATCACTGACATCAAATTCACCAATTTATGATTGCATTTTAGCAGATTGTTTACCTCTTTTTAGCTTGTTTCCGGTTCAACTTAAGACTGAGCCAATTGCTATAACTGGGAATGATTCCTACACCACCAAACAGACATAAGCTTATATAAATTTCACCTGGTAAGAACAATAATACTGGAGCAGCTTGTGATTATAGTTTATAAATTAATAATAGAACTATTATTGGAATATTCACTACATAAAAATGTATTACCTATTTATATACAGCATAAATATATTTACATACCCAAAGGCATTCTCAAATCTCAGTGTGACCTGTTAAGTCCCTAGACTTGTTTTGACACATTCGAAGGCAAGTCTTCATAATATTAGCTATCAAGGACAACACACAATGACATCTGCATTGTTGTTGTTGCAAGTACATCTGTCCACTTGTATTCCATGAGCAAATGCCTTCTGGTTTCTAATTCAGACTAAATCTTCACTTGTAATTAATTATTAGAATTTCTGTTCTAATTGGTTGAGCCATTTGGATCCTGCTGACATTGTCTAGTGTCATTTATCTGTAGATGCATCTGATTACTAGTAAAATCTTTTTAATTGTCATTAATTAATTAGATTATTTTCTGATGGAATTCCATTATCTCTTTTGCTCTTTAGGAATTTAATTAAGATTGTTACCTGGATTTATAATTAATCTTTTAATAATATTATTTTTTTTATCTACTGCTTCAATCAGTTTTAATTTTACATTTTGTTTAACTTTAGTTAATTTTAAACTTTAATTGTATATGCATTTGAACATACTTGCATATATATAACACAAAATTGTTTATAACCGTTATTTCTTATATGTGGGTGTATTTATTTTAACATACATATAAACATAGCAGTTTTTATAAGTGAATCACATCTCACCTCTACCATACATATATTTCTTTGACAGTAGTTGGTTAAATTATAGTAGAGTTATGTTGAGGGATACATTGATAAAAATTTAAAAAAACTTTGATTATTTATAAATAGCAACTATATATAACTACAGAGAATATATAAATAAAAAACAAAATATTATTACTTGTCTACATAGCTGTTTTATGCTTCAACTAAAGGAAGTGATTTTCATTAGAAAATGCAATGATGTATCTGAAAATTAAAAATGAATTCAATACTTGATAAAGCAAATAATTCCTACATATTACTAATTTTTCTTTTAAAGAGTTAATAAGTAGTTATATTCTGCTTTATATATATATATATGCACACACAGAGAGAGAGAAATAATGAAAAAGAAGGCAGCATTCGTCAAGTTTTCCAATTAGCAGGAAGGTGAAAATTTGAGAGATTTTTCATTCTCATAGTATCCTCTATTTCCGAATATCTTAATGTTTTGTCCAATAATGCATGATTACCAGGTTAGTTATCTGAATGACAAATCCCAATCCTGTTGGGGGGAAAAGCTTATGTATGTATATACAAACTTATTTTCATGTAAATTAGTGCTAATTTCTAATGTTTGAATCGTATTTTTTTAAAATAAAAATATAATCCTTTGGGAAAAATTATATAATGTTAAATTTTCAGTACATAAAATAATTTTGCTTTAATTCTTTTTATTTTATTTGAACTAAAGAATGCTAATGGTTTTATCACTCTGGAGTTCATAGGAAGTTCTAGCACCAAAACTGTGAGTGTCAGAATCGATCATGGGATCTCCGAATCCCAAAACAGGTGCTCTACCAACCGTGCCCAACTATGCTTTAATTCGTGGAATTTTAAATAATAAAGATTTACATTTAGCTTTAAATGTTTATTCCCATCTTTTTTTATAAGACTACATATAGTTGCAAAATGTTTTTTTTACGTTTAAAGTAGCATTTACTTGATTTTAAAGATTACTAATTAGTGGAAGTAATACTCATTCAATATTTCTGACCACTATTAAAGAAACTTATTTGTATTCTCAAAATGGGTCAAACCTAATATTTGTACAATTATATAATATGTTGCTTAGGAGTCATGTGATACTTGAAATCAAGTGATGACTAAGATTTTTTTAAACTATTCTTCATTGAGAATTTATGTATGAATCTTTAGCTTTTTTTTTTCATGTGTCAAAGCATCGGCCAGGAAGCGAACCCGGGACAACTGCTTGTAAGGCGGCTGTGCTGACCTCTCGGCCACCATCGCTTGACTGAATCTTTAGCTTTTGAATTCACAATCACAGATTTTTTATATACATATCCACGATTCAGTATTAGATAACAGATAAACGTAAGAAAATTTTTATAGTTAAATTATATCACAACTTTTTTGTGTGAAATTAAGTTTTAAAAGACTAACGAATAATGTTTGACAATTTTTAATTCTTAATAGACATTTTTAAAAAAATGGTATACGTTCTAAGATGACTCGATAATTAAGCCAATCAAACAACACTACAGTACTTAATCATCCTTAATGATCATTTGCAATTGCCTGTCACCTTTTAATAATTGCTTCAGAGTACTTCATAAATTTTATTAATGAGGACTAATGTTTAAAGCTACATCATAAATTAAGGAAGCTTTTATATAATTAAGATGTTATTAAATATATTTTATAACTATTTTATTACTAAATAGATTTAGTTTATATTGTAAAATAATGTATGTATTTGTTTATATACAATTATACATAATTACATCACCTGAGTTAAATAAGTTCATTAACATCCGTTAACCACACTCCATAATCTTAAAAGCTATTGAACTGTAGAAAAAGATATTATATTGATTTCTCACTATGTATATAGCTTTATTCGTCAGATGATCTAGGATACAAACACCTTAATTTTCTCCCTGGATACAATAGCCTGACTTTGTATTATAAATATTCTGATTGTGTATCAATTGAATTCAAAGCTTGAATACATTTGCAATCATATATATATATTGTAACAGTATGAATGAGATGTATATCAGAGAATACAAGGTGATAGAAATCATCATCATCAAAAGCACCACTTTTTACTGAGCAAAAAAATCATCATTGAAAGTAAATAATCTAATTAACATATAAATGATAAACATATAGCACAACTAGGAATAATCATCAAGAATGAGCTATTTTGGGACTGGAATTTTTTAACCAAAAGTGGTACTTCATAAAATCTAAGTTAATCTTCATTTAGTCAGTGCTAAATTTAGGGATTACCACTATTTCAACTGCATACATATACATAAGTGCTAAAAACATTTCTACATATAACATTTGTCCAAAAGGGCCAAAAGCAATCAAGACCACAAATCCATATTTCTTGAGCATGAAAACCCAACTTGGCCATATCTTTGTTGCAAATCAGTGTTGTTTGTATAGAAACGAATAATGCAAAACATAAAGTAAAGGAGTCTTGGCATATCACGAACAATTCCAATGCTATAAATAAAAAAGAATCCTGCTTCTCTCTTTCTAAAAAGTGGGCATTTAAGCTGATTTGCATATAATTTACATAATACTTATATTACACCTTCCATCCACAATTTACTTATTCATTGCTATAATTATAATATCATGACAATGATATTGCAAGCATGCTAAGCATACTATATTAAGACTGTTTGATTGTTAAGTCTTTGCTACTCGGCATCTACAAGCACGTAAACATCAATTACATTAAAAATGGTGGTTATATTATATCAATGCTGATTATCATTGATACTATTGGTCATCCGATACATTGAGTGTACTGGACATTAAAAACTGATTATCATTATAAAAATGTATAAAATAAAGTATGTGGACTTTAAAGGAAAATTTTATGACCTCAGCATAATCCAAATAGTTCTACAAAGAACTATCTGGATATCTACCCACATACACCACACATGTTATGCCTGAACTAGCTTTGGGGATCACAAAGACTTTACTAACTGTGATTATGAACAAGAGAAAATATATATAAAACTTATCTATTTTAGTATTAAATAACTTCACTGGAATAAGTTAAAATGATTGATAAATTTATCAATTAGAAATACTAATTAAAAAATGAAAAATTTGATAAGTACTCTACAATACAAATATATCATTCTGATATTGATTATTTACAAACAAATTGTTATTTTGATGAATTGATAAACTCAAATAATCAAATAGTTTACATAATATAGATATGTAAGCATACAGATGTGCATACATGGCAAAATAAAATATTTCAATTATGTATAAGTAAGTAAATATTATTTTAATAATAAGTAGTAAACGGTTCTAGATATACATGTAAGAATATAGATAAGTGCACACACTGCATAATATAATATCCAACTAATATCTCATTTTTATTCTATTTTAACAAAGTCATAAATAGGCAAATGTTGAATGGATATATAATACGGCCATATATGTTCGTATTCTAATAAAAATCAAGTTATTTATAAATTTTAATAATTCTTAAATTATAAATACTTTTTAATAAAAAACACATAAACCTCCTGTTTAAATATTTTCTGGATTTTGTTTTCTTCATTTACACATAAAAATTTCAAAATATATTTCCATCTGTTGATTAATTCCTTACTTTTATTCAAAAGTTCTTTTGTTTTCAATCATTTTCCTATAATTTTAAGAAAGTTTTCATTGTCCTCTAATTTTAAGAAAGCTTTCTCAAATCTATTTTCATCAGTTAATTGTTTTAATCTTATTCAAAAGTTGTTTAGCCTTAAATCTATATAGCCAATGTTAAATATTTTTCTTTTAGACAGTAAATAAAAATAAACTTTCTTTAACTGCAAAATTAATAATTGGAACATATCATTATTATTACTCATTAATAAATTTCTTTCATCAGTGCTTTAAATGTTTATTTGTGAATAAATCTTATGAATGGACAGTATGTACACAAATTAGCACTGAAGTCTCAAGATTAGTAGGATGTGTTTTTATAGTTATGTGCATGATAAAGCAGAAGGCTGGTCTTTTTTATCATGACACTTGGGATATGCTCATGTATGATAAATGTTTGTGATTCTCAATTCCATTAAGCTTTTATAATTTCCATACACTATTTGGACAAATCGGCTACTTCTTATATATTGGGCTATGAAGCATACCATGAAAGACATAGCTACATCTATATAAGTTAAAATGTAACCAACATGTAGAGTAGCAACAATTGTTCTTTCTTTGAAGGTGACTTGCATTTTCACTACATTTGTGTTCTCTATAATAAACTAATCATAATCTGAATCCTCTATTTGTAATATATTATAAAGTTTTAAAATGAATTGATATACAGTAAGTTATTTTTCATCTTGATTAATAAAATTACCAAGAAATCAATTCATATGTCACATGACCTAATTTAACAAGCTTGTATTACAAATGTTATATATAGAGCTCACAAATAATATAACATGATTAATAAAAATACACGGTAATTTAATTATCTCATCTTGTTTTCTATTTGCATTCATTAGAACTAATTAGCCAATAAACATCACATGACCACTACTTCTTATGCTTGTGTATAACTTTTAAAACAGGCAAAACTCACTATACGTATTGCCACACACAGCAAGCTAGAGTAATCAATGGATGCCAGAAGACTTGTGCATAAAATCCCCATCTAGTGCCTACTCATCCAATATCCCCAGACTATTTTCTGGCTTGTGGCCTTCATCAGTGAGGAGCCTTGGATCTGAGAGCACTGCACCTAAGATCTTAGGTGCAGTGCTCTCAGATCCAAGGCTCCTCACTGATGAAGGCCACAAGCCAGAAAATAGTCTGGGGATATTGGATGAGTAGGCACTAGATGGGGATTTTATGCACAAGTCTTCTGGCATCCATTGATTACTCTAGCTTACTGTGTGTGGCAATATAGTGAATTTTGCCTGTTTTTACACCTAATTAGTAAAGAAACAATTTCTTAATTCTTTAACTTTAAAATATATTATAGTATTAAATCTATAATTACTAAAGAAAAACTCTTGTTTTATTCAAAAATTGTTTTTGTTATATTGAAATATTTTATATTTTTGTCAAAATCAGAAAATTTCAAATATTACTACTTAATCAACATTTAATTTATTTGGATAACATATTTTAAATAAATATACACAATAAATTTTGTCTGTAGTCATTTTTTCTTTTCCTTTTAAGCTTTAAGTATTGTGGAGTCTATTTTTTCTCAATATATTATTAAACCATTTAATGTAAACAACCTATTGTAAAAAGTTTGTAATTTACATTAAAAGATTTAATACTATATTGTAATGGATTCCCTTTGCATATATATATATATTGATATAAGATTTTCATGAGTTGCATATATAAAAGACATATTTTGCAGATTCATCCATGTTAAAAATTTAAATATTTACATACTGACGTTTGGATTTGATCACACAAGTCATCTACTGGGTAATAAAAGATAAAAAGACTGTTGTAGAGGTGCTACAATCACTGATTTGAAAAAAAAAACATTAAAGTTCCACCAATAGCAAAAATGTTAAATTAAGAATGTTTTTTAAAAAAAGTTTTCCAAATAGGAGGAAGTTTGCATGTATCATTTCGCTTATTGATACAATCTGGCCTTTTAAGTATCTCAATGGCTTCTCTGATTTTGCACTGGTAGAGATTATCAAATCTGGATATGACCCTGATACAATCTGGCCTTTTAAGTATCTCAATGGCTTTTCTGATAATCTCTACCAGTGCAAAATCAGAGAAGCCATTGAGATACTTAAAAGGCCAGATTGTATCAATAAGAGAGATATATGTAAACTTCCTCCTATTTTGAAAGATTTTTTTAAAAAACATTCTTAATTTAACATTTTTGCTATTGGTGGAATTTTAATATTTTTTCCAAATCAGTGATTGTAGCACCTCTACAATCATCTTTCTACCTTTTATCACTTAGATGACTTGTGTGATCAAGTCAAAACATCGGTATATAAATATTTAAATTTTTAACACAGATGAATCCACAAAATATGTCTTATATATATATTATAAGGGACTTGAAATCAGAATTTCAAACTTTCCCGCAGCTATCCAATCCATCTCATACAACCGATACCCATGACCACGTACATACATGTCAACCCTTATGATTACCTTAGGTCTAGTATAGACAATATACATATATTTAAATATTATATATATACATACACTATAAAATAATATTAAATATTGATCTGAGATATAAATAAAAATGATGGTCACATAGGTTCACCTATTTTATAGACTAACTACATTACAGTAAGAATTCAAATGGCATTACTTATGTGAATGTTTGTGTATATAGAAATGATTAAAGTATTATTTCAATTATATATGTTTTATTGAGAGAATAATTTTCTGAACAATATCTATCTCTAAGCATAATAGTTAATCTATAAACTTGCACATAATCTTATATATGTTTTATCCAGCTGTACATTTAATCAGTATATGCAATAATTCTTTCAACTTTTAAAAATGCAAGCTTAATAAGTTACTCAATAACATATTTAAACAGGGTTTTTAAAAATCAAATATAAAAAGCTAAGTAACAAAAATAATTAATAACAGATTTAAGTATACACACACTGGCTTGCATGTGTACCAATATTTAAGTGGCTTAAAAATTATAAGTTTGAAAAAAATAATAAAGATATATATCTGAGTATATGCACTAAATACCTAAATTAACAAACTAATAAATATTTTATAATTAAATTAATAAAATTAATTTGCAGTGGAAAATATCTCTATTTATTAATAGTTTTAATATACTATTTTGTAAGAAAAATATCTAACTGTATAAATTATGAATAATAAAAATATTTGATTCTCCATTTAAAATTATTAAATATAAATTAAGTTAAACAAATAATTTATTTATATTAAAAACATTAAAACTCTTTTTATCTATTTTTAAATCAATCTGAATACACATTTAAAGAAATATTTTTTTCTGGTAGCTTTCTAGGGGTATATATGTGACTTACTGGTATTCTTTTTCATTTATCTTGATAGTTTCTCATTTTACTTATTAATTAAAGGTAGTTTCTTGGAATATGATTAAATAAATATATATATATAAATTTCCAATTTTTCATAAGAAAAGTAGAAAAGATAAATCCTCTGAGTTTTAAAATTATTAAATATCACATAGTTTCTTCATGTTTGAAAAGTATAACTATAACTGCAGCCAACTTTTCTTTGGCTCATAACTGAAGATGAAGCCTCTCATAATGGGATTTTTTAATCATTTCAGAGAATTATTCAATTGTTTTAGTAATTAAAAAAGCAAGTCATATATAACGTTACATTACTTTTAATAAGCTTGTAGTTAGAAAAATGCAATACAGAGAGCATACCAATAGCTCAAACAAGCTCTTAATTAATAAGTGTGGTATGAGAAAATATTTAAAATCTCTATCCAGAACCCTCTCATCTCCAGACCAACTTGGTTTTGAACTTATGGCTCACGTTAGTGAAGAGCTAGAATATGTGGACACTAGACCTAAAATATCAACTCAAAAAACCAGCTATATCATACGTATATTTAAGTAGAAACTCTGAAATTTTTGGACATGAAAATGTCTTTAAATCCAGCTATCCAACTTAAATAGCTATATGGGACTGAACTAAATTCAGATCTACCATATTTTAATAGCCTCAGCATAGCCAAAGCCTTAAAGGTAAAATTATAATAATTAAAAAAGCAAGTCATAAGTGCTGGTTTTTGATTTATATTTTAGGTCTATTGTCCGAATATTCTAGCTCTTCACTGATGTGAGCCATAAGCTTGAAACCAAGTTGGTCTGGAGATGAGAGTGTTCTGGATAGAGATTTTAAATATTTTCTCATACCGCACTTATTAATTAAGAGCTTGTTTGAGCTATTGGTATGCTCTCTGTATTGCATTTTTGTAACTACAAGCTTATTAAAAATAATGTCATGTTATATATGACTTGCTTTTTTAATTATTATAATTTTACCTTTAAGGCTTTGGCTATGCTGAGGCTATTAAAATATGGTAGATCTGAATTTAGTTCAGTCCCATATAGCTATTTAAGTTAGATAGCTGGATTTAAAGACATTTTCATGTCTGAAAATTTCAGAGTTTCTACTTAAATATATGTATGAAATAAGTGCTGGTTTTTGAGTTGATATTTTAGGTCTAGTGTCCAAATATTCTAGCTCTTCACTGACGTGAGCCATAAGCTTGAAACCAAGTTGGTCTGGAGATGAGAGTGTTCTAGATAGAGATTTTAAATATTTTCTCTTACCACACTTATTAATTAAGAGCTTGTTTGAGCTATTGGTACACTCTCTGTATTTCAATTGTTCTAGCTTATTATTACAGGAACATGTGAAATAACAATAACAACTATGCAGCTCCTATTCTCTACGTGTTATCAACTGCTAATATTTCTCCATAGATTATAGCAATTAATATTTCTCTTTACTAATTTTACTAAACAACTTTTTTCCTCAAAATATTTTTCAAAGAGACTATTTTTGAAATCTACATTTCGTACCAAGAAATATAGGATAATTGAATTGAAATATGAATTTTTTCTACAGTACAGGCTTTTTCATACTTTTACTTTTATATGTAATATATAGGGGTATGAACTCAGACTTTCACACAACCCTCAACCATCCATGCTATCTTATACTGCAGATAGACTTGATCACACATATGTCAAAAAGATAAATAATCACCAATATACGTATTTCATAATTGAATCGTTAACAAAAAAGAAATCAATGACAATCTTTAATTTGTTAATCACAATTAATGAATTTATACTTACAAAATATTTCACAATCAATCTAGAATTAACATGTACTGAAATTGAAATTCTAAAAAAAATCTATTTACAAATTTTTTAAATGAAATATATATATATTACAGAAAATATTAAAGTTTATACAATCTAGTAAAAGATTTTAAAAGTGTTTATAATCGTTTGCTTTGTCTGTGTATTTTCATGAATACACATCAACCCATTATTTTTACAAGACAAAAGAATTTAAATTAGTTACTATTATTAAGAGAAATTATGGGCTATGAAATCAGAGTGTTGTAATATGTATATACATTAATTGCAAATGTATACATGCTTTGAAATCAACTGATATGGAACTGTGGTATTTAAAATAATTGAATAATTAATTGATAAAGAATTTATAAGAAGATTGGGTTCTGGGAGTAATGGTATTGGGCTATTAAGATCCAGAATCTGCCATTATACAATTGTACCAAACCATACAAGTATTAGGATATTTATATAAAGAGTATATCTTCTGAAAAATATCAAGTATTTAAACCACTAGCTTACTTGAAGAATGTAAATTGTGTTTTAAATATATAGAGAGAAGAATCAATCTGTTATTTTTTACACAAGTTTAGCAGCCTATAGTCTTAAGAAATGTGTGAATTGATTGGATATTACTTACTTTTAGACTAGTGTATATATATATATCAATCAAAATATTAATATATAACAAACTAACCAAAGGAAATACATATAAAAACAAAAAAAGACTTATAAATCCAATAAATAATATATTTCAACAGAGGACTGGTTTTCTGATGAAAACCAGTCCTCTGGTTGAAATATAATATTATTTATTGGATTTATAAGTCTTTTTTTTGTTTATATATATATTGTTAAAAAGAGGTTGCCTTGACAACAGGTTGAAATTATTGATTGTTATTGATATTAGAATTGTTCAATGTTGACTGGTTTTAATGATTACTATATATGTATATATTCATTTATTATCAGATTTTTGAGAACACTCTTACATAAAAAAGTAAAATACATATAGATCGAAAACAAATGTTGGCCTATTTTCAGATTCTTTCTATTATTATAATTATTTTTTGATTATTTTTCTACGTCATCCATGTGCATTATATGTAATAGACTATTATAGCAAGTGGAATTGACTGTGTAGATCTTCATATTTTTTTAAAGATTAATTTTTTTTTTTTGTAATACCATCTTTGAAAATAAAAGAAAGTTATTTACTCTTTTAATCCTTATAAACTCATTGTAATCAAGTAATACGAAAGAGTAAAAGTTGAAAATTTTTTTTATAATGCACTAAGGACGCTTTCTGCAGATCACTATCTGAATCACAATGCTGTATTAATTAAGCAGTTTACATTAATTACATTAATTAAAGAAAAAAGAATTAAATATTTAGAATTACTCTTTTAAGAAAATGTAATTTTTAAAAAGCAGCTGAGTTTTTTTTTATTCACAGTTGTTCACATGTCCTTCATCATTATTTGATTAGAATGGAAATAAAAATATCCATGATAATGCACTAAACATTTAAAATTAATTTTGTTTTATATTAACAAATATTATTAAAATTTAAAACAAAATATATTATTTTTATATCCTAGTAATAAAATAAGTGTATTTACTGAATAAACATTCTTTATGTAATCAGTCAATGAAAAAGTTTGATGAGTAAAAATAAATCGTAATGTTATCATATAATACTAAATCATCCATGCACTTTACTACTGTTATACAATGCATTATTGACCACCCTCATTTGGCAATGAAATAAGAAAGATTAGTTATTAAATCATAATATTATTGGCACACTTTTTTGCCTCATTATATATATATATATCTTGCACCATCTTCTTCCACAGCCTGATTAATCCCACTTCAAGTGGGGTCACTGGTGCAGATCATTAATCTCCAGATTTCTCAGTCTAAGGCCATTTCCTCCTTGAGTGACATCTCCTGCAGGTCCCTCTTCACTCGGTCAATCCAGCTGGTCTTGGTTCTGCCCCTGGGCCTTTTCCCCAATGGTTCCATCTCCATAATCTTTCTTCCAATGTAATTTTCTTCTCTTCTCTTAACATGTCCAAACACCTCAACCTTGATTCTTGCATTTTTTCCACTGATTTTCCTCAACTCCATATTTTCTTACATTACGTCATTTCTCACCTTGTCCTTTCTAGTCAAACCCAAGGTGAACCTAAGCATTCTCATTTCTATTACACATTGTTTGTTTTCTATTTTCTTAGTGGGTGGCCATATTTCTACCCCATACATCAATGTTGGATGCACTATAGTCTTATAAACTTTCCCTTTCAGTCTTGTTCCTATTCTCCTATAGCAGAGTATCCCAGAGATTCTTTTCCAATTATTCCATCCAGCTTGAGTTCTCCCCACAACTTCTCCATCTTATCACATTTTGCATTCTTGAACCATTTACAAAGAAGTCTACATGTCAAGTGCTAAAATGTGACTAATAAACATTACAAAATAAATAAATGGTGGAAAAATAATAATTAAATAAGTAGTTTGTAAACCAAACTATCATTGCCCAGTATCATCTTCATTTAATGAGTCCAAATTACTTGAATGATAGGTTACCATGATCTTATATTTTGCAATAATGTGGCCCCTTTATTATTGGTAGTGAAAGCAGCAATTTTACTTTTATGATCCCATCAGAAATTATCTATTCAAGTCAGATTAATATGGAATATTTATTCTCTGGCCATGAATTGCATGATATCTATTATTAACAATTAGCACCATTATTTCAAATAACAAACAACAGTTTTATTGAGAAAATAAACTTTGATAGGGTCTTAGAAATGTTATTCTTAAATTCCATATAATTGAAATAATTTTAAAGATTAAATATATCTATTTTTTACCATATATATTCAAATTTCTGGGTGCTTATGTTCATGTATGCAGTAAACATTAATATAAATAAAAAAAGAAATATATTCAATTTTTAAAATAATTTTTGAAATTACACCCATTTTAAACACCTTTTACCACTTACTATAAGCTCTAGTAAGCAATAATACGTGTGAGATATTGTTTAATAAATCTCTACCCTGTGCTATCCTATATAATCTCCTTAGACTAGCATGATAGATAGATGAATGGGTTATATCCTAAAAATCAAAATACACTGTTTCAACATCCAAAGCTTGTAACTGATGAAATCTTATAAGCTTGTAGTTTGGAAATATTATAAAGAACAGTACAGGCCAGCGATTTATTAAGCACTATCATCTGACTTCTATTATTCTTTACTAAAGTTTAAAGTAAGAGAAATGTATATGATGAAAAAGTATGCTGTAAAATGCAATATTAAGCAAGAGTTATTTAGAGTCATGTGATATTTTATTTCTTTATTTAAGATATTGCTGTTGTGATATTGCTATTGAAATTTAGTTTATCTATTATTTTAATCTCTAAACTTTTTAAGCTATATCAATTGAAATAACATTTTGTAATTTGTAATGATATGAATTTGTTTATGCAATTAAGAGCAAACTCACAAGAATATCTGAGATATAATCACTAGAACCTGTAGTGATTCGACCAATTGAAATGGATCTTGAAAATAGAGGTTTCTTTTTATTTCCTTTGAAAAAAGTAGCACTTTGGTAAAATATGTGAATCTGGAAATTTATATCAACAATATTAGATAGATATATGTTAATCACTACTGAATGTCTAATTGCTTTGATTTTGAGCCCTCTACAAGAAAGATTTTTCTTAATACTGTTTATCCTTAAAAAATTTCAAGATTAATTTTCTGACCAAATTGCAGGTAATATGTCAAATGATTCTATGTATTAATACATTTGAAAGACAACTTAGTGTAATATACCACACATTTTGTGTTCTATATTTTCACCTAAAATGTTATTATAAAATCAAAGAAAATCTGCAATAAACTATTTTATAAAAGAAAATTAAAAAAAATTTTGGATAACTATAACTATAAACTAATAATGAGCTTTTTGCATTTTAGTGGTGTGGTATGGTATGATCACAAATATTCATAGATGTGTAAAAATATACTACTATTTCATTTTACTTTATTAGAAATATTATCACTTTCATCTTTTTAAAATTGTCATCTTTCAAATGCCTAAAGTATATGCTTCTGTATTAGATATTTATGATACATTCTCGCATAAACATTATCTTTCTTCTATCTTATCTTTTTCAGACTTAATAGAAGCAATTCCTGCCCAATTTAATGGCTTATCCCTTGTATTTCTTGTTTTGATTGTTCTTGTCTTGCAAGATATTTTTCTTTAACAAGTTGCATAGGAGATCATTTGACATTGAAATACTAGAAATGAGAGCTTGAGATTTTATTACTCTATTACTTGGCTAAATAGCACAGGATAGTTTTTCAAAATTAAAAGCAATACTAAATATATAATTACAAATTCAAAAATTAAAAAGCAATACTGAATATATAATTACATATTCATTATAAATATATTAAATAACCTCAACATTACCACATATTCTTTTAAATTCTTATAAATAAAGATACAATAAAAGAGAAATGATCCCCAAGATGCATTTCGTGCTGAACCAGCACTCATCAGTTGGTCCAGATCACTATCTCTCATATGTATCTTTATTATGTGAAAAATATGTATCTATATTAAATAATTACATTCGTTTAATAAATGATTAGTCATAGTCATTAGTTTATTTATTTAAAGTGGATGGTCTCAAAGATGTGGGTTGAGTTAATTTGACACTTATAGTTCAAAATGTAATTACAAATTAATTAATACCTAGTATAAAAACACAATAAATATATTTTCATTTATGAATGTAACTTTATGCTTTGTAACAATATCCCTTTTTTAATTATTGTTTTTTTTCATATAAAATAAAAAATATATCAGCTTCTGATATTGTTTTTTTTTTTTTTAGATTATAGTTTTTGTTGATTTAAATATATATATAAATTACAGTTTAAAATAAATATATATTAGTCTCTTAATTTGTACTCTTGTAAACAAATAAGGCATTAATGTTCTTGAATGAAATTCAGCTGAAAAAAATACAAATCAAAGTTTCTCATTTGAATAGAATTATTTTTCTCACTTGTTATTTTCATTTGATCTCCCACGCAACTCAGCATCCAATTTATTTATTAAAACTAATAAGTATACTACATATGTCAAAATTTTAAATATATAAAATACATTTATTTTTTAATGCTTTTGCATATTTAGTATTAAATCAATAGTGCGCTAAGAAGCAGCTGAAGAGAAGTTTATGAATTCGAAAAACAAAACTAAGGCTAAGAGCTTTCGGAAGCTTATTTTACTGTTCTCACATTCATAGCTGGAGAATGTCATAACGTGATGGAAAAAATAAGCAAGTTTGTTGTTAAAATCAGAGAGTCCTTTTTTTTGGAAAAGAGGAAGGATAAATCTTTATAGTTGATATAATATGTGGAAGTTAGCTATATAGTATGCCTCTCTGATCTTCCACCTAGAGTTGTCTATCTCCATATTTTGAAGGGCTGCAGAGGATGGGATGGAGAGATGTCCTGTGGATTTATGATGCTTGAAAAAGGCTAAGCTGCACTCTGGCTTAGCTGTAGCTTTTTTGTATGCATATGCTGTGAAACTCATGCTGACAAAGATGCCTGGGATTCCCATAATAAATATATTTGCATTCTGTCTAAGGGCATTGAATTCCATATACCATGCAAAGGGTAAGATCATGTTCAAGTCTGTTCTTTGTATTGTTCAAGAGTCTGTTGGTAGAAGGGGTGTGTGAAAAGTGAGGCAGTAAGTGGAGGGGGGCATTTTATTGAATGTTTTAATGAGAGTAGGAATATATAGTAAAAGTTACCATGGCCTGTCATCAGAGAGAAGAGGTTACAATTAAACTAACTGTAAAATTGCTTTATTTTTCTTATTTAGAAGGTGATGTTTAAGTCCAACAGAAGTGAGATCTTTGATATATGATTCTATATTAGTTTTATGGGTCTATTCATATTTACCTAGTGAGTAATTTCAAAATAGAAATTATGAGAAGCAGAATAGTTTGTGAGAAAGAAAGGTAGCCAATTCTGTATGCATAAAGGCACAGAATTCTATTGGTTTAATGTACATGGAATAATCAAAGTAGAATGTATCATGATGTATTAGTAGATCAAGGTATTTAAATATTGATGTGAGTCTTTTCATTTCACTGTGAGTCATAGCCCTGACTCACTTTGGAGATTGTGTATTTTAAATCACTGGTTCTGTTCCTGTGATGAAGATGTCATTCATAACTCCAATGAAATGGAAACTCATGGGCCAACCATTGGGCATTTTGTAATATTGTCCATTAAATGTAGCTATAATATTATTGTTGATCCAGGAGAGGAATTCTATAACAAAGTCCATACATGGTTGAGAATAGTTTTGTATGATTAGTTCATTTTTAATTATATTAATAGATAATGTCCTGTTGATAAAACCAAATAATTCTGTGACATCAAGTGGAGCTATTGTATATGATAAGTTTATTTTAGAATGCTTGATATTGGCTATGAAGTCAAAAGAAGACTTATTGGTATAGGCACTGAATCCTAGATGATCAATTAGCTATTGGCTAATCATTTTGGATGTTTCAAAGTAATAGGAGCCTCCAAAATTCAGCATGAGTCTGAGGGGGAGTGACCAGGTTATGAGTCTTACCATTGGCAAACATGTGGAAGGGAATTGGCCACAGATAGGTATATTTTATATTATTTCACACTTAGTGAATTATTTGCTGCAATGTTTGCATAAAATTTTGATAGCAAATTTACCTTTATTATATTTTATATTGAAGATGAGAATTGGAGTGAATTTTAAATTATATTTGCAGCTGGATTTTATGTAAAATTTGGGCTTTCATGCAAATTAAAGCATTATTTAATAATAGTAAATATAGCTAGAACACATATAAATGAACAAAAGATATATGCAAGTGTTGAGATAATTAATTACTTTATCTGACATAAAGTAACATCTTAGTTTTTTCATGTGATACATGTATTTTAACTAAACAATTCCTCATCAGGTTTACTAGAGAACATCTACTAACTATGCTAAAATAAGAATGTTAAAATGAAAAATATGTTTTCAACTTGTAAACATATTAACATACAACAACATGTATACATTGGATTCAAATTATTAAAAAAACGTTAATCACATTATGCAAAACTAAAAGAATTATCTTATTTGCAACCTTATAGTATCATTTAGGTTAAGTATGTCACTAATGGGAAATGCAAGTAAATATTCTACTTAAATAAGCAATAGACAGATTTTGATGAATTCTATTTCAAAAATGAATTTTGATATCATTAACTACTATCCATCTAAAATAATAGACCAATTATGTCCATGTATATATTCTGGGCTTCTATTCTAATGTACTTGTAACATATCTATTTTTTTTTTCATGTGTCAAAGCATCGGTCGGGAAGTGAACCCGACTGCTTGTAAGGCTGATGTGCTGACCACTTGACCACCAACGCTTGACAACATACATATTTTTACCCAAAATGTGTATATGATTTGAAAATATTTGTCTGCTTTTTACATTGCATGTTTATTATAAATCACAATGCTTTTGAGTAAAAAAAAAGAATGCAGTAAATTTATCTTTTGTTTGATTTGCATACATTCTATTTTCATTAACCATTTAGGGTCGATTGATTTTAACCAGTTTATTTAAGACGGCAATTACTGTATTTCCTTTTTGCTTGGTGTGTGTTATTCATCAATATAATGTATATGTTCACACTAGAAAATAATCAGATCACTTCAAAATATGTATTGTAACTGGGTATATTTTATCTCAATAAAGCTTAAACATTGAACACCAAATTATAACTGACTATAATATGCATTGTATTGTCAAAAATCTATTCTTAAGCTGATGTGAGTATCAGAAGCTTAATTCTTATATTAAACATATACCATATTACCAATTCTCAAGTTTGAACGAACTGTCATATTAGTTAATATAATCAAATAGCAATCTTAACGTATATGGTTATTAATTTTATAACAATTTAAAACCATTCTCTTAGTTAAATAATAAATTTTAATAATAGATATCTGACAAATAATAATTTTAAAATTATAGAATAACATCTAATTATAATAGCTCTTATTTACTCTGAATATACCAAAATATTTATGCCCTAAAATTTATTAGACTAGCTCAAATATAATTTTATATAAAATATATATTGGAAATGATGTGTTTTTCTGAAGGTTTGTGTTGACAGTGTTTTAGCTGTATGTATATATTGGAAATGACTATTAAAATATCAATAATGATCTTATGATCAGTTGCCAAAGCTTTATATATAATAAATCACTTAATCTGTCTCAATCCAAAATAACGCCTTTACTATAATTCAAGATTGAATAATATAAAATGTATTTTCTGTTCAAATATCCTACCTAAAATAATATCACCGGACTAATCTGGAATAGAAATTCAGTAGCTCTAAGTATAAGAAATGTGCAAAAACATATTAAATTCAATGGTTTCTCATTACATGGAATTTCCATATTTTATCTTCAGAGAGCAATTAATGAAATGACTAAACTAATTAGTCTCTTCCCAAGTGTTAATAGTGTAATTCCTGTTAATCCAACTGCTACTCCACCACCTATTTACAATAATTTTATCAAACCTTAATAATTCTCATAGGTAAATACTATAAGCTCTCATATAAGTTATTTCTAAATTAACTATTGGAAAACATATAAAATTGAAAATAATAATAGTATATCAAATAATAATCAATCTTTCTTGTTATATAGTAACAAATACATTATAAAAAAGTTCAGATATTGACACCTAAAATTCAAATATTTAAGACTTCTTAATAAAGTAAATGTCAAAGCCTTTCCTACTTATTATTTTCTCTTCTATAAGCAACACTTCACAAATATAGACCCATTATGTACCCTCTGTCATAGAAATGAAGAAACATTAGAACACTTTCCTATGGATTGTTCCTCGCTTCTTCCTTGTCACATTCTTATCACTAACATGACTCATTCAAACTCACCAACAATCAACAGCATCATAAAAAAATATATGCAGAATGGTCTTTTTCCCAATATTAGAATTACTACATTCATTCCTGCCACACTCTGATTCGTAAGATGCTATCTAAGCTTTAATCCCATATCTCACAATACTAAATCATTATTTAAAAAATTTAATAACATTAAGACCCAAGATCAAACCCATGCAACAGCTCATATTTTTGCAGCTGCATGAAATTTGTTTTAATTAACAGCAACCCAATGATTTGGCTATTGAATATACTAATTAATATACATTAGATATATATTGATTATTGCTCAATTATATGAACATCCATCTTATTGCTTTTCTATTTGAAATCTCATTTGTTTCACTAATACTTGTAAATAATCTTCAATGTATATAGTAAAACTAATAAATTTAATTTAAAGCTAAAATAATATTAGATAAATGGTTATCCTAATATCTATAAAGTAATATTATCTTATGAATTTGTATAATGACATATCTATTACTACTAATAATATTAATATCCCTTAAATTTACTTCCCTTCAATGCAATTATTTACTTCTATTTATCTTTTTGACATATGTATGATCAAATGTGTCAGCAGTATGAGATAGCATGGATAGTTGAAGGTCATGTGAAGTTCTGAGTTCAAACCCTCTACACAGTACATATTGGAGTGCAGGTATGAAAATGCCTGTACTGTAGAAAAAATTCATATATTAAAATATAGTGCTGTAAGTTCTACCCATCCCTCTATGTAAATTGATTATGTCCTGTACATTAGGGGTCAGATTAACTTATGGTTAACATGGGTAGGATGAGAAGATTGGCACCAATGTGGGCTTTGAGCATTCCATCATCAGATTTTCAATGAAATTGATGACTGAAGAATTATGGGGTGGAGTGAATTGAAGCCTGTCCATTAAAGTATAAAGATTGGCTATCTTAATATAAGCTAAGCATTGATTGTATATATGTGTGGAGATGATAATCTGGACCAACTGGCAAATGCTGGTTTAGCATGAAATATGGATATTGATGATTATTTATCTTTTCGACATGTGTATGATCAAGTGTGTCACAGTATGAGATAGCGTGGATAGTTGAGGTTCGTGTGAAAGACTGACTTCAAACCCCTATATATTATAGACCAAAAAAATTCACCTTTTAAATTTATTTATCAATCTATCATATATAAAGTATTAAAATATTTAAGTTTTTTTTTTTATGTAGCAAAGCATCAGCCAGGAAGCAAACCTGCAAACCTGGAACAACTGCTTGTAAGACAGCTGTGCTGACCACTCGACTACCAACGCTTTTACTGTCATTTAGATAAATTAAGTATATTATTGAAATCTATTTAAATAAAGTCAATTGGTATAAAAACTTTAGATTTATATTTAAGAATGTAACTGTGGAGATCACCAATTACTGGTTTATTAAATATTAGTTGCACCTAGGTTTAATATACCAAATATATAATAGAAAGTAATATATAACTATATACGCATATACAATCCAATTTCTGGTTCTTGTTTGTTTCATAATTATTTTATGTAAATAGCATCAAAGGTAAATTAATATGGAGCCGATTAGTATTTAAAATTACATTGGCGAATAGGTGTGCAGGCCTAATTTAAATGATCACTGAATCGAATTTATTTATTCAATTTAAATCAATATTTATTAATAATAATAAAATGAGAAATTAATAATGAAATATATCGTGATACGCAAACATCACTAAGAATATCTTTCATGTGAACTATTACTAAAGAAAATAGTTCTTGCAAAAACCGAAATTTATCTATTTTATATTTATCGTGTAATGTAATATAATAGAATCCCTGTAAAAATGAAAATGTTGTTAAATAAATACACAGCTAAAATAAAAGCAAGTCAATAATAATTATTTAATATTCATACAATATCATAATTTATTTAAATAAAACGAGGCTATGTATGTTTATTTGCTTATTTTATTTATAACATAGGTGTCAATAAACCGCTATTGTAATATAATCATTTAGATTTTCAATACTCACAGTATACATATTGAAATAGAATACAGTCAACAAATAAAAATATTGGACTTTAAATTAAAATTTTAAACATTAAATTTAGAATATAATCTTATTTACCTCATATAGGATATTCGGCACCATATTGAATGTTAAAAAAATTGATTTGAGATCAATTTTCACAATAACTTCAGTTTTAATAATGTTAGAGCAAAAAGCTTTACATTGATAGAAACTAGATAAACTAAAGTAAAAAAAATAACACTAAAACAAGTAGTGGTTACCATTAAAAAATAAGAAAAAAAAAGAACTTTCAATATCTGAAAAAATTATTTTATTATTTGTTTATAATTTCTAATTTATCATTAACTAAGTTTAAAATTACATCTTTATTGATAATTTCTTTGTATTTCTCACAAATTCTCATTCAAACCATATATAATACTTATTACCTGAGATAATTTATAGCTTCAGAATCTCCAAAAGTATTCACATAAGAATTCTTCATTTTTATCTTGTACCCCAAAAGTTTAAAAATCTCAAGGCGTCTTTAAGAAAAAAGTTCATCCTAATATAAGACAGAAAATAAATCATTTCCAAAAGGTGGATATGCATTTGTCATCATAACAATTATCTTCTTGTCTATCCAAAACTAGAAATTGAATGCCACTGACTGTATCAATGATAAAATGAGTTACCATCTCTGCATTTTATATTTTGTGTGCACACCAGTTATGCCATCTTGTTATATTTATTGTCCTATAGAGATATAATTTATTTGCATATAGCTCATTTGCTAGTTATAAACTTAAAAATAATATGATGCAAGATGTGGAAAATCTACTGACTCCACAAGCAAAAATCAGAATTTGATTCTTTGCCTGCATACAATTCCATTTGGTACACATAACCATTGTGACTATTCCCACATGCCCATCTCTTTATTGATTTTAAGAGTTTATATTTTCACATGGTACTATGCCAAGTAAATGTTGTGATTTCTTCATCAACTGCATCCTTTCTCTGCATCTGATAATTAGCCTTAAAATTTACATTGCACTACTCTATAATAGCCTAATTTTATATATTTAGTGAAATCATTACTAATTATACAAACACAGACATGGAAGCACAAACACACTAATACAGATATACTAATAAATTATTAAATCTTTTGAGAATAATGACTATAAAATTAGGTTCCTCAAAATTGGATCAGAGCCCCAAAATTACATTATACATAAATCACTACTTGTGTTATATTTGAATACAAGTATAATTTATATACTATACAGACACACTAGTACAAACATATTAATAAATTATACACTTATTAAATAATAATAAAATTAAAATAATAAAAATCAAGCGATAAAAAAAATCTAAAATTCAACACTTACATATATATGATATTATGTTTATTTTCAGGAATGAAGACCTTGAAATTGCAAAATCATCGGAGCATGTTGAATCCATTTTATTATTAACTCTGGCTATTGAAACATTTATGTCTTTGTTTTCTCTTTATAATCTAATAAAATGAGCAGGAAAACAAATTAAATGAACTTATTATTAGAAATATTAATAAAAATCAGAATTTTGTCCGATTTTAACATGCCATACACCATTTTCAAAAGGAATTTGAACCACAGAGAGTGATGGTATGACCTATGAATATTCCATTTGGTTTTTCTGCAATTTTAAAAAGAAAACAAAGAAATTTTAATTTCAAATGAATGATCGGCAGCCATGCTAACTTTTATAAAGTATTAAAATTAGGATTTAAACTTTCTTCTTCTTTTATATGTGAGCAGACAATTATTAATGCACAAGATAACAACCAATGATAACAATAAAATATAATATAAATGACTGAATACATAAAATATACATTTACATATGACTTGTATAAAATTCATATATATTTTCCAGGGAATGATAATATTTTGAATGTTTATGCTCCATAAGCTTCAAATAATGCAATTAAATTTATCAATTTGGTGGGTATAATATATATTTTAGATGGTTATCTGAAATTAAATATAAACTCCATTTAGTAAATTCTAATTATTATTTTATAATCCTTTGAATAACAATATGATTAATGTTATAAATGACATTGTTCAAAACAAGTGGGTGCTGACATCCTTTTATAATGTAGACAATATATATAAACAAATCAATTTCAATCTAATATTAAACTAATACATCACAATTGTTAGATGATGTTTTAAAGCAGAAATAATTTATATATGCAGCAGAATATAGACAATTTTGACATTTGAAAACTAAAACATTTTGTTTATCCATCGTGGTATCCTTTAGCAGATAATTTTTAAATGAATTTTAAAATTAGAAGTTTTTTTTTCTCCTTTCTTTTTAAAGTACTTCAAGAAACCATTTCAGTTTTTTTAACAAATATATTATTTTTCTACTCCATTATTTCACAATCAATAAATTAAAACACTTAAAAACAGAATATATGTATGTGTGTGTATGTTCAGATTTGATTACATGAAGACCAAATTATCAGAGAGTGGTTTCAAATTGTTCAATCTTATTTATAACTTTGTTATGATTAATGTAATACTCATCATCTAAACTAATAATATGCTCAAATTTTTCACTCAAATATTAAAATTTGATTCATCCTGTGTTTCAAAATAAAAGTTTTTTTTTATAACAATAGAAAAAAACAAAATAATATTTTATAAATAATTATATATAAAAAATATTTATACTTTGAAAATAAATATTACATCCTTCAAATCAATATGAACCAAAATAATTTAAAACATATAATATTGTGTTGGAAGTATATAATTTATATATTATCCCAACTTAAATATCACACAATGTAAACATAAAAATATATATGTTTAAGATATTAAATATTTCCTTTGTAGTGTCTATGTAATACCAGTTATGATTGCAATAAAAAAATAGAACAAAGAAAATATTAATAAATTTTATTAAAGTTATTAATTTTATTGTCTCAGATTACTGTTTTATTATTTATATATGTTTTTTTTAAAAAAAGAATACGATTAATTTACTAACTGTACACTATAATAATAATAATGATACTTTTTTTAGCATTTTGTTTTCATGGCACCATTTTAACATTCTCTAGATTAATGCATAACTTTTTAAAACTATCTAAAAAATTTATATATATATATGTATAATCTTATATCATACACAGAAATTAAACTCAATTTCTGTCAGTATAGTATGAAGATCAGCTGATAGTTTAGCATAATTCAAGATGTTAAAACTTTTAGTATATCTGACGAGGCTATATTTAAGCAAAATAGAACATAAACAAAGGCAAAACTCCCCATACAGTAGTGCCACCCTGTGCCAAACAGAGTAATCACTGGATGCCAGAAGGCTTGTGCATAAAATTCTATCTAGTGCCTACTCATCCAATATCCCCAGACTAGTTTCTGGCTTGTGGCCATCATCAGTGAGGAGCCTTGGATCTGAGAGCACTGCATACAACAAATTATGTGCTGGTATAGAGATGGAGATCATGTGATGTTTGGTGGTTTAACAAAATAGAACATCTTTCAACATGTCACCATGATTCTGGTTCATGGTACCGAAAGCACTTGGAAAATAGTTTTTTGTGATTATTATTTTGTGAATTTTAGCTACTCTGTTTATCACACTTTATACGTGAAGAATAATTTTTATTTTATATTGGATAACAATGAATTTCTAACTGAAATAAAGTGCTATTAAATAACTTATAGAAAATTATTATTGTGATAAATGTGTTTTTTTAAAATTGTTAACTATGTTGATGACTAGTTAATTGAGTAAATAGTGATAGAATAAAAGAGTTGTTAAATAAATTTAATAGTTTTCATGCTTCTATAAAATATATTTTAAAAGAAATAACTTAAATATTGCTAAAGAATTTTTTTTTTAATTTGTTAGCAATAAAAGGGTTAAAAGAAAATGCTTGTTGCATTACCATTTAATTAAAAATGAGAATTTGAGGTATATAATTAGACTTGACAGTTGTCAGTTTAAAGAAATTTTTATCATAAAAACAAAAAATTAAATAGATCTAAAAATATAACTTTTCATCAAAGAAGATAAAGATAATTTTATAATGATTATCTTAGTATAGATTAATCACATAAAACAATCAATTTAATAAAATTTATGATAATGATAGGAATATTTTGAAAGGTGTTAATAAGAACATAATGCTTTTATTTTTTCTTTTAATTTTGTAATTGTAAGATTTTAAGAAATACTGCAAGTATAATTAGTAATAAAAAAAATGGTCTGGAGAAATTTTTAAAAAAAATTTAAAAAGAAAATTGGTAGGACTAATATTCCTAATATAATTTATATTATTTCTTGTTTTCGCAAAAAAGAAAAAAGGTTATATATAAATGAAAATAATTTGAGTTTAAATGAAAATCATTACAGTTTATAAAATTAGATTAAATAAAAAAAAATGTAATCAGCATTATATATTTATAAAAAAATGCAGATTACAAGACTATGTTTGAGAATAGTAAACTGTCTTTTTATAAAAAAAATGAAAAGAGAGAATTAAATAGTTTTTTTTCTAATTAAATAATTTAATTCTATTAATTTATTAAAAAACTGTAATATTAAAGAAAGTTAGAATGTTGATTTGAATTATGGATAAATTATTATAAGTAAGTGATGTTTTATCTTATTTTTACATATGAGAAATCTGTTTTGGCATAGAAACCATTTGTAGTAAATTTTGATGTACTTATAGCTTGTATTGATAATTTTTTATAAGTGTAATTTAGTAATAATAAAAAGTCAGATGTCACATGACTTATATATAGCTTGCAATTACCAATATGTACACTTAAAAGCATGCTAACGCTCTAAACAAGCTTTTTTTTTATTATGATAAATGCTACTACAAGAGAAGGCATTCAAATCATCTTTATCTTAGATTGTCCCCATCCCCAGACCGGTTTTGACCTATAGGTCTCTTCAGTGAGGAGTTGGGACATTAGATTCAAACAGACCAACTCAAGCTAAGCATTTATCTAAAAGATAATTCTCAAGAAGAAAATCTAAACCTTGCATGTCTTTAAAGTCAGCTCTCCAACTGAAAAAATTATATGGGCCTGAATTTAATTCAGATACACCATATATTAATAGGCTTAGCTATTTATATATATATATGTGTGTGTGCATGTGTGTTTGCACAATATTGGAATTATATAGTGAAAAATAAATATAATGTTATGGAGTAATAACTTTCCATATGTGATTTATAATTAAATTAAATTTATCATTTCATAAGATCAGAATTTTAATACAAATATAAATATTACATTTATTTAGTGGTATATAATTTCAAAATTACATTAATATAATGAAATTACTTAAAATGAGTATATAGAGGCTTTGCCTTATGAATATAAATTATGGCTACATTAATTATGGCTGTGCAAATATCTCTGACAATTAGATGCCCTCTCATTGTTATTATTATGAAAATCTATTTTTTACATAATATCATGTGACACTGACAAAAATATTTATTTTCTATCTACTTTGCAGTTATATTTTGATACTACAATATATTCAACTGAATTTAACTATAGAAAAGCTTGAATAGTTATCACTTTAAACATTAATTTAATGTACATAAGTAGTGGAAACTTTTTCATTTTATAGAAATATTAATTTTTTAAATATTATATTTAATTCTTTCTATGTGATGTGATGTACTGCGGTTTCTCCTTAAACAAAGTCAAAAATATATCAGCAATTATGCCCAGATAAATCTGTTAGCCACTTTATTTTCCATTCCCCAGTCTAAGTTTTCTCATATTCTACTCCATCCCATTTCCACAACATAAATCCCCCTTATCTTTTTCCAAACCCAGCATAAAAACCAATAATCACTTTCTGCATAATCACTTTTTTCATATTTATTTTTCCATAACTGTAATATTTTAAACAGCATTAAACTGTTGCACATGCACTTTGGATTTTAACTATAAAATGAATGAATACAAACACTTCAAACACATGATAACTGCACTTTGGATTTTAACTATAAAATGAATGAATAAAAACACTTCAAACACATGATAAAGTCTTTGGAAAAGATAGAATGGCCATTCTATCTTTTCCAAAGACTTTATCATGTGTTTGAAGTGTTTGTATTCATTCATTTTATAGTTAAAATCCAAAGCTTATGTGCAACCGTTTAATGCTGTTTAAAATATTACAGTTTGTAAAAAACATTGTGCTATATAAAATAATTGACTTATTTTCCATAACTTCATTATATGTACCCTTTCTGTTTTAAAGCATTTACATTCAATTAACAAATGCCTAATATTTTCTATTCCTTCCTTATATAATTTACAAAATAAATCATCCATATTTTTCCATTTACATGTATATTCTCTTGTAACTAAAGATCCCATTTGAGCTTTAAACAATAGACTACTTTCCTTACTATTATCATATATTAACTTGCACCTAATATTCTGTTTATTTCTATATAGATTTAAACTCTTTTTACTCTCCATACTATTTTTCCATCTCTCTAACTCCCTATTCTTTATTAATAAATCTATTCTTTTATCCCATTCCTTACTAGTATAACACTCAACAATCCTCCTAACACAATCATCCCATCTTTTGTACAAATCATCATCATCATCAACCATTATCAATCCACTGCAGGATGAAAGTCTCTCCAAGTTCAATCCATCTTTTCCTATCTTTAGCTTCTTTTCTCCACATCACCCCTGCACACTTTCTTATTTCATCCATCCATCTCACATGTAGTCTTTTTTTGTGTCTTTTACAATCTCTTGGAATCCAGTTTAAAATTTCAATTGTCCATCTATTATCATCTCTTCTAACAATATGTCCAGCCCAACTCCACTTCAGTCTTTTAATTTTTTCAATGAGGTCAGTAACACCTGTTTGTTCTCTTACCCATATATTGTGTTTTCAATCCCTTCTTGTTATTCCCAACATGCATCTCTCCATACTTCTTTGAGTGGTCTGAAGTATCTGTATTGCTCTTCTATTAAATGTCCAAGTCTCAGATCCATAAGTAAGAACTGGCAAAACACATTTATTAAAAACCTTTCTTTTCAAACACAGAGGCATATTTCCTTTTAGTATCAACTTATTTCTACCAAAAGTACTCCAACCAAGTTTAATTCTATGATTAATTTCATCCATTATATTTCCATCTATATTAATAATCTGACCAAGGTATTTGTAACTGTTAACTTCTTCTAACTCATCATAATCAATTTTTATTTTCATATTTTGAGAAAATCTATTAAACATTACTTCAGTCTTTTTAACATTTATCTTTAGTCCTACTTTCCTACTTTCATATGATAAGTCCTGCAACATTTCCTGTAGCTCTAAAGCATTATTTGCAAAAACAACTACATCATCTGCAAAATCTAAATGACTTAAATAATCTCCATTTACTTTCACTCCTTTAGCTTCCCATTTTAATCCACAAAATACTTCTTGCAGCACTGCTGTAAAAAGTTTTGGTGATATGGAGTCACCCTGCCTTACACCCTTTTCAATGTTGATTTTCCTACTGTCATTATGTAATCTAATTGTTGCTGTTGCATTTTTATAAATATTCTTTAAAATATGACAATATCCTGGATCTATACCTTGATGATTCAATGCTTTAATCACTGAAGAAATGTTTATAGAATCAAATGCCTTTTCATAATCTACAAATCCTAAGCATAATGGCAACTCATATTTATTTGTCCTTTCTATAATTTCTCTCAATACCTGGATATGATCTACTGTACTAAAACCACTTTTAAATCCAGCTTGTTCTCTTGGTTGGTGGAAATTCAGTGTTTTCTGTAGACGGGTTGTAATTATCTTAGCAAAAATTTTGTATAAATCTGATAAAAGACTGATAGGTCTGTAATTTCTAATATCTTCTTTATCACCTTTTTTAAATATTAATATTAATACTGCATTCTTCCAATCTTCCGGTACATCTTTATCATTTAGACATTTGGTATATAACTTTGCCTGCCCTTTACTCATAACCCAATTAAATACTATTTTGGCTATTTTTTTCATTATCCATAAACTGCAATCTATCAAACATTTTCATTTTACTTTTTGCATATCTCATATGAAAACTTGACCATCCCATTTCTCCTTGAATTGGCTCCCTTGCTGTCCATACATCTGCATCCAATGTATATTTTCCTACTTCTTTTTGAACTTTTTCTAAATAATCTAATACCCTTTTACTAACACATAATGCATCATTACCATATGTTAACCCTGCTACTGCAACTCCCTTCCATATAATTCTAGCTACATCATATTTATTATATGAAAACACTGTTAATTTCTTTATCAATCCCTAATTCTGACATTTTCTATTGTTCCATCTAATGGAAGTTTTGAAAATGCTGAAGTTTCACCTCTGTATAAATTTTTTTATTTTATACTAAAATTGAATAAATTGGAACATGATTTATTTTTAATTAAATTTTTCAAATGAAATATTTTCTAAAAACAACATCACATCTGACTTTTGTAAGTATTTAAAAAATGAATCATAAATATGAACAAAGGACTTAATGCATCACATAACAGTCATATCAAAGTGAAAATAAACTATCTTAGAAAATAAATGAATTCATTTTCATTTAAAAGTTTTTCTTTAAATGTGAAAAATAATTACATATCTATGATAAATCTATCAAATTCTGCTTTAAAATATGACATTTGCTTTATATTTATTACATGATTTTAAAATATTTTAACACTATGATCACTTTTGTCAGATAATGATGCTACATGCACCATAGTTTTCTTTGTTGCGGTTATGATCAAGTTTATTAACTTTTATTTTCAAAAATAAAACATAAAAAAAATAAAATCAAAGTGTATATGTGTATTCTTTTTGCTTTAGATAATTATCAACTAATTAGTGTGTAGAAATAATGAGAAATATTTAAAAAGCAATTTAAAAAATATATTTGTGTTTATTTTAATAATTTTGAATGAAAATGAGGTTTTCAAGAAGGAACTCCTTTAGAGACATGCACTTTGGATATAAACAATAAAGATTATTTCTGTTTTCTGACTATCTATAACATATTGATTTCAGTTTTTTTTTTAAATTAAAAAATCAACAAGAGCAGTCCTATTGAGACTGCCTTTAAAAAAACACACATATGGTAAAACATTTATGTAAAATGGCAGATCTGTCATGCTTTTTCTGAAATAAGCCAGTCATATTTTTTTAAAGTGAAAGCTGTATAATTTTAATTGATCTTCAAAACAGATTTGATAATGCCTAAAATTTTATAGACAATTAGTACTAAATATAAAAAGTGAGAAAACACTTATCATCAATATGAGTTATACATTGCTATCTATCAATATTTTAACAAAAATTATAATAAAGTTTAAAACTTCTATTTCTTTTTTGCATAGTTTTTATATTAGTTCAAAATCTTAAAAATCCATTTCTTATGCGTTTGAATTTCGTAGTTTTATAATCTTTTACTTATTTACAGTTTCATTTGATCTATAGTCTTCATCAGAACTGTTTATTTGTTTTTATAATAAAGCTTAATCAAGATTTATTATATGTATTATTATTTGAAAACATCTTTGCAGCATTGTGACAGACTCATTTCTCTGCCATGAACACAGCCTAGGGTTCAAACTTAGGCTGAACAAATCTTTCAGGTCAGAATCAGAGTCAGAATTTGTTTTTTAGGTTTCTTATTCATAATCAATCTTATAATATTGGTCAGTAAATGGATATCTAGCTATGATTTTTGATACACTGATTGTAAAAATAATATGATTGTAGCATGATATGGCTTCACTAATGGTATTTCATGTGTTGTAATATTCATGCGAATACTAAGCCCATTGTTTATCTGACCTATCTTATATTTTTAAAAATATTTTATAAATGACACAATTCTCTCGTGACATATATGTATTAATATATAAGCAAAACCTTTGAAGAATATTTAATTTTATTATTTTATATTCAGTTTTTTTCCCCGATAAACAGTAATTTCTTTTATCTCACTGTTACAGACTCATTCAAGGACACATTCTTTTGAAGAAATTTTGTGCATATAAACAACTTGTCTAATGACAGTCTGTACAAAGAATATGTATGGAAGTAATACAATTTTCTTCTTCTTCCTTCTTTCTTTATACACTTAAAAATTCTATTTTGTAGGCCAAAACTTTACTCTTACAGTTTTGACTGTCCTCCAGTCATCATCAGAGCTACAATATCCAAATATATAATCAAACAATTAATACATTATATTTATATACATAATCAGTAACATACATCTTAGCCTGACCATTATAAATAATCATTTTCCGTTTTATTATTCTATTCTTAACTAATTTTATTTTCTTATTTATAGTATTTTATTATTAAATTATTCTAAAACAATTTTATTAAATTTTAAAACTTTAATATTTAAACTCTGCTATTTAATCTATCATTTTATTATTATCTTTTTAATTATATTTTTTTAATTACTTCTAAACTTTTTTTTATTTTTATTATATATTTAACTATTAACTTTTTTACATTATAAATTACCTTTTTATTACATTACTAAATACTTACATCTTTATAATACTATTTGCAAAAACCAACTGACAAATTTTCAAAAATTCTTATACTTGTTTAACACCTCCCTCTATAATCATTTTCTTCAACTTTATTTTTAAACCTTTTTATATTCAAACTATTAATAATAACTGTAATTACTCATAAAATTATTGTCTTTACCCCAAAATTCCTATTAAGATTTGGTTTAATATTTTTAAGCAATATTACCTTTTTAATTTTCCTATCCCTTCTATTATTTGTATAATTAATCATTTTTATACTACCCTTCTCAAACTCATGACCTGGTAGATTAAATAGTAGAGTTTAAAGATCAAAGTTTTAAAATTATAATAAAGTTGTTTAGAATAGTTTAATAATAAAATACCATAAATAAGAAAATAAAATTAGTTAAGAGGAGAAAAATAAAATGGAAAATGATTATTTATAATGGTCAGGTGAAGATGTATGTTATTGATTATGTATATAAATATAATGTATTTATTTTATGATTATCTATTTGGATATTATAGTTCTTCTGATAATGGCTGCAGGACAGTCAAAACTGTAAGAATAATGTTTTGGTGTAAAAAATAGTATTGTTAAGTGTATAAGAAAGTTGAAAATGGTATCATATGTAAAAAAGAATATTTCTGAATTTCTACCATATAAATTGTATTTAAAAAGAAGTCAGTAACATTAATTAAATATCTGACTTTAAAATGTAAATTTCATTGCATGTTTTTATTTTAGATGTATAGAGAGAGCTAAGAATGAACATTTTGTTTGAAAATTAAATACCCCCCCCCACTCCTATTAAATGTTCTTGCAGTAACAAAACAAATAAAAATAAATTTTATTAACTTGTTTATACAAGTTTAAATATATATATAAGTAAAAATATTTATATCTTATTCTGAATGCATCTTTTTGGTTATAAAGTTCATAAGAACATTAAAATCTTGAAATATATATTTTCTGTTAGTCAAATTATAATTCAATTCTGCTGTATCTTTATTTGAATTCTTCCATGTCTATTTCCATTTAGCACTTTTCTCAAAGAAAGAATCTATAATATAGTTTTTCATTACTGAAAATTCCTCAACTCTTGCACTTTTATCTTTCAATCATTTACCAATTTCTAGAGTCAAAGTCTCCCATGATAATTTTAAAATGTTGTTTGGGTCTGATCAAAAATATTTTGTATACCCATATCAAAATTCTGTTCTTCTTTGCCACACAGAACTTTTTGGGGCATGAACCTGAATTATCTAAATTTGATATTTTTCATTAAGTTAATCTTACCCTCTGTCTACAATGTTATTCTTCCACTTTTTATTTTTAATGAATCAAACTCCACCTATGTTTCCAATGTTTGTGCCTTTATGGATACATCTACATTTTAAAGCAAATGGCTTTTCACCTTTTTTCTATCTTTACAAATTCCAATAATCTCTCACTTTATATTAAAGGAAATAATCTTTTATTATTGAAATGCAAGATATGTGTTAATGCAAAACTAGAAAGAGAAAAATTATTAAGAAAAACAGTATTCACAGTTCATATTTCTAACTTTCAGAAACATTCAAGTGAATTTAAATTAGAATTTAAAATCATTTTAACCCACAACAGCTACAACCAATATGTAATGCCAGTATAAATTTTCATGTGTTACCGATTTATTTATTTTTAATTGAACAGGTATCTTTCTCAACTTCTTCTTAGGTATATCTGTATTTTGCAAAAATCAAATTAAAACAGTAAAACTCTCCATACAATAGTGCCACTCAGTGCAAGCCAGAGTAATCAATGGATGCCAGAAGGCTTGTGTGTAAAATCCCTATCTAATGCCTACTCATCCAATATTCTCAGATTAGTTTCTAGCTTGTGGCTTTTGTCAGTGAGGGACCTAGCATTGCATCTATATCTTAGGATCTAATGCAACCCTCCAACAGCCACCTTATGTCTCTACTTATCTATAAAACTATGAGAATAAAATTGTAAACAATAATATTTTCAATCCAAGCTCATTATCTTAGAAAGTCATATAGGTCTGAACTCAGTTCAGTACCCATACTAGTCTGGGGATATTATATGGGTATGCACTAGATACGGATTTATGCACAAGCCTTCTGGCATCCATTGATTAGTCTAGCTTGCACTGAGTGGCACTGCTGTATGATGAGTTTTGCCTGATTTAATAACAGTTATGAGCAAGCTTAAGAAATGGTGATCATGTGATGTTTAGTGGTTTAAAAATCAAATTACTTTGAATTTATCTTGTATGCTCCTTTGTTTGATTAGTAGTATCTCATTCTGCTTGTAGCCTAAACATAAAAAAATTTTCTTCATGTTTTGAAAATTATGGCTACTTTTTTTTTACTTTTTTAAACAAATATAATACTTATTGTAGATAATGCTTACAATAATAAAAAGCAAATTTATCTCATTTTAATAGCTGATTGTAAGAAAGTGATCAATTGATTCCAGCTAGAAGTTGTTTAAACAAAAGTAATTTTATTTCTCCATTATTGTTTTTATAGTTATGCTTTTAAAAAAAAATTTATACAAATATTATAATGCTTATAATTTTTTAAAAAAATCAAATGTAGAGTGATAATTATATAAAACAAATACTTTTCTTACAAATATGAAATATTGCTTGTATCATTTATATTATAAAACTGCATTGTAGCTGTTGCTGGTTAAAATATTAACAGATTTTGAAGATGGTTCAGACTTGAATAAAATCAATAAAAGAATGACTGATACTTATTAAAAACTGCAACAAAAATAGTCGATATAAAAAGGAACAATCGCCAATAAAATTTCTACTGAGAGAAAACATTTGAAGCAAAAAAAGATATACAAAAATGTATAAAAATGATCTATTAAAATAATTAAATATCTATAATTTTGTAAAATGTATAAAAAAAATAAGGAAGTTGTAAGAAAATTTAATTGTGAATTAGCATGGAGAGTTGTAGAAAAAAAATAAAAGTTTCAAAAGTGTAAAATAACATTTTATAATTGATAGGAAACTTATTTCTGCAATAAGAACAGGTGGAACTATTACTGAAAAGAGAGATGATATTATAAAATGTGTGGAAGAATTCTATAAAGAATTATATATCAATAAAGAACAAGAGAAAGTACCTCCTACAATTACTATATCTTTTGAATTGCTCAGGATTTTAAATAAAAAAATGAGACATGGAATCAAATCTGTGAAGACAGAAAAAGTTCCATATAATGATGGAATTATAAATGATATCTTAAAATAAGCAGGTGATGAAATGGAAAAATTGTTTCCAAAATCATATAACAAATTTCTAATGATAAATGTTGATCAGATAATTGGAGAAATACAGCAGTAATATTAATATTTAAAAAAAGGTAATAAAGAAGATATTAGAAATTACAGACCTAACAGTCTTTTGTTAATTTCATATAATATTTTTACTAAAATAATTACAATTTGTCTACAGAAAACTGAATTTTAGCCAACCAAAAAAGTGAACTGGATTTAAAAGTGGTTTTAGCACAGTAGATTGCATCCAAATTATAGAAAGGACCAATGAATATGAATTGCCATAATATGCTTTACTTTTGTAAGTTATGAAAAAGCATTTAACAGTGAATGGAGATTTGTTAAGTCATCTATATTTTGCAGTTGATGTGGTTGTTTTTTCACCTAATGCTTCCAAGCTTCAGGAAATGCAGAAAGAAAATAGGACTAAAGATAAATCTTAAAAATACTTCAGTAGTTGGCAATAGATTTTTTGAAAAGAATAAAATAAAGATTGATAATAATGAATTAGAAAATAACAACTACAAGTACCTTGGTTAGATTATTAATACAAATTGAAACATAATAGATAAAATTAATCATGTAATTAAACTTGAATGGAATACATCTGGTAGAAATAATTTAAATTTTAGCAGGAAATATACCTATGTATTTAAAAAGAAAGATTTATAAACATCTTATTTATGGACCTGAGATTTATAGACTGAACATAAAAGTAATATAGAGACTTTGCATCACTCATTGATTTATGGAGGCATTTATGTTAGGAGTTACAAGAAGAGATTAGAAACAAAATATATGGGTGAGAAAAGAAACATTATTGATATGATTGAAAAAATTAAAACACTAAAATTGAGTTGGGCTGTATATACTATTCAAAGGGATTATAGTATATACACAGTTGAAATATAAAACTGTTTCCCAAAAGATTGTAAAAGACCCATATAAAGACCACATGTGAGATGGATGAATAAAACAAGGAAGTTTGTTTGGGTGGTGTGGAGAAGAAAGACTAGAGATAAGACAAAAAGTAGTTTAAACTTGGATAAACTTTCATAATGCACTGGATTGATGATGGCCGAAAATAATACTGATGATAATTCAAATATAAACTGGAAATGAGACTTTAGACTTGAAATAATTTACAAGAAAAAAAGTGATTTAAAAAAATAAAAGAGATATAGTTCACAAAAAATTTAATAAATCAGCACTCTAACTATTGAATTTGACAGATAATGAAAATTAATTATTAATTATATATAATATCTGTACACATTATTTAATAATCATTTTTGTTATTATGATAATATGAGATATTGGAAATGCATTAGACAAGAAAGTTAAGCTACTGTAAAGTATATTTGCAAAGTTTAATTTAGAGAGCTCTGCTATAATACTGTGATTTATTATTAGATTTATTACAATCAAACAGGTAAATGATATATTATCCAGGTGCAACTGTGTATAATTTATTGTAATAAAAGGATATACCAACATTTCTGCTAGGTCACACCAGCCACCAACTAGATAATGAATATTATAAAAATGTTTTTAGAGTACTATAATCATTAATTCACAACAAGATTGAAAGTTCTATCAAGAAAAAATGAATAGAAATAATAAAAATCAAAAATTATTTACATTAATGGCTTTTAAAAAATTCTTCCATACAGAAGGTTTTTTTACATGTATCACATTTGTTGATGGAATCTGGTATTTTATATATACTCATAAGTATAGATGTGTGTGTAAAATTCAATCCATTCTGTTGTTTTTTTCATATATTTAAATAAATTACACAATGTAATATAAAATAAAATATCTTTATATAATAATATATATATATATTAGTAAAAACCAGTCATATATCACATGACCTATATAGCTTGTATTACCAATATGTAATATATAAAGAGCCTGCTAATAGCTCTAAACAAGCTTAATTATTTTATTTTTTATGATAAATGCTACAAGAGATAATACATGAAGCCTTTATCTACAATGGTCCCCATCCCCAGACCAGTTTTGAGCTATGGCTATCGTCAGTGAGGAGCTAGGACATTAAATTCAAAATATTAACTCAAGCCAAGCATTTATCTAATTCTTAAATATTAAGAAAAAGATCCAAATCTTCAGACACCTACATGTCTTCAAACTCAGCTCTTTAACCAAAGAAACTATATGAGCCTGAAATAAATTCAGTGATCCCATATATTAGTAGGCTTAGCAATTTAATATAGCCAAACCCCTAATAGCAAAATTATAATATTAGTAAAAACCAGTCATATATCGCATGACCTATATAACTTGTATTACCAATATGTAATATATAAAGAGCCTGCTAATAGCTCTAAACAAGCTTAATTATTTTATTTTTTATGATAAATGCTACAAGAGATAATACATGAAGCCTTTATCTATGATGGTCCCCATCCCCAGACTGGTTTTGAGCTATGGCTCTCATCAGTGAGGAGCTAGGACATTAGATTCAAAATATTAACTCAAGACAAGCATTTATCCAATTCTAATATATATTTATCTAATTCTAATATATGGGATCACTGAATTTATTTCAGGCTCATATAGTTTCTTTGGTTAAAGAGCTGAGTTTGAAGACATGTAGGTGTCTGAAGATTTGGATCTATTTCTTAATATTTAAGAATTAGATAAATTCTTGGCTTGAGTTAATATTTTGAATCTAATGTCTTAGCTCCTCATTGATGAGATCCATAGCTCGAAACCAGTCTGGGGATGGGGACCATCATAGATAAAGGCTTCATGTATTATCTCTTGTAGCATTTATCATAAAAAATAAAATAATTAAGCTTGTTTAGAGCTATTAGCAGGCTCTTTATATATATATATATATATATATATATATATATGCAAATATGCAAATCTGTGATAATCAGCAACTAGTTTAATGTATGTTTATATGGATGTAGACATGCAAATGTATTTGCTAATATTTACTCTAGTCATACTTTGACAAATATACGCTATATCAAAAGCCTGACTTAGCGAAGTAACAAGTATTATTTTATACCAAAATTTATTACCATAATAGTTGATAATTATCTATGTACTCTTTTAAAATTATTTTATTATATATTATCCACAGTTTATACATATATTATCATTTATTCTATATATAATAAAAATAATCCAGAAAAGCTTTTTGGGCATATAACAATAAAACTAATAAATATAATAGTTAATTACTGGTATATTTATTAGCTTTATTGTTATTACAATAATTTTTTAATTAATGGTCATTTTATTTGTATTATATATGTGTGTGTCCTTATCAGTTGTGATGGAACTATTTTAAAGCTTTAATTTCCATTGCATGCATAGTGACATATATCTTTTTTATAAATAAAATTAACTAAAATCAATTATAACAATAATATAATACATACATTTATAAAAAAAAAAAACAGCATAAATGTATACTGTATTATCTACCATTCACTTTTATTAACCAATTATTACTTAAAATGATTGATATTTTATATATATTCATACATTTATGCTTGTTATAGTTAATATAATTTGTTTCATATATTTCTCTTCTATTTGGTTCTTTAATATAATTTAAAGGTTTTATATTTTTACACAATGTGTTTTATGTCAATAAATATATAAGGCAGATTTATTATTATGCATTATTATATTCTTTTACTTTTACATCTAATTGTTGGCTTGTATATCCATAGCAAATCATATTGCAATTTCTACAATTAATTTTATATACAATTCTTTTTATATATTTCATATCTTCTCTTATTTTATAATTTACCTATTAATTTGTCTATATTTTTATTATTTGATCATTTTATGTTTATGTTTTTATATATAACTTATTTTTATTAATGTATTATAAATTTTAGAACAGTATAAAAGCTTTATCCACTTTTATTAGTGCTATTAATATTATTTATAATAAAAATATTATTATTATTTAAATGAAGTGGTTTATAATTAAAAAGTAAATATTTAATATTCTTAGGGTTATATTCTATAATGTTTGTATAATTCAATAAACTATTTCTTTTGTAAAATAGTTATATTATTATCTGTATTACATTTATCATTTTTATGTTTAAAATTTTTAACACTGCCATCTTTTGTATCTATGCTTAATGTTAACCTATAAAAATTATTTATCCTCTTTAATGAAATGTTTTAATATAATTTGTTAATATTATCTATCTAATATTTACATCTAAATACTTTTAAAATGTCACAATTCCATTTTTTGTAAATTTAATATTATATATTATTAAATTAATTATAAATATTATTTATAGCTCATTTGTTAACAATTATTAACATATCACCAATATATCTAGAATAATATATTATTTCTTAGTGTATTATTCTTTTTTAATTATTTTAATTTCTAATTCATTTATAAATATTGGTAACATTAACCCACTAATTTCACAACCCATTACCCATCATTTACATATATTCCAATGTTCATTATTATGTTTAAAATATAAACTATAATGCATTATATAATATACACTGTTTATAAAAAAAAGATTTATGTAATATTTTGTATTGTATAACACAATCATTGTCAATCCATGAGCTTGGGTTTGAATCTAAGTAAAGCTTGTAAATTTTTTCAGTTTCAAGGCAAGTTTGTAAATTTTTTTAAGTCAAATGACCATGTCCATCCAATTGAAGACTGGTATTTAACTAATGTGGTTAGTATTGATCTGGTATTTCACTACCATAGGTATATGGAAGCTGTTTTTACTTTTTCTTATATAAGAAGGGAAAAAATAACAAAAGATAGAAGTAAATAGAGTAAATAAGTATGTGATAGAGAGAAAGGAAAAATAGGAATTTAAATATAGAAGAAGCATGTATGAAGATAATCAAGTAATAAGCGGGAAGCTTAAATAAATAATAGATTATGAGATATGAAAGTAAATGGGGGAAATGCATCAGAATATATTTTAAATATATTTGTTTACAAAGAAACACAAGTAATTAAATTAGTAGATATTTAAATAAATAATCATTTAACAAGTATAAATAAGTATGTAAATGAGAAAAGTATTCCAACTGATGACTAAATATATATATTTTTATACACTGATATATTAAAGCATAATACTTTTCACATTGATTAGAACATTTTTGCTCAAGTTTTAGAAAACTTTAAAAAAGAACCAAAGTGGAAATAATTCATTAAAAAAAAAGTTCATTTCTAGTAAATCACCTGAAGAATTAACTCAGACATAAAAATATATTGATTTTATTTATATATTCAATATTTTATGTATAAAAACTGTCATTTCTATTCAAGACACATTGGGATAATATTGTGCAAATCAATATTTATTTACAACTTCAAAGTTTATAACTTCTCACGTAATGTTTTGAAGATATTTTAAAAAAATGAAGAAATTGTAAAATACATACAATGTTATTCACATCTAGAATTAAAAAATAATATATGTTTATCTTTAAAAAATGCAAAAGTCATATGTAGATAATTATAAGAAATGTTAATGACCTATTTCAAGATTTAATTAACCATAAATTAAAACCTTATAGTTACAGAATGATATTTATGGATCGTTTCTCGTTTTGAAAACAATCTGGTTTTGAAAAAAAAGGGGAAAAAACGAATTACTTAAAGATTTTAAAGTTAAAGAAAAAGTTAAATAAAAAAAATTGAAATATTTATTACTTTGGAGATTTCAAGATGTCTGAACTTCAAAGTAACAGGATTGTGGCATAATCCATGAGCTCTAAAGCCATTACTTTATAATTATATTAAACTATGCAGGGAAGTTGATCATGACTGAGAGAGAAAGGTCTACACAAAGTAGCAATTAGCAGGTCCTTTACGCAATTTATGATATGGATTTTGAATTTTATTGAAATTTGAAAATTTATTCAGGTTTGTGTAAGTTTAGGATTTTGTTCTAGATTCTAGACTATATCCACTCTATCTTGTTATCCATTTACAATTGGTAATGAATATTGAGTTTTATATATATATATAACAAAACAAGTTATAAATCATGTAACTTGCTATAGCTTGCATTTATGATCAATAGATGGAGCTTTACCAAAATCTCCATTCAAGCTAATGTTTACATAAACACCAAGAGAGATAGAATTCAATATCACTTTCATTGTCTCCATCTTCAGATCAGCTGATTTCAAGCTAATTGGCTATCATCAGAGATTTTGGTAAAGCTCCATCTATTGATCATATATATAAGATTTTAAAAAATTCTCATCATCCAGCATTCAACTTATCCAGACAAGAATTATGCTAGCAAAATTGTTGTCTTGCAGTTAATGATTTTGAAGGCTTTCCAATTTTGGATCTCATTTCAAGATCTGTCATATTGTAAATTATCCACCATCACAAAAATTTAGACCAACATTTTTGTTATTCATAAATTTCATTCTTCTCTCAAATTACATTATATCTCAAACATCTACTAGCATATAAACTCTTACTATATATAAATTTCATAAACAATTTTTACTCGTAAGGTGACTTAGAGACATTAGACATCTGCATCTCCATGCCTGTGCTGACAGTCTAATATTTTTCCATTACACCATTCTTTTTTAAGTTAAAGAGTTATTTCTATTCTTTTTAATACTTAATGGAAAAGTAAATATGCTATAAAAATAATTTAGAATGTTTAAACTATTTATTATTATCACATTTTGTAAATCAATTTGAAATTATATATATATATATAATTTATAATAAACACTTTTATTTACAGTTCACTAAAAAGCTTAAAAATAATTGTTTCTTCAGCCATGGTTGAGATTTTTATATTTAATCACAAAGCCTCATCATTGCCCTTCTCCAAGAAGTAGATTTATCTGCTATATTTTTTTGCTATTTTACATAGATTTAAATTTTCACAACAATGTATATACTGGCACACATTATCACCCCATCACTTTATAACTGAACCCAGCTATGATTATGAAAATAGTGTTACTCTTGAAAGCACTCAGCATTATTTTGATATTTTAATTGTAAAGAATAAACTTCTCTTCAACTGCATATTAGTGCATATTTTAATCCATTATTTAACTTAAAATAAAAGCATGGAGGGCTGGGGCAGAAATTAGTTAATTCAATCTCTACTAATTAGGGATTGAATTAATATTAATTTCTAAACCTCAACACTTTCCCCTCCAAGTTAAACATAAAAAATGCAATTGTGGCTAAAGAAACAATTATTTTCAGGCTTTGTAAATGACAATAAATAAAAGTGTTTATTATAAATATTTCTTTATATATATTATTTTTAAGTTTTTAGAATTTGGATATATTTTGAAATTATTCCAAACATTAGTTTAATATTGACAGTAAAATCACTTGTATTATTAAGTTTACAAAAAATTGTTGTTTATTTAGAAAGCATTTTTAAAAAGTCAACTTTTATAATCCAAAGAAAAAAAATTGTACACTTTTTTTAAAAAATAAACTTTTATAATCAAGTGAAATGAGAATTAAAGTTTTTGTTGCAATTTTAAAAGATTGCTAAAAATTCATTTTAGAGTAAACTTTTTTAAATATATATATATATACCGCCCTGTAACATGTATTATTTAAACTGATTGAACAGATGTCAATGTATTTGAAATTTAATGTTATTATATTTGATCAATCCCTCTACAGTAAAGAAAATAGAAACCCACCTAAAATATTTCATTGTCATATTACATTGTCGGTGATTTATAACAAATGTATAAAATTTGAACAAATTATATTGGAAATAAATATATTAAATCTCAATTTTAAAATTTTATCTGAATAAAAAAGCAGAGATTCTAATTTTAAAAGCATTTAAAAATAAAATAGTAAATATCTTTATAAGTAGATAAGCTTTTATTATTGCAATCACATACAAAATGCAATACCCATTTAAAACCTACGAATATCATTTGTTTTACTTTTTATAGTAATTATATAGTGATATTTATATTTAAAAATAAAAAATCTATATACTTTTTTATTTTGTACTTATTATTTTTAAATATATTGCATTTCAATTGATTTTTAAAAGAATGATAGTTTATGCTAAACTTAACATTACATTACTCCCTTTTTTATTGATTAATGATTATAACTGAAGAAAAAATATCAGTCCATCTGTCTGTTCTAATATATTCTAAAATGTATGTCTGTATGTAATGTAAATAATTGTATATCTCAAAAAATTTATGTTCAAAATATTAATACCATGTTGATATTCCTATCAAACATGTTAATCTGAGTTTTCAGTTAAGGTGATTAGTGTAAAGTACCATTAACCTGAATCTCTACAATTTGAAACTTCTACCATTCAAACAAATTTTCAAAAAATCATCATAAATTGTCAAGACTATCATACTTTACTATTTAGTATAGGTTACAATTTATTTTAGTAACATTTACATCTTACAGAAAACAAAACACTTATTTATAAGTAAGTTTTAGTGGAGAAGATATAAATTAAATATTAATATTGATAGGCTTAACATTTTTGAGAATTTTTTTTATGATGGCTATGATTATGAGGCATGGATTTTCGAAAATGTTAAGCCTATCGATATTAATATTTAATTTATATCTTCTCCATTAAAACTTACTTATAAATAAGTGTTTTGTTTACATAACATTCAGAAGTAAAACTATATCTTACAGAAAAATAATAAATATAGCACAGCAAATAAATTATTATATTCCCACATTAGAAAATGAAGTATTTCATTTTAAAACTTCCCACTTTTGTACCCTCATGTTAATAGAAAGTTTGACAATTAAAATATGCTTGTGCATTCTATTTTCAATTTTTGATGTATTGAATACTAAATAAAAGTTTTACTTGCTAATTCTCTCCATTTCTCTAGCTATCTTCTTTCATTAGTATAAAGTTTGATAATTAGAATATATTTACATGAAATAAGTATTAGCAGCAGTATTGCATAAAATATAACTTTTATTAAATACAATGAACAACAATAATTTTTAAACAAATTATTTTATATTTCTCATATTATAATTCTTTAAATAGCTATAAAATTTTAACATTGTTATAATATATGCAAGTGAGAAATTAAATGTGTAGTTCAAACAAAGTTTAAAAAATTTAAAACATCTTTATTCAATAAATTTTATCTGAATTACCAAAAACTACTATCTATTTATTTCTCTAGAATGTACTTCAATATGCAGGCCACATCTTACTCCATCATGTGTGAATGGTTAAAAGTTTATCAAATTCATTATTTCTCTTGTTGTTCCCATGACATTTTAAAATTTACTTTTCCATATGTTAAATCTACTTAAACTTAATGCTAATTATTATTACAATTTAAAACATAGCGCTATATAAAATAAATATCTTATTTACATATGTTTAATTTCATTTAAGAATGACGTATCATAAATTCTAGTAAATTTCACAGGTGTCATTCATTCAGACATAGTAAAAGTAATTTAAAGTGATTGTTTAATATCTTCACACTCTCATTTTCAGATACTTAAGATTTGCCCATACTTAAGCATTTGGGTTGAAAGGATAGGTGGATTCATTCTATTCTTTCACAAAGACTTTATCTTGGATTTGAAAAATGAGAGTATTCATTTATTGTTAAGATCTACAAAGTGCATGTGCATTAGCTTAATGCTAATTATTATTACAATTTAAAACATCATGCTATATAAAATAAATATCTTATTTAAACTAATATCCTAAAATAGTCAAAATAAGAGTCATGGATCACATGATCCAATTCTCTTAAGCTTGAGCATTGTCAATTTTATAGTAGAACTTTATCAAATTCAGTAGTATTTGACTTTTTGTAAAGTGCCATTTTAAATTTTACCTTAACTGAAATCCGAAAAGCTTATCAAACTGATATCAATTATCATTATTGAATGATGAAATTAAATATGGGGTTACAAACACAATTTAATTAATTTAAAATATATTTGCAAAATCAAATTTTATTTTGCATTACCAAAAACTATACTTTTTGTTTAAAAAAATTTCCAACTCTGCATCAGTGCTTTCCTCTTTTTGATTTTTTATGACTTCATTCAAAAACAATGATGATATCATTCTTGTACAAAAAATTACAATTTGTTTAAAACAATTAAAGCAAAAATTTATATGCTAGTAAAATTCTATACAAAAAAAGAAAGAAATTCAAGCAAAATGTGATCTGACTCAGTTGGTAGAGCATTTGCCTTAAATTCAATGTTCAAGAATCTAAAGGTGCAAGTTCAACTTCTAAGCGAATATTGTCACTGAGCATATAGTCCAGCAACACCTGAAGAAGAGTGGAGAATAATACTACTCGAAACATTGTGTAATTACTAACCTGTGTTGTCTATTTGTGTGTTATTACTAACAAGTTGTTTGTGTTTGGAAAGTTTAAATAAAGTTTTATAATGTTTTTATATACATTCAACATTCACTCATAAATGATGGAAATAGTCCAACATATCACATTTTATAATAAACCATCATTACAATCCTCCACAAAAATCAAGCAAAATTCTTCAAGATTGGTGTAATATTTGTTGAGTTATAAAGTCACAACCAAACACACTTTCACATTTATATAGTAATATGGATAGATATACAGCAGTCGTTCTATATTTTTTTCCTGACTGTGTAAGATTTTTTTAAAAAAATACGTAAAAAAATTAATAGTAATTAATTTTATAATTATTAGTGCAACCTCTAGATATTGCAACCATAAAATTTTGTAAATAAATAGCAACACTAGATCTTTTACTTTAATCTGAGAAAATTTTAATAAACATTAATTTTTACTATCTAAAGTTTTATATAACTATATACTTTCTGCATTACTGTATAAATTTATTTTTTTAATAGCGTCATAAAAATTAAAAATATCCTATGTATTAATTTTTATATAGGTGCAAAAATTTTAAAAATCAGTAATTAGAACAAGAGATCTAAATATTTTTACGAAAAAATCACTAGAATTTATCTCATGTTAAATGTATTAATTAAAAATAATAACTTATCAAAGCTGATCTTGACTAACTTGTACCTTCTTAAAACTCTAAATCTTGTTAAGAAATCTAAAACAGCTTATAAACCAATTTTGATTGTAATATTCAATAAAAATATCAGAATTTTCTTAAGTTAAAATACTGTACTCTCTCTTTCATCAATTTTAATTAAATTAATTATAATATTAGTTATTAATTCAATTGAACCATGATAGAAAAAATTAAAGATGCAATTTACTGTAATTATGCTTATTATTGTATATGTTTTTTTATTAAACTAGTTTTTATTTTGTAATTTTATTTTTAAATGACTATATATATATATTTAATTGATAGTCATTCACAAATGAAAATGGCAATTCCCCAAGAAGGCAAAAAATGATAATGTCCTACCAACAACATTGGGAAATATAACAGACACATTATATTTGTCTACATTATTTTAAAAATATGGATATAATAACAATAAAATAATAAATGTAATGATAGTTAGCTATTATATACAGTCTTTCAATCTGCAGAGGTACGTTTGGTCAATTCCTTAACCTTCATCAATTGCTGTTAAGAAATTAACTGAAAGTACCACATTTAAGGAATTAATCACAAGTACATCTAAAGTCATTTTTTAAAATGACTTACTTTGTCAACAAATATTTTATTATCAAAATCAAAACTGTTAAAACAAATATAAAACCTTATAGTGTTTTCCTGAAGGTTTGTGGTGATGGTGTTCTAGTTGTATTTTTATATTGGACTATTTCCATCATCTAATATGTGTGTTGAATGTCTTTAGAAAAGTGTAAATTTTATTTAAATATTTCAAATACATTCAACTATTAGTAATATTATAGCAAACAGGTTAGTATATGCACAACATTTCGAGAGGTATTCTTCTCCCCTCTTCTTCAGGTGCTGCTGGCCTGACCAGTGACAGTACTAGCATGGGATTCGAACCTGAGTCCTTAGATTCTTGATTATTGTATTTTAAGGTAACGCTCTAATCAACTGAGCCATCCTGCCAAGGACAACAGTCAGTAGAAATTTCATATATTTATCTATGAGGTTCCTCCTGATTTCTCAACTTTTTTTTAAAAGCAAAGTTGATTAGTTGTTTCCATACATTATGTATAATCACACTAGGTTGGCTTATGGGATTTTTTGCTTAACTATATATAACAATATAATTTATACACATATATTAGATTGAATTAAACAATTAGCTGAGTTTGAAAGAATTAATCAAGATATTTTTTTAATTGCATACTGATTTTTAAATGCTAATTTAAATTAAATTCAGTTTGTTTTTAAAATATATAAATCAACAAATTAATTATCATTTTATAATTAAATTATTAAATTAATTTTACCATAGTGCGCAATAAAAAAAAATATATAAAATATTTAAAACCAGTTTTAGTATATTTTATATATTATGAATAATAAATATATTTGATTTACCATTCAAAATTATTCAGTATAAATGAAATTAAACAAATAGATTAAAAAGAAATAGAACACTAAAGAACTTATCTTTACTTATCTCTGGCATTTTCATACAATCAGTCAATTAATATGTAGTGTACTTAAAGAAATTTCCTTACATGGTATGTCTCCAGAGATTTGACTTTGACTTGCTGGCACAATCTTATGCCTTTCTTTTTGGCTTTCAAATAAAATGAAATTAGTCAAAGAAAAATCTCTTAATTTTGAAATTATTAAATATTAAGAGTTTTCTTTATGCTTAAAAAATGCAAGTATAACTCATCAGACTTTTTATAGATAATAGTTTAAACTGAATGGAGGCTTTTCTGGGTGTCATTTCAGTCCCCTAACAATAACAATATTAGTAAATGATTCAATGAGGTTTCTAATCAATTGTTGTTGCTGAAATGAGTGCAAAAGCTCACTAGCTTCTAGATTTAGGTCAATATGCCCTCTAAGTTGAATATATTATGATACAAACTTTGATACAAATTAAACTTTTTAAACTTTCAGTTGCTCTTATAAAGCTTTATTTTGAAAAGCTGTATTTCATAATGAAATACTAAGAACATAGGATAACTAATTGTCAATAAAAACAAATTAAGATCACTTCAAAAAATTTTATTAAATATATTTATTAATTTTTATATTTAACAAAAGAATTTAAAAACAATCCCTAAATATTTTCTGATTAGCAAAAACAAAAAATACAATAAAATAAAGTTGTAAAAGTAATCTTTATCTAAAGTAAATGTAAATACGCCTAAACCTCACTTAGCGATTGGCTACTTAGCAATATTTTGCAATAGCGATCATCATCAATTTGTACTCAGTACTTCAATTTACAATCGATTATTTACTATAACGATCGGAATTTTTTTTTTTTAAATTTAGAACGTATAAACTTAAAATATATATAATTAATGAATCTATAATACTAAATACTGTACATATAAGTGTTGATTATTTAAATATAATGTACAGTACTTGGATTATTTAAATAAAGTTTAATTTTTCTAAGGACATTCAACACTTATATTAGATGATGAAATAGTCCAGTATATAAATACGGTACAGTACAACTAAAATACCATCATCACAAACTTTCAGACAAACACTAGCCACAAATATTAAACTGCATGTGTGTCTTCCTTAATTATTGTATATTATTTTTAGAACACCTGGTAATTATGTAAAAATAGTTATTGATTTTGTAACTTCATTAAAAATGTTGTTTAAACCCAAGTGGTTTCAAATCAAAAGAAAAACATTGTAAAATGCAAATGTTGAATTAGAAAAAAGTTTAAAAAGAAAAACAGATTGCATTTAAAATAAGTGTTAATGAATATTTTTTTAATATGTACTTTATTCCTAAGTTAGTGTAATTTTTTAGCTTTAGGGACCGACCAATTTCTTCCCCACAGACGGCCATTATAAATACTTATTCTGTATATGATATTCTTGCTTAATAATGAGTTTTGGAGAACCAATTGCCATTGCTAAGGAGGATAAAGGTGTATATTTAATAGACATTAAACTTTAAACAGAACATAGCTCAGTGTATATGTAAAGAAAAAGAGTAAATTACCCTCCCTGGGCTTTAAATTAAAAGCACTCTAAATGTTGAACAAAGGATCAGGAATAGAATGAATCCACCTATTCTTGGAGTTCTGATGTTTATATGCATACTTTTGTCAATATTGTTAGTAATCAGTGAAATAGAATATGGCATTTAAGAGTTATTAAACTCATAATCAATTATACAAGGCTGGAGACAGCATCATTCTTATAACATCTTGATTGTAATGATTAAATAAAATTTAAAATGTAAATTTTAAATTGCACATAGCTCAATGTATTTGTAGACAAAGGGAGTAAATCACCCTTTCCAAGCTATATATTAAAAGCACTTTAAATGTTCAATAAAATGAATCCACCTATTCTGGGAGATCTGATGTTTATTTAAGCATCAGGAATTTTAAAAAACTCATTATTTATTTTTTTTATATTTGAAAATATATATATATAATTTTATATAATCTAGCATTTTAAAAATAGTTAATACAATTTTAATGATGATTTTAAAATGATATAATTCTATTTATTACCTGTTTTTTTACAAAACAAGAAGTTAAATTATTTAAAATTATTAAGTGATATTATGAGCTATGGGTCTGAAATATTAAAATATATAATTGATATTTAATATTAATAACCAAAGCTTTACAAACTAGATTTTTTTGTGTTCAAATTATTAGTTTGTAGCAGGTTGAGTAGAAAATGGATATTAAGTAGAGATAATACAAATCAACTGTTTTCTGCCATAAGCAAATCATTTAGCAAAAAAATTGCTCAAAAGAGTTTGGATGGGCTGCCACTTAGCTCTCCATTAATTTACTTAATGCCCTCAAATTTTACTTTGAAGTTTAATAATAAGTCATATTATTTATATATGCATACTTTATCATCATCATCATCAACCATTATCAATGTACTGCAGGATGAATATCTCTCCAAGTTCAATCCAACTTCTCTGATCTTTAGCTTCTCTTCTCCACATTACCCCTGCACACTTTCTTATTTCATCCAGCCATCTCACATGTGGCCTCTTTCTGGGTCTTTTACAATCTCTTGGAATCCAGTTTAAGAATTCAATTGTCCATCTATTATCATCCCTTCTAGCAATATGTCCAACCCAACTATACTTCAGTCTTTTAATTTTTTTTGATGAGGTTGGTAACACCTGTTTGTTCTCTTACCCATATATTGTGTTTTTGATCTCTTCTTGTTACTACCAACATGCATCTATCCATACTTCTTTGATTGGTATGAAGTCTCTGTATTGCTCTTTTATTAAGTGTCCAAGTCTCAGATCCACAAGTAAGAACTGGTAAAACACATTTATTAAAAACCTTTCTTTTCAAACACATAGGCATATTTTCTTTTAGTATCAAATTATTTCTACCAAAAGCACTCCAACCAAGTTTAATTCTATGATTAATTTCATACATTATGTTTCCATCTGTATTAATAATCTGACCAAGGTATTTGTAACTGTTAACTTCTTCTAACTCATCATAATCAAATCTTTATTTTCTTATTTTGAGAAAATTCATTAAACATTACTTTAGTCTTTTTAACATTTATCTTTAATCCTACTTTCATCTGATAACTCCTGCAACATTTCCTGCAGCTCTAAAGCATTATTTGCAAAAACAATTACATCATCTGCAAAATCTAAATGACTTAAATAATCTTCATTTACTTTCACTCCTTTAGCTTCCCATTTTAATCCACAAAATACTTTTTGCAGCACTGCTGTAAAAAGTTTTGGAGATATGGAGTCACCCTGATATATCCTTCTCAATGTTGACTTTCCCAGTATCATTATGTAATCTAATTGTTGCTGTTGCATTTTTATAAATATTCTTTAAAATATGACAATATCTTGTATCTATACCTTGATGATCCAATGATTTAATCACTGAAGAATCAAATGTGTTTTCATAATCTACAAATCCAAGGAATAATGGCAACTCATATTCATTTGTCCTTTCTATAACTTCTCCCAATACCTGGATATGATCTATGGTACTCAACCCACTTTTAAATCCAGCTTGCTCTCTTGGTTGGTGGAAATCCAATGTTCTCTGTAAACGAGTTGTAATTAATTATCTTGGTAAAAATTTTGTATAAAACTGATAAAAGGCTGGTAGGTCTGTAATTTCTAATATCTTCTTAATCACCTTTCTTAAATATTAATATTAATACTGCATTCTTCCAGTCATCTGGTACATCTTTATCATTTAGACATTTCGTATATAACTTTACTAAAAAAAATTCTATTTTTTCACCTGCTTCTTTTAATATATCAATTATAATTTCATCAATACCTGGAGCCTTTCCTTTCTTCATACATTTATACATATATACTTTATACATATATGTACATATATAAATTTTTGAAAAGACCCTCATTGAGCGTTTTATAAAGAATCAAGGTAGCAACACTTTCCATTTTAAATGTTACAAAACACTTAAATTGATATTAAAACTTCTAAGATGAAATATAAAATCATTACAATGAGGATGGATTATTGATTTTCCTATAGCATATTTATGGAGAGACTTTTTTTCATAAATAGATAATATTTAAAAGTTTAAAAAAATACTTTAGGTGGGAAATGAAGATTTAATATCATTTCAAGTAATTATATATTTACAACACTAATAAATTGTTTATTTATATATTGAATATGATACAAACTAATGCTAGAATATTTCAATAGTGCTGCATGGATTTACAAACACCACTCTGAATAAAGCACATTTTTCTAAACTATATTCTTAATTTTTTTTTCACCTTTACAAAAGTATTTATTAGTTTTTAATTTACATATTTGTTTTTATGCGTATATGTAAAATTATATAAATTCAATAAAAAATATTTAGTAAATAAACATAACATACAAATATGTATTTACTAATCTTCAAATCAATATAGTATTTAAAGAGTGTATTAAAATGTAACAACAAAAAATATCCTAAGGCTATGTTTAAATAAATTTTACAAATCATACTTCTACTTCTTAAAAATAAGTACATTTAACCTGCTTTTAACACAAACGTATATATGCATATTTATGAATGTGTATGTATTTTTTAAAAAAACTCAAATTTTATAAATATAGTCATATATAAAAATACGGCCTCTATATATTAAACCTGAAACCGATATATATATATTATAAATCGATGTCTGTATTTCTTCAAAATAATATACGCAAATTTATAAATAAATATTTAAAAAATACAGTATTTAAAAGCTTATAAAAAATATATATGTATAACAGTCACTTAGGAGCGCTTTCAACTAACTTGTAGCTTTGTCAACTATCATGTTTAAAATGTCAGCTTTCCCATGATTCAATGATGTCAACTTTCCCATAATTCTGTGATCTTAATGTTTGCTGCTTGCCTATTAACCAAATGTTGCTTGTATTTACTTATTAACATCGCCTCTTTAATTTTCCTTTTATTATTATTTCTTTCAGTTGCCAATATTTTTACGTTGTTATAATTAAAATCGAAACCATATATACATAATTTATTATGGTCATAAAAGACAGAAGCTGATAAATTATCATTATTTTTAAAATTTTGTTTTGTATTTTGAATCCTTTTAAATAACAATAAGTGTTCCTTTGTTCTTTTTTCCAATGTGCACCTTGATTCGCCTATATATCCATGGCCACACCCACATGTCCATTTGTAAATGATACAGTTTTTATTTGTAAATAAAGTTGTATCCTTTGAATTGTTTATTAATTTATTTAATGTAGGTGGTGCATAAAATGTAATATCACATATTCCTTTATAAATTTTCTTAACCGAAACTTGCCTGTTGATTTGAAATATATGGTATTGATATCCACAATTTAAATACTGTATTTTTTAAATATTTATTTATAAATTTGCATATATATATATATATATATATATTCTAAGCAATCTATTTAATGTTTAAGCTATATGAATCTATTTCTCTATTGACATAATTTGTCAGCATGTCTGAGACATCACAAATAGTGACTGGAACAATTCTAATATATAATCAGAAATTTTAATATTATATATATACAATCAAAATTACCCCAAATCAAAAACTCAACCATACTATCCAAGAAAATAAAATCCAAAATGCAACCAATGGTTTCACTGCTACATGCAGGCTTCTCACTTATAAAGAAGTACAAAACAACACCATTTTTATATTAAACATTATCCACAATTTCATTTACTTCCCATCTACCCTTAATATTAAAAGAACTTTTAAATAAGTTAATTGCTTCAGAATAATAAATTTTCAATAATAAAGATTCTTTAATTCTTCTTTTTATTTCATTTCTCTCATAGAAGACAATCTTAGCTTCATCAAAATTAATAGTATGGTTGTATCTTTTTCATGGACATATAAAGCAGAACTAAGATATTTATTTCTAACCCTACTTTTATCTACCTTTATTTTTTCGTTTAAGCTCAAACTACTCTGACCTATGTAAACCTTCTTACAGAAACAAGGGATAATATACATTATACCAGAAATAGTCTTCCTATCAAAAATTTCCTTTGTATTATTTAATAAATTATTCAAAGTAATATCCCCTTTCCAAGTAATTTTCTTATTTCCAAACAAATTTTCTTGGCTAGTCTGGTTGAGTTTTGGATTTAGGGTAATTTTGATTATGTATTGGCTTGTTTAGCTTTATGCTTGTAATGTTTATGTTTATATATATATATATACACACACAAGTATGACTGTGCCATTGATAATAAATATGCAATGCATTATATTATTTTATAATCATAATTAATAGTATTTTGTCCTATGGACAGATCCAGAGAGCAATCATATCACCATTTCATCTATTTTTCCACTCCATTCTCTTCAATGTCCAGTTTTTCAATTCCATATAACTCTTCTCATCTTTTATATCATCCAACAATATCATTTTTTTTCCATCCTTCTTGTTTTCACTCACTACTCCCTCCAAAACGTATTTTATTAAACTATACTTTTTATAATATATGTCCAATCTAGTTTCTATTTCTAATTTCTTCAATCAATCTTCTTTCTTCATTTACTCTTTTCAAAACTTCATTTGTTATTTTATTCACCCAACTGATTTTTTCCATTCTTCTCCATTACCACATCTCCAAGTCTTCCATATTGTTTCTAATTTTATTACTCATTGTCCATGTTTCACAACCCTACAATAGCATACTCCACACATAGCATTTAATTAATCTTTTCCTTAATTCTCTCTTCAAAGGATCACAAAATATTTTCTTTTTCTTAATAAATGCCTCCTTTACCAATGCTATGCTTCTTTTAATAATAAACACAAATAATAGGCTAGATTAATTTAATCCATTTAAATAAACTTAAAAAGAACATTTTAATAAGGTTGCCTAAATAGACATAATAAGATCCAACATTCTGTGCTCACTCTTTGTATTATAAAATCCACTATTATTATTGTGATATGTTTATTATATAATCAATGTAGCATTCATGCTTATAATCTGACATAGATATTTTAATTTTTTAAATTTTTTTTATTAGTAGCTTTTTGCTTTTTTTTTATCAAAAATTATTGAGTACTATTTTAATTATTTGAGCATTTATTTAGCTTTATCTCCACTATCTTACTTTTATTTAATTTGTGTAACATTTCTTCAATATCCCATTTTTAATTTTTTCACAAAACTGCTGTAAAAGATTTCCAAAGATGGAAGCACATTTTTTTTACACATTATCAATGTCAATATTATTAGAGTTGCTATGAGATATAATCACTAGTATTGCATTCTACTAAGTATTTTTCAGAATTTGCCACTATCGTGGCTTTATAAGCAAAAATACTTACAAGGTAAATTTGCCTTTTCATAATCTATATTTTGTAATTATAAAAGATATGCAACTTTCCTTAGATGAGTGTAATATAACATGCTGAAATGCAGTAAAAAAGAAAAGTTATAATTGAATAATGGTGATACAAAGGCAGCATACTTTCAGGGAATTTCTGTCTTTACATTCATAGTATTAGAATGATCATGGGAAAAATAGTAGTATATATAAGCAAAAATATTTTTGAAGCTTATGCAAATTAGATTCCATTTCTTAGAGAGAGGGGAAGTATGATTCCTTTTGTTTTATAACATTGTTCTTATGAGATATGTGCCAGGATGCTTTAATCTTAGAATCTTTTCTTTTAATACCTGCAACAAAGGCAGTTAATAGCTTAAATGAATATCCAGTAATGATCTGGTGCTTCAGGAAAATTTATTTATACTCAGGCTTTAGAGCTTCAGGAAATGTTGCAGGAGTTATTAGATGAAAGTAGGACTAAAGACAAATGTTAAAAAGACTAAAGTAATGTTTAATGGATTTTCTCAAAATATGAAAATAAAGATTGATTATGATGAGTTAGAAGAAGTTAACAGTTATAAATATCTTGGTCAGATTATTAATACAGATGGAAACATAATGGATGAAAATAATCATAGAATTAAACTTGGTTGGAGTGCTTTTGGTAGAAATAACTTGATACTAAAAGGAAATATGCATATGTGTATACATATATACATTTTAAAAAAACTGAAATAAATAATAGATACAGATATTACTTATATTTTACATTGGAATATTAAATATAACAGAGGTTTTTGGTTATTATATTTATTTTATCTGATTTTTCATATATATATATTTTAAATAATGAATAACCCAGATTATATATAACTAAACAATAAGTAACTGAAGCTTCCAATGAATTATATATATTGTGTTTATACCAGGAATCTGATAACATAAACACAATGCAATTGAAAACAATTTCTATATTCATTAGCAACTTTACATGAATAGATAAATACTCTTCTTAGTTTTTAAATAAATAATAAATATTAAGTAAACTTTTATTACAATATGTATAAGGAAGTAATATGCAAATTTTTAGTACATTCCATTGCATGTATAATTTTTAACATTGCGCATAAAATAGCAGACTGATTTCTGCCACACAATATATATCCTTTAGATCACCAACTTTGTCAGATAGTCTAGAGGTATGGTGCACACTTTTTGCACTTGCAATTCCTTTTCTCAGACACAAAATTGATATTAAATCACTAAACATCACATGATCATCATTCTTTATGCTTACACAAGCATACAATTATGCAAATAATAAGGGTGAGTTAAAAACATTACTGTGTTTTCATTTTGAATTCAAAGCTTTATAATTAGATAATAAGGGGAAAAGGTGGCTGCTGGAGGGTTGCATTAGATCCTAAGATCTAGGTGCAGTGCTCTCAGATCCAAGGCTCCTCACTGATGAAAGCCCACAAACTAGAAACTAGTCTGGGGATATTGGATGAGTAGGCACTAGATAGGGATTTTATGCACAAACTTTCCTTCATCCATTGATTACTCTGACTTGTACTGAGTGAAGCTATTATGTGAAGAGTTTTTCCTCTGTGCAAAAAATTGATGACTCATTACTTGTTTTTATCATGACTAAATTATATATATAAGAATATTCTTAATAAAACAATAGTAGTCTTAATTAATAGACAAATTTATATTTCCTAATATTTTAGCATTAAACACCTGATTTGAAATGAAATTTTTGAAACAAATTGTATACTTACAAAAAAATCTTCTATTTTTAAAAAAAAATTATAAAATTACCATTAGTCTAAACTTAAGAGGATTTTTTACAAATTTTATGACCCCCAGCAACTTTTATATAACTTTCCAAGAAATCATGACCCTCAGGTTGTGAACCATTGGTTTAGAGCTATTGAATACTTACCAATCACATTAAAATAATAAATAGTTCAGGGGTTTGACTGAAAATTTGTGATGGTGGCATTTTATTTGTAATTATATGTTGTCCCATTTACATCATCTAATTAAATAATAAATTTTAAATGGTATTTACCTCAGTGTTATTATTAATAGATGAATGTATTTGAAATTATTAATATTCAGGTTCTCCTTTTCCTTGTTTTCATCATTTGAAAGCAGGCTCAACTGCAGTTAGCAAAATTAAAATATGGAATAAACCTTTACTTAGCTAATATTCGAAATATTTAAACAAACCAATTTAAAAATGTAAATGAATTTGAATTTTTATAACACATTTAATAATTAAAAACTCGATTGATGGAAATGTTTAACATCCCATTTTTTTCTTCACAGCCTATACTTTAATATCTAATAAATGCCAAATGATAGTGCTTAATAAATCCCTAGACTAGTTTCAAGTTGACCTGTGGTATAATAGTAGTTTGTGATTTATATATATATATGTATCTTAAAATAATCTTTTTGATTGTTTTTAATTATGAATTTATTAAAACACACTATCATGTATATATTGTGATTATATCAGTAATTAAACACACATCATGCAGCACCAAGATAATTTCAGTTCTCACTTGCAAACTTACCTCTTATATATATATATAAGAAAAAACAAAAATAATATTATATTTACCATTAATTTTTATTTTTTTCTTATATATATATATTTTATAACGGGTATTGTATTATATATATAATAGTAGTTTGCTTACTATTTATTAAAAATTTTAAAATTATTACTAATAATATTAACCATATCGGGTATGATTTATCTGCATTGTATAATATGTGCTTAATATTACATCACTAATAAACCACTATACATGAGCAAGTGTTAACATATTCCTACTTTGAAAATAAGTTGGACTGCTTTTAGATACTTACATATTAAACCCAAACCATTATTTAATATGTATGTCATGTGCTTAAGACTTCCATAATACTTGATAAGGCTATTAAGGCAAAGTATATGAACAGTATGTGAATACTGGTCTGGATTTTTTTATATTTACTAATGGTTTACAATCTTATAGTTTATAGGCACAATTGAATGCACTAAAAATCCATGTATATTTATTTTTGTGCATTTCAGAAGTTACTAACTGTTGAAAGATTACAAATGGGAACAAAAATTGTCTCTGCTTAATGTTGCATTATTGATATAAACACAATTATGTGTTGAGTGTGTGGGTGTATATGTCCATCCTTTGGTAATAAATAAAAATTATTTTAAGGTCATTATTCTATTGTAGCCAGTGCTTAGTCAAGACTTTTAGTGAATGTGACAAGATAATAAATCAACAAAATAGATATATAGTATAGTCTGTTATTATGTGTTGAATGATGTATGTGTAATAAGAATACACTAAAAATCTGCATTTTTATGTATATACTGTTAGTAACAGTTTACTTATTATAATATGTGTATATAAAAACACTGTGTTTTGCATATATATTTTCAGAACAGTATAGATAACAGACTGATAATGATTATGTATATACCAGATGTACCCAATCTTTGAAAAGGTCATCGTTGCTTTTAATTGGTTGCTTTAATAAAGTTTTTTAAAGATTTAATGTAAATTAAACAAAATATTTTAATGTTATATACATAAATGTCATAAATGTATCCAGCCTGAAAGACCTTTGTTTTATATTGCCATTTATTAATGGTGGAATTATGTGATAAATCTAACAGCCTAAATGGCCATTGTTTTTGTACTATGGTTTGTTAATGGCAAAATTAGTTTATAGCCAGCCTGAAAAGCCATCATTTTTGTAATAGTTATTTGAATTGATTGTTTCAACAATTTTTTTTTTGGTTTCTGGAATTACTTGTTTGAATAAAATACTCATAATCAAATTAAACTTCTAAGTTAAAATTTAAATTTTTAAATATACCTGTTATATTTGATATACGAATATGATAGCATTATGAACAAAATGGTTTCTTAATGGTGGAATTACTTCCATCACACAAGCATATTAGGTTTTTTTTTAATTGATTGCAAATTTAACACATGACAGCCTTATGGACAAACATTCATTCATTCACCATTCAGACAACAGACAAAATAGAGAAATAAGTTAAGCATAAGTAAAATATGTATACTAAAATTTTAATGTGGGTATAGTTGTGAGTCTATGCAGGTAGGAGGGATTTTGATAAGGGCAGAATTAGATAGAAAATAATAATAAATGCAGATAGTACTGGAGAGAATTGCATAAGAAAGGTTATTTGATAATTTAATGACAGAGTGAAAATATCTAAGATAGTAACAAATCCAAAAAAAAAGAAAGATAAATAAAATAATAATGGTGATCAACCAACAAGATTGTAATAAAGTAATAAAGCATGTAGTTATAGATATAAACGATAACATGATCGATGACAATAAGAATGAAAGAGCAATTTAGTGTGGAATCACCACCAGTGGAAAAACTACTGAAAGAAGATCCAAAGTCAAATATTACTATGGATATGCTCATTGGTGTATTATTAAAATGCAAAAAGAGATACAGACTTGGAAAAAAATGTAACAAAAATGTGCTTTCAGAAAGATAAGGCTGACTTTAACTTTTTGAATTCTGGTAACTTGTTGATCATCACAATACTGAGTATCATTAATATGGACAATTACATTTTAATATATAGTTATAACAGTAACTACCCTATTGTGAATTATTGCATATTTGAAATATAGGTGTTCAGTTTTTTATTTACAGAGATGTGTGTTTCTCCTTAGTTGATATTTTGAGTTTCTCCCTAATTAGTATTTGAATTTGTGAACACAATATATTTCTCTCTAAAACATATTGTGAATTTGTGAAGATGGGTATTTTTCCCCTAATATATTTTCATAGTTATCTAATATTATATGATAGGATCTTTTGAAACTAATATTATATAGTAGGTTAGAGCTTATTATACCATACTCATCTCATTTAATAGTTTGGATTTGAAATTGAGCAATGATTTATTAGCAGTATCAGGGTTAAAATCTATTTTTCAATGCTCCTTTGATATTCAATGTATGATATATTTAGGATATTTTTAAGAAAATTTTGATAATTGGATTATTATGATGGCAATCCATTTACGATATCTAATTTATTATTTACATGAAAAGTTTGCTTATATGATTAGTTCATGCCAACATCTTGTGTATTTGAAATATAAACTTCAATAAATGTCAAACATCTTTATTCCATTCCTATTTATTATTTAAATAAATCCAATGACTATTTTTCTATCACTTTTTTCTAATTATTTTGATGAGAATTAATACCAATTTACCCACTATCATTTGGAAATGAATAATTTCATATTGCATACAGTTTGTTTCATTGTTCCTCTGTAAATAAATTGAATTGTTAAATAATTTTATAAACATTTGTTTGGTCCTTCATTTGATATTATTGCCACATTTGCTTTTATTGTTAAGTTAGCTTTGGTATTATTTTTATGTGAAATGTAGTATGATATATAGAGAGCTCAAACTTAGTACTGATGCCTATTTACTTTTAATCCTTTAACAAATAGTATTCATGTTACATAATATCATCGTTAGATAAGATTAAATTGCTAGTTTTATTGTAAGTTTTTATTATGCATAATATCATGAAAAAGCCAATAAACATCACATGATCACCATTTCTTATGCTTGCTTATAACTGTTATTAAAACAGGCAAAACTCACTACATGTATTGCCACTCACTGCAAGCTAGAGTAATCAATTGATTCCAGAAGGCTTGTGCATAAAATCCCATCTAGTGCCTACTCATCCAATATCTCTAGCCTGGAAATATTGAATGAGTAGGCACTGGATGGGGATGCCTTTTAGCATCCATTGATTACTCCAGCTTGGAGTGAGTGGCAATATGTGTAGTAAGTTTTGCCTGTTTTATCATGAAAAAGATTCTCTTTAATTAATTATTAATTATATACACTTCAAATTATATTCTTCAAAGATTTATCAATAAGTTTTGTGAACCAAGTTTAATTCCATTCAAATGATTAATTTATAAAGAACCTAGTGACTGAAAGTCAATACAGATTTTTTTGGACCTCAACCAAGGTTGTGGTGACATCATTATCAACATTTTAAACCATTATTGATCCACAACAGAATGGTTTTTTCAAATTTGGTCCAGTTACTTCAATTTATAGCTTCTCTTCTTCATAACACACCATCAGACAACCTTACTTTATTCATTTACTGTGTTCTTTTTTTATCTAGGTTCTTTACAATTTCTTGGGATTTAGTTTAAGGCTTCAACTGTCCATATATTATTATCATTTCCATTTTAGTCTCTCAATTCTCTCAAGGGTGCTAGTAATACCTGTCTGTTCTCTCAGCCATGTATATTATTTTTGATCTCTTCTTGTTACTCCTAACCTATATCTTTTCATACTTCATTGTGTGGTTTGAAGTCTGTGAATTCATCTTCTGTTAAGGGTCCAAGTCCAGATCCATAAGTAAGAACTGATAAAACACATCCATTTAAAATCTTCATTTTCAATCACATAAACATAATTTTAGTGTTAAGTTATTTCTACCAAAATTACACCATCCAAGTTTAGTTCTATGATTAAGTTCATCCATTATGTTCCCAGCTGTGCTAAAAATGATCTGACCAAGGTATCTATCTATACTTGTTAATTTTTAAAATAATGTTCAATAGATTTCTCAGAAAAAGAAAATAACGATTGATAATCATAAGCATTTATCTTTAGTCTTACTTTCATCTAACAATCCCATATTCATAATCTCTGGAGCATTATTTGCAAAAACAACTGCATTTTTTGAAAAATCCAGATCACCTAAATAATCTCTATCTTTTTTATTACCTTATATTCACATTTTAAACAACAAAATACTTCTTGTAAAACTGATGTAAGAAGTTTTGGAGATGTAGAATCACTCTGAGTTACTTTTCTGAGTGCACTTTCAGTATCCAACTATGATTATGATAGTCAACACTGAAGGGAAAATTAAAATTATATATGTATAGAAAATCAAACAAAAAATCATTTGCGAGCTTAATTAATCATTTAAAAATTATTTTTTGTCTTTTGATTATTAAATATTATTTTTCTTTGAAATTAATATTAAGAGTTACATTTTTGAATTATGAGAATACTTTAAACTTTAATTTTTTAAAATTAAAGAATTCTGTTTTTGTCATCCAATGTTTACCTTATTGAAAAGTGAAATGATTTTTAAAACAAAAAGGCATCTTGCATAGCTAAACAGTTTCAAGTAATTAGCAATTAGAGGCATGAGATTACTTTTGAAAGAGAAATAGCAATTCTATTTTTTTAAAACTTTTACTTCCATGGCAAACATCAAGCTATCACACTGTTTTAAGAATTGTAGTAATTTTGTATATTCACAGAGACAAAACTCTCCATACAATAGTCCCATTCAGTGCAAGCTAGAATAATCAATGAATGCAGGAATATTTGTGCATAAAATTTCTATCTAGTGCCTACTTATCCAATATCCCCAGATTAGTTTCTAGCGTGTGTCTTTCCTCAGTGAGGAGCCTTGAATCTGAGAGCGCTGCACCTACCTCTCAGGATCTAATGCAGCCTTTCAGCAGCCATCTTTTACCTTATGTAACTATAAAGCTTTGAGTCCAAAATGAAAACATCACATGAATCATGTGACAGTATCATGTGATCATGTGAATTTTATAAAATAAAAATAATTCAGCAACATTTTATTATTTCTATCCCCTCTCTCATAAATAAAGTATTTACATTCTTCTGAAAATTAAATAACTACTAATTATAAATAACAATTATTAATTTCAAAAATAGAAATTTAAATAATTTGCCATTCAGTTTATAATAAGATATTCAAACATAAAAATAACAGAATTATGATATGATCCATGAATCTTTAGATCTCATCTCTGCCACTTTACAGCCACATTAAATCATGAAGGACATTGATTAAACTGATTTAGATTTTTGCCATCAGAATTGGGTAACTTTTTTCTAAACAAATGTATGCATACAAGAGAGCATCTACAAATAACCGGAATCATTCATTGGAGGGCAAATGCATTGCAGAACATGCTTCTGCCATTGCTTCTTGGGGGACCCCCTGCAGAAGTTTTTCAACCTGTGCATCTCACTTATGTGTCAATCGTTGTAATGGCTGAGATGTTGGAACAATGTGAAATTCTGTTTTCTGTTAGAAAAAATTCAGGAAAAATAGTTGTAATACTTGAAATTAGCTTACAAACAAGTTGCTCGGGAGGAAACACAAATTTACAAGTGGTTTAATAGTAGTGTCAAATTCACCATGTCCCAAGAAAGCATGGTGATTGAAGTTCAAGGTCAAGACAATGCTGTTTTTTTTACACAAATGGAATTGTTCACTCAGAATTTGTTCATAATGATCAGGCATTTAAAATCTAATAAGTTCTGAACTGTTTGTGTGATGCAAGTAAAATGAAAAAATCCTGATTTGGAACAGTTTTGGGAGTTCAAGTTTTAACATGACAATATGCCAGCATACAAAACCTTGAATATGAAACAATTTTTAAATAAAAATAACATGACCTAGCTTACCCATCAGTCATATTTGCTTGATCTCACTATGTGTGATTTCTTTTTATTTCCTCAAATGAAAAAATGCCTCAAAATTTTTTTGTGGATTTAAGTCGGAAAAACATAGGATTTAAAATGTATCACTTCATAAGAGTTTTTGGATTATTTTGAAAAATGGAAAACATTTAGTCCTATGAATTGCATTAAATGGACTGTAATTTGAAAAAAATTCAATTTGTATCACCTAAAAATAAATGCCCAATGTTTTATTACAAAATTCCAAGATTTGGGAGTCTCATCTCAAACATTCTGTGTTTTTTATTTCCATGCAATAAATAAATAAAAATGTACTTATTAATTTTCCTTCACTTTTTCTTCACCAATATATTATCTGTTTTTAAAAAATTTTTAAACCATTGCACTTTTTACATCAGCTGATTTAGACCTTTTTTACTATCTCCCCCATACTCATTTTTTAAAATAAAATTTTTATTTAATATAATATTATATGCTAAGAAAAAAAATTTTTTTGATAAGAAAAAATAAACCTGATAAATATAAACCTGCTACTCAAGTCATTTTAGCTTATTAGTTTACAAATATTTGCTTAATTGTGTTTTTTTAATTTTATTTTAAAATATATGTGTGCTGTATACATTTAATTACTATATTGCATTTATTTTTTTAATATGTGTACATTCAAGATTATATAAATAAATTCTAATTGAAGATAAAATAATGTCTGATGAGCATTAAAATTTAAAGGTCTTCATATTACTTTGTTAATATAAGATATTGCTGAATGGTAAGGAACCAGATTATTAATATTGCTACCATATATGATTTTCATGACAGTAGTAATCTTTATTTGCATTTGCAAACAATTATGTATACATTGATTTAGGTCAGGGGTCACTATCATTTTGCTGTGAAAGGCCACATACAAAAAGTTTTCACATATGACAAGCTAGTTGACAAAAAAAAGTTTAAAAAAAGAACTGTCATTTATTACAAAAAAATACAATAGATATTAAAATAAAAATTCATATAACATTATAATACTAGCTAAAAAGCAAACTTTTACTAAAATTCTTCAGTGAATAATGGGGAAGGCTATTTTGTTTTGTGTATACATGTTGTATGTTTAGTTGAATTTCACTTGCAAAGATCTATTTGTTGATAGATGAAACCATGGTTGTGGAAGAACTTTAATAAAATTTGTTTTTTTTTGGCTAGTATTGCAATGTTAAATGAATTTCTATTTTATTTATAATTACTAGTATAGCATTAGACAGAATTTAATACATACTAAACACATTTATTATTAAAATATAGTCATAATAACAATATTTTTTTACTTATTAAAATCAATTATATATTTGTTGTTGTTTTAGAAATTATTAAAACATTTAGTTTTATGCCCAAACTACCTGCTTTTAAATAATCTTACAAATGTTTTTTTTACTATTCTTGGATTTCAATTTATATATTTTATTTTGGAGTATGTTAATCTACATAAGATAGTACTACTTAACATAGAAATTGTTCTTCTTGCCATATTGTTTAATTTCAGAAATTCATTTTTACTTAATTATTTATAATAACATGAAAGGCTGAAACCTTTGACAGAAGTGCCTTAAAAATGCTGTAATAATAAATGCATATGAAACTCTCAAGTCAACACAAGCCAGAGATTTTAAGAGAAAAAGATGATTCCCACCTTCTTCTCTACTTAAATTTATATATAAATAAGCAATCATTATTACATCTGATTGGCTGTCATGTAAGCATTTTTAAGGTGCTTCTGTCCAAGGTTTCAGCCTTTCACATTATTATTATATTATCTGCTTGCACTTAATAAATTAATATATTTAATTATTTATGAAAATTGATCAAAGTTTTACTTTTGAACAACATTTTAGATTGATTATTTTTAACTATACATCTTTATCTACTTCTAAAACATTTATATTGAATAAATTCTGAAATAATGAAATTAATTTTTCTTTATTTTTAAAATCAATAAATAGATTATAAAAGACCTTCATCAATAAGTCAATATTTTAAGAAAATTTTATAGGAAAATCACAACTTGATATATAATAACTCATATTATAAAAACTTTCACAATACAAAAAATTGAAAAAATTTATTGGTTGATTTGCTTTTTAAATAATTAATTTTTTAAGAAAATTGATCAGCTGATTGAGGTCTTAATGATTTTTTATTCAATCTATTCAAATGTTCATAAAAAATTTATTAAAAATGCAGGTTGACATACTCACTTCCAGAAATGGTATTTATATTTTTATTCATGAATATATCTATTTTGGTTGTGAGCTGAAAAAAAAAATCTTTTTAACACATTAGCACAAAACCATTGTGCTTGTGTATGATACAATAAATCTGCTTTCTCATTATCAATTTCTTTTAAAAACAACTTAAATTGATAAAACAGGCAAAACTCACTATGCATATTGCCACACACAGCAAGCTAGAGTAATCAATGGATGCCAGAAGGCTTGTGCATAAAATCCCCATCTACTGCCTACTCTAGCTTGCTGTGTGTGGTAATATGTATAGTGAATTTTGCCTGTTTTAACAACAGTTATACACAAGCATAAGAGGTGTGGTCATATGATGTTTATTAACTTAAATTGATGTTGGTACAAACCATTTTTACTTTTACAATTAGCAGAACTAAATATTGTGGACATGATTGAATCCAAAGATTAAAATTTAATTCACAATGATTTCTGATGAATGATACATTTGCAAAGATCTTTTTTATGCTTTTAAAATGAAAATATTTATTAGCATGTTCAATGAACCTAATAATTTTTCAATCATATCCTTAATGTCATCAATGGCAATTCCTGTCAACAATGTCCAATCAAATTCCTGATCATCAAACACTTTGGTTACAATAAAAGTTTTTTCTCCAAAAAATTCTATTCTTAACAGTAGTAAACTCTCCATACAATAGTATGACCCATGCAAGCCTTAGTAATCAAAGGATTGAAGAAGATTTGTGTATAAAAACCCTATGTAGCTCCTACTCATCTAATATCACCAGTCTAACCTCTAGCTTATGGCTTTCATCAGTAAGAAGTTTTAGATGAGAGCACTGCACTAGATCTTAGAATTTAATGCAATCCTCTATTTAGTTAACTATAAATCTAGAAGTCCAAAATGAGAAGACAATAATGTTTTTAATACAAGCTCATAAGCTTGTATAGTCTTATAGTTCTGAACTCAGTTTAGCATCTAGACATTTTGGTGTCTTTGGTTTTCCCAAAATCCACAGTCACATTATTCCATAGGCAGGATTGGTAAAAAACCAACAAAAATCATATCATCATTATCATTTTTTATGCTTACACAAGGTGTTAATAACAGTAACAAACTATATAGTAGTGGCACCTAGTGCAAGCCTTAGTAATCAATGAATGCAAGAAGATTTATGCATAAAATCTCTATTTAGTGCCTATTCATCCAGTATGACAGACTAGTTTCTAGCATGTGGCTTTCATCAGTGAAAGGCTTTGGATGTGAGAGTACTAGCTAATTAAATAAGTAAAAGGTGGTTGTTGGAGAGTTGCATTTAATCCTAAGATCTAGATGTAATGCTCTCAGAACCAAGGCTCCTCACTGATGAAAGTCATAAAGTAGTCTGAGAATATTAGATAAGGACTATGTACAAACCTTCTTGTATCTAATCATTACTAAGGCTTACATTGGGAGACAGTACATTATATAGTCTTCTATTGTTATTAATAGCTTGCATAAGCATAAGAAATGGTAATCATATGAGAAGCAAAATATTTTGTGTGTTCAAAATTTTGATCAATATCGTGCATGAAAGTGAATAATTGTTATGTATTAGAAAAATATATCACTTTCATAGATTATATTCAAACAATATATAAAATCTACACTTTCAGGTTTGTCTTTTCAAATTAATGAACAAGTTTTCTTTTCTTCAAATTAGAATTGATGCTGATAATTTTATAACTATAAAATTCTTGATGTGGACTGGGTCTATTTTTTTTGCAATCAATAGGCGTCCAAATTTACCATTAATAAATGCCATTCCTTCTTTAGCAATAATTTAAGATATTCATAAACTATCTTTAATTATATTAAAATTCAGATTGGTGAGTCATGTTATTTTTTAAACCATCAAACATCACATGATCACCATTCTTTATGTGAAAAACATTTATTGTTACTGCATTTAAATTCAGAATTCGTTTTTGTAATGTTTTATTTTAACAAAATTACAAGCATGTTGATGTGAGATGTGCTGCCTCATATTGATAGCTACAACAATAAATAATGCAGAGTAGTGTAGATGGTAATATGCAAATTATATGTAAATTGTTTAATTTGTCCAGTGTTTAGAAATATCAAAGCAAGTGTCGCATCTGTTAATGGAGTTAACTTTCCCTGAAAGACAGATATAGAAGTATGTTTTGGCATATATCACTGTTTGATTATATTCTTTTAATACTGAAACTGTTTTATATATATATGAGGCAGATATTACAATTTATAAAAAAATTATTAAGGAATTAAACTTTATTGAAACAAAGCATCTGATTTACTTTCTCCTTTTTTTATTTATTCATGTGTAAAATTACAAATTTAAATTTAATAAGACTGAAAATTACATGAATTTTTATGGAAACAAAAAATATGAATGGGATGGTGCACTTCAATGACTTATGTAGCATGACATAAAACAAGTAAATATTCTAAATATTCCAATGAATTTGTATATAAAAAGAGTATCATATAAACGAAATAAGGTTATATTTGTCTGTAGATATTGTTATTCACATAACCACCACTTCTTATGCTTGTGTATAACTATTGCTAAAACAGGCAAAACTCACTATACGTATTGCCACATACAGCAAGCAAGAGTAATCAATGGATGCCAGAAGGCTTATGCCTAAAATCCCCATCTACTGCCTACTCATCCAACATCCCCAGACTAGCCTCTGGCTAGTGGCCCTCATCAGTGAGGAGCCTTAAATCTGAGAGCACTGCACCTAGATCCAAGCAGTGCTCTCAGATCCAAGGCTCCTCACTGACGAGGGCCACCAGCCAGAGGCTAGTCTGGGGATGTTAGATGAGTAGGCAGTAGATGAGTATTTTATGCATAAGCCTTCTGGCATCCATTGATTACTCTGGCTTGCTGTGTGTGGCAATACGTATAGTGAGTTTTGCCTGCTTTAGATATTGTTATTGTGTGTATAACATAAATGCATGTTTATTTATCTTTAGATTGCAGACTACAAAGAACCTACTACATGACAATTTTTTTAGTAATAATTACTTGAATAACCTATAGTTTAGTGATAACAATAATGTGTGCATTCATTGTCAACACTCATGCTATTGGGTCTCCCAACAGTTTCACAAGAAACACCATTGCCAATTGCTGGGAAACAATGTTACAAAAGTATATGATAAATGTATTATAAACTTGAATTTCATTGATAAACTCTACTAATCAACTTGTAGCAATTAAAAAAGATTTCCCAAGATCAAGTTTATATACTACATTGATAGCATCTCAAATTTCACATTTTGCGGCCTGAATAAATTTAATGTATGGCTGGATTAAGCCTACTGGTCTAGACTGGATACATTGGATTTAGCTTATAAACATTCAACAGCAACAGATTCAGCCAAAATGTAGATAGTGTAACTAGACAATAAAGTCCTATGACAGAATAACATTTCGTCACCTCTGGTAGTAATTTGGCATTACTTGCTACCCTCTTAACACTATTTATTGTAACATCAGTTTTAAAAGTCCATTACAATCATTAAAAAGTGATTACATTAGTGATATCACAGCTGATCTTAGATGAGTAAAAACAAATCTTAGAACTAATCATATCATTTTCTATGTAAACTGATATATATATATGATTTGCATCATACTTATAGCTATGAATATGTGTTTTTAATAATGCTCTCTTTATTAACTAATTGTTTAATTATGTCCTAAAACAAATCAAATTAGCTTTTATTTCATAACTTTTCTTGTGTATATTTTCTGCAAATAATTTATCTTTCAATTTATCTTGTTTTTTTAGCTATCTTTTATACCTCAAGAAATTTATATGTATATAATTTTTATAAAATATATTTAACTGAATTTTCTTCTACTGAATGCTACTAATTGTTATTTATTCTTCTATATATAATTGAGGCTGAAAAGTCATTAAAGTATTTTTGTTCCATTATTTTGCATTTAAGCTGTAAATTGAGTTTGAAAATATTAACGCAAGAGTCCGATTAATGTTAAGTTATTACTTATTGTTAGAGACTTGTGTCAGAAAAACTGAAAATATTATATATTTTTTTTACTAAGCTTTTATAATAAAATTAAGTACAATTATTTTATGAAATAAACAACATTTAATGTGTATTGTTTTTTTTTATTCTACAATAATATAAATTTGCTAATATTATTATCGTTTAAAAATGACTTGAAGGAATTGTATAATATACTGATTGTTAACAGGTGTTACTGACCTCATTGAAAAAATTAAAAGATTGAAGTGGAGTTGGGCTGGACATATTGCTAGAAGAGATGATAATAGATGGACAATTGAAATCTTACACTGGATTCCAAGAGATTGTAAAAGACCCAGAAAAAGACCACATGTGAGATGGATGGATGAAATAAGAAAGTGTGCAGGGGTCATGCGGAGAAGAGAAGCTAAAGATCGGAGAAGATGGATTAAACTTGGAGAGACCTTCATCCTGCGGTGGATTGATAATGGTTGTTGATGATGATGATGATGATAATATGAGTGTGTACAATTTTAACAAATAAAAATATACATATTGACAATCTAATAGTTTATGAGTAAAGAATAAAAATTCATCTGAAAAACAAACTTCTGTTCAGTTTTTCTAGTAAACTCAATAAAGTTGAATTAACCCATGTGTGTATGCTTAATTAAAGAACAAAAATATTAAACTTTAACAGAGGTTTACAGTTTATATCTGGGTTAGAGATAATCTAAATAAATTATTAGTGATTAATGAGGTTTTTTGAAATATATACTTATTGCAGTGAGTTTTTTAAGTTTTTCATGTAGTTATGGCAAATTAATAATACATAGTTTACTTATTACGATTAGACTTAATATCTTTAGATTTGTTTGCATATATTTCAAGATGGGTTTGTCTATTAATTACAAATTTTGATATACAGTTTATTAATCAAATTTTAATTAATAAAAACATTTTCTCTCTGCTTTAACATTTAAACCATATTTGAAGTGGCAGATTTATCAAAAAATTGCAAAGCCTAACATCATGTTGTTTATCTACTTTATTGTAATAAGATAAACTTCAAGAATATGCGTGTGAAAAATGCAAAGGTAAGGACCTCTACAGGTCTTAACCACAAGCTTATGCTTTGGAAGAAAAGCTTTTGGTTAAGACCTGTAGAGGTCCCTACCTTCGCATTTTCACGCGCATATTCTTGAGGTTTATAGCCTTAGTAAATATTACTTACGTAATCAATGTGCATTTAAATAAATTTGTAATAAGTAATTATTATTTCTGTGTTGATGTTTAGTACCCCTCCTAATATATGAAGTTTATATGCTGCAGGATAACATGTCAATATGGTAGCTGAGTAACAAGAACGCTGTGATTGGAACTGATATTGTTTCACATTTATTTATATAAAAAGGAAGTTTTTAGTTCGAAATCTAATAAAAATGAAAGGATTCTAGTCTTATGTATTTAAGATAGAACTATTGTGAAATACTACCTGTGATATCTATTACATCAATACTCTCTCTATCTAACAGCAAGATCTTTTGAACCAAACAACCTAAAGGTGTTGTTTTAAACCTAGGAATAAATCTTATGGTGGAAATTGAGTCAGCAAAAGTTATTAATAATGTGTAATGAAATTTATATTTTCGTTTAAAACTTCACTGAATATGACTGTTATTTTCATGACTATATTTATGTTTCCATAATTTTTAGTATATATTCTTAAACTTTTCTTGCAGCTTTGATGCATGCTGTGGTTTTTGGGAATGTGACGGCAATCATTCAAAGACTTTATTCTAGACGTTCTCAGTATCATTCCAAAACACGGGACTTAAAAGACTTTTTCCGTGTTCATCACATTCCTAAGGATTTAAAGCAAAGAATGCAGGAGTACTTCCAAACCATGTGGTCACTAAATCGAGGCATAGACACTAATGAGGTAAAAAGGGAAGGTGGGGTTAAATATTGAATGTTTAAATAATTTACTTGGTAAAATAACTCATGATGTACCAACATTCTTATTTATAGTACAAATAGATATATGTTGATTCTAAATAATCTAAAAAAAAATATTATAATCAAGAAATAATTAAATATTCTCTTATTCTTCTCTTTCACTTTCTTTGGATATCTTCATATAATCATATATATTGCTTATAACACTTCATTCATATACACTTTAATGCAACAAATTTTCTTAAAAACTTCTTTATTTTCTTATAGTTTTGACTGTCCAGCAGTCTTTATCAGAGCTCTATCTTCTTCACTGCTTTAATTAAAGCAGTGAAGAAGATAGAGCTCCGATAAAGACTGCTGGACAGTCAAAAGCAGTGAAGAAGATAGAGGCTGGACAGTCAAAAGCAGTGAAGAAGATAGAGCTCTGATGAAGACTGCTGGACAGTCAAAACTATAAGAAAATAAAGAATTTTTTAAGAAAATTTGTTGCATTAAAGTGTATATGAATGAAGTGTTATAAGCAATATGTATAATAATTAAATATATAACAATTGTAACTTGTTTTATGTTATTGCTTTTCAGCACTCACTAGAATTCTGTTCTCATTGAAAATGAATCTAAAAAATAAATAACCATATTGTTTATTTATACTGTAAATGTATCATATATCTGTGAACACCTTGTAAACATTATACTTAATTAAACAGTATAAAAAAGCAAATGATCTGCAAGAAATCTTCAAATAAATAAAGTCCAAAATAAAAAGGCAAATGACCCTCAAAATGTATGCACAAAACTAAACTGAAAATTATATGATCAGTGATATCTATTGATATTAAACATTCTAACCAAACAGTATTATAATTATTGTATAATATTATTAAATTAACTAATAATTTTACTAGATATCGCTTTTAAGAAAAAAAATCTTTTTCGTATGCTTTTGAGTGATGGCAAAAGATGTAATAAACATCTCATACAATTAATCTAAACCTAGATGACTTGACTATAATACATGAATAAATCATGTAGCCATCTTAGGTCAAATAAAACCTTTAATATATAAAATTACTGCATGATTTATTCATGTCTTATCAAATTAATCTAACCCCTCATACTAAATTGATGTAATGAATGCTGGTTCTGCATGAAATACATATATTGGGGCTCATCCATCTTTTTTGCATGATAATATGAAGGGTCAGACTGATGTAATGTTCAATGATTGACTACAATATCAAATTGATCAAGGGCTCTCAGCAGTCCATTGTTAGTTTTCAGTGAAATGGATAGTTGAATAATTGAAGGGATGAGAAGATTGAAGCCTGTTTATTAAAGTTTAAGAAATTGTTATCTTAATGTAAACCAAGCACTGATTGCATATTTGTGTGGGAGATTATGATCTGGCCCAAGTAATTAGAGCTGGTTCTGCATGAAATACATATATTGGGGATTACCCTCTTTTTTGCATATATGTGGTCATGTGTGCTTATTGTTTGAGATGGAGTTGAAGATGAATATCAACTGAAAAATAGAAAACATTCAGTCACTGAATGAATATGTTAATTATATATTGCCTTGGAAATAAGTTACATCTATAAGTTCAGCTCATCCCTCTTATGTTAATATATGGATTTGTAATGGTTTGATAACATGAGAGGTTATACTGGTGTAATATCTATGTGGATATGACCAGAATATCAAATTATCCAAGAACTTTGACTATTCCATCATTGGCTTTTCAATGAAATTGCTGGTTGAATAATAGGAGGGGTGAGAAGATTGAAGTCTGTCCATTAAAGATTATGCACCTAGCAACACTCAATTTTTTTTATTATTTATAAAACCTTGAGCTTCTGGTAAAAAAAACACTGGAGGAAACTGAAATATTGACTTTAAGATGGTAATCTGACTCATTAGGCTATTCTTTCAAATAATCTAGTTGTTTAGAATTCACAAATCTAAGTCATCTTTTCAATTCTTGTAATGCTTCTGCCACTGATAAGATTAAAAATATCTGAAAAATAAAGAAAAATAATATTGCTTGAAATGTTGTGTTCAACCTGTATAGGCTGTTAAACATGTTTGGAAAAAGTATAAAGTTTGAAATTTTTAAAAAGCCATTTAACAATTCATCTAGATTAGCATTTGGAAAACTTTTTAATCTAAAGAGTCATTTTGTTTAAATATCCCCCTCATTACTATTGCCACCACCATACCCGTAAAAGAGCAGCAAATAAAGAGGTGGAAAATAGGTTCAAAACAAGAAATTACTTTAACATTAATGACTAACATTTCCATAGTGTAACTTTCACTACACCAATCTCAAGCAAGGTAGGAACTGGTTTCTATCCACTTTTAACACCTTGCAGAGGGATATGATCATAAACATATGACTAAAGACATGTGAAAAAGATCTATGATTTTCAAGAGGCACATTTTGGGTGGAACCAGTATTCATCAGTTAACCCAGACCACTGTCTCTTACACATATCTTTATCATTGTTCATTATAGCTATAGATAGTGAATTACTACAGTTTCATTGTCCCTCATGAGAGTGATGTACTGAAAGTTACATTACAGAAATATTACTTATTATTGGATAATCTCTAGTCCAATGAATTCCTAATAAAAATTATTAATTACTTTGAGAGTTTGATTTATTCATAAATTTCTAATATTTAAATATCCATGACATACAATAATTACTACTCTATAATAAGGCTGAATTCAAGAGACAATGGCGTAATGTATATTTTTCCTGTATTAGAGTCACCAAAATATTTATGGTGAGATTGTAATCAAAGAAATGCATGTGGCTTCCAAGCCACAGTTCGCCGACTCCTGATCTAGATAAATGATGATAGTCTAAGATATAAGTGCAAGTAAAATGTCATAAGCACATACTTTTAGATAAACATTGTTATACTTTATTTATGCATAATTTTTAATATTTTGTTGTTTTCTTTTAATAGATATTGAAAGATTTCCCAGATGAGTTACGAGGAGATATTTGCATGCATTTGCATAAAGAAATTCTGTCACTGCCGATTTTTGAAACTGCATCCAAAGGTTGCCTCAAATTATTATCTTTACAGATTCGCACTAACTTTTGTGCTCCTGGAGAATATTTAATTCATAAAGGAGATGTTCTTAATTATATTTATTTTGTCTGTAATGGTTCCATGGAAATTCTTAAACATGGGGTAGTTGTTGCCATCTTGGGTAAGGTAGATTTTTTTTTTAATTGATTCATATTTTATAAAATACTTAAGGTAGATTTTTTTATTTATATTTTAAAAATGTATTATGGCAGTAAAATTAATTTTAAAATGTTTAAAGAATAATATTCATCAACTCTCTCAACATCTTTATTTTTATACTGTAATGTAATCTAAGAGTACATGCACTATTTTTAATGTAACAAAACAGTATCTTATTTTTTACTTATCAAACTAAGGGAAATAAACCACTAAACATCATATGATCATCATTCTTTATGCTTACACAAGCTGTCTACACAGAAACTAAACTCTCCATACAGTAGCACCACTCAGTGCAACCACTGATTACTCTGGCTTGCACTGAGTGGCATTACTGTATGGAGAATTTTGTCTCTGTGCAAACTAAGGGACTTTTTCCAAAATAATAAAATGAAAATAAATCATCTAATCTAATTTATTATTTTATATTTACTGTTTAGTAAAAAAAAAAAAAAACATGCTTGTATTTTTGCCCTAATAATAAAAAACAGTGAGTTTATTGACATCTGTGATGCAAGTCTGTACTTAGAATCAGCTAAAATTCTGCATATAATCTCTGAGTATCAACTAAATTTAATGTCTTTACAGTTTATGGTTAACAAATGAACCTTGGGAGGCTATTTGAAGGACGGTTGAATTAATAACCTGGATTCCAAGAGATTGTTAAAGACTTAGAAAGAGATCACATATATGATAGATGAGATGAAATAAGGAAGTGTAATGGGATAATGTGGAGAAGAGCTAGAGATAGGAAAAGATGGATTGAACTTGTAGAGAAGTTCATCTTGCAATGAACTGATAATGGCTGAAAATTATGATAATGATGATGACATTAATAACAATTATTATATAAATTAATACTTCTTTAATAAATGCCTCATTAATAAATATTCCTCCTTTTTCTTTCCAAAAAGGGCTATTAATTTTAGTACCTAAAAAAACAGTTCACACACTTTTTTCTTTCTAAACCTTGTTTTATTATATGAACCATTTTGTTTCATATCTATATGTACATTATATCTTTTCTATATTTTGACATTTTTTATCTTTTTCTTTTTTCATATGTCATAGCATCGGCCAGGAAGAGAACCCGCTAACCAAGGACAACTGCTTGTAAGGCAGCTGTGCTGACTACTTGACCACCAACACTTTTATCATTGTAGAAATAATACTTGAAAATTAAAATGGCCATAGAAAATGGTCAGAACAAGGAAAGTATAATATGATGTTTATAACGATATGAAAAGAAGTGGTTTATTTAATAAAGCAAGATTTAGAAAGAGATGTGGAGTATTTTATGTGCTAATAAAAAATATGTTCCAGAAATTATATTTTATTGAATATCATATTTTATATATGTAAAAAATGTATATCTCATTCTCTCAGCCTACTCCAAAGTCTCCTTTTTAAAGATGTACTTGTGGATTATTTTTATAATTTAGTAATGGTTATATATCATTTCTAATGATATTCTTCACTGTATTCTGTTTCCTTTTGTCAAATTAATGCAATTATAAAAATATCTTAATAGTTTATTTTATATTTACTACCTTTTATTTCCTTCTCATAATACCTTCAGATTCATTTCATGTCACTTTTTTTTTCAACAATATAATTAAAAATCCATTAAGTATCACGTACTAGCCCATAATTGTTTTTATGCACAAGCCTTCTGGCATCATTGATTACTCTGGTTGTCACAGGGTGGCACTACTGTATGGAGAGGTTTGCCTTATTTATGACTAAAAAAATAATAATAATGCCAGAACTTCAGCTCTTCACTTTGCAAACTTTATTATTTCAATTTATCTTATTGATATAAAGGGCTTTGTTATTGCATATGAGAATGTTAACATCAGAATAAATTGTACTCTTATGATATGTGATTAAGCATTATCACTTGACCCTTGTAGTGTGTTGTTAACCTGCATTCAGGCAAACAACTCAATACACAGGGATTCTAAATAGTCCTATTTGTAATTATCTATTTTCTCATAAGTTCAACCAAATAATTGGTATTTTAATAGAAAGTTTACTTGGCCCATTGTTTTTAATTTTTTTCTTACTTGTATTCTCTGATGTTATAATTTGATATATTAATTAATTTGTATTCTTCAGTTTTTGTTGTTATAATCTGTCGTTATACTTTTTGTAATATATTTTTCTTCCAAAATAACTTTCATTTACTCTATTATAAGAGTAGTCATTCTTTGTTCCTTACTTATAAATATTAAACAAATAGGTAACTAACACATTACATTCTGTCTTATAATTGCATTCAAATCGATTTTGTTACCCATATATTTTTTTATCCATAAGATTATATGATACTTACGTATTAGACCTGCTGCTTGTGTTTGCAATGGCAAAATGCCATTTTTTCTCCAATGGGGGAAGGGTGTTTCCAATGGCAGAATACCATCTCAAACTTCTAACAATACAAAAAGTATAAATTTGTATTCAAAAATAATAAACACATGTCAAGCATTATTAGCCGAGAGGTCAGTGCAGCTGCCTTGCAAGCAAGCAGTTGCTTGCAGATGGTTGTTGCGGGTTCGCATCCCGGAAGAGGTTATGACATGTGAAAAAAATAATAAACACATTAGATATTAAATAAAAACAGGTAGTTGTGACTTTTTAATACAGCATTCTGCCATTGCAATCCCCCACACACACACACACACACATTAGGGAGAAGTATCACATTCAGATGGGCAGCAGATGTAATACATAAATACTGATTATATTTTATTGGATATACAATAAATAGATTTTAATAAATTCAGTGATATCAAATTTTTATGTGCCATCAAGAAGATTCTAAAGTTTTTAAACATCACTACATTAATTTTTAAAAATGGCTAATTTTGAAATGGCTTGTATTTTAGCTTCTGTCAATCATCCTAAAAATGACTAGCTCTTTGGACTGATGCAATAAAGTATAAAGATCAATAAATTGATTTTAGGATATCGGTACTCTAGAAAATAACTGTAGTGAAAAAACCTGGATATAGACAGGCAAAGGGTATGACGGGAAGAAAGAAAGGCAGTAAAAAAAAGATGGCTGGATGTCAAGCTAAAAAATGAAGTAAGTGGTTATAATTTTTCTAAGCAATAGATATTTAGAGACTGAGAGATGGGAGAGAAGCATTAGTTTAAAGCCAGGAATAGCTACTAGGATGTGATAGAACCTGAAGTTTATGTACAGTCTAAAGTCTTAGGAATAAGTGACATTTGTATCTTGGAACGACACCGGTAATAATTAAGCAGAGACTGTTTTAACATATTGTATATAATTATTGTGTTTAAGATTTTGTAAATAAAACAATTAAACTAATCATATAAAGGACTATTTAATTGTGTGAAACTTACGGAAATGCACATACAGCTGATAAACGAAGAATTTGAAATATAACTTGACAAAACCTATAGAAAGTTCGCAACTCCTGTATACAGCTCTCTTTGTCACCATAACAATGTTGTTCTTATGTAAATGCTTATGTTATGCTCAATTTAATGTTAAAACTTTACTATTCAAATTAGTGTTAAATTTGATTCAGCCTTACTTTTACTGGAATTCAAGTCACGATGAGATTAATTGATGTTTTAACAATGTGGTACTGTTTAAAAAGTTTTAGAAAATCCTTTATCTCTTCATTTAATTATATATTTATAGCATTGTTAAATTATTTACATAGATTCATTTCCTAAAACTATTACAAAAGAAGAATGAGCTGATCAAATAATCAAAACAACTTTTAAATTTAAATCGATAATAAATTATTATTGCATATAAATTAATTGAGATAAATTCTTTTATTAGCATTAATATATAATATCCATGAAATCTTACTAATATTCTCTCTGAATAAAACTGTTGTTTGCATTTCAGTTTGCCACCTATTATTTATCTTGAATAATCAATAGATTCAAAACAGCAGTACTTTTTAAATTCTTAACCAGTATTGTATTTTTTGGACTTGGATCTAAAGCATCTGGACCTTTTGTATTTAATGCACTTTTGATCTAGCAGCCATCTTTTAATCACTTTTTAACTATTAAGCTACAAGTCTGAAATTTAAACACATCTTAATATTTTGAATTCAAACTAATTTGCTTGTACAGTTGTATAGGTCTGATACCAGTTCAATATATGAATTTAATAAGCACTAAAATTATTTGTCGCCTACTTCAGCTTATAATAAGTGACAGAAATGGAGTAAAAATAATACATTTTCCTCATGTGATGTGTTTCTTTTGATTTTAATGCTCCTGAAATTTGAACTCTGAGATGATAGACAATATGATTTTTAGATACATTATAATATGGAGGACATTTATTTTTCCTTCAATAAATCATATCTAAAATATTTGTACTAAACTAACTTTAAATTTCAGATCTCAATCAATTATAATAAATGAATGAAGTGAAATCGACTATTGATAATTACCCTTAACATAAAAACATAGTTGCTTTGGGATACCAGAATTAGTTTTAATTATAATTTAGACACATAATATTCTCGTTTTCAATAAATGAGGATTAAATTCTCAATCAAACTTTTATAAAGTACTAAATGTAATTTATGAAGATACTTAATAATTAAAATACTTATGAAGCAATGAAAAAAATTTTTTTTTCTTTCCAATATTTATTTTCATATATTCTTGTATACTGTACATCTCAGTACAGTGATTTAAGAATTAGAATCAAATAGTTCTTACATCAATATAATTTTCAGCTGAATAAAATAAACCCATCTAAAATTTCAATTTAGTAAATTAAATGATACAACACATAAGCCTTTAATGCTATACAGGCATCCCCCAAGAGACTAACCTATATGATTATTTTATTTAGATATTATTTTATGAACAGATTTTCTGGCGAGCTCTTTTTAAGCCTCAAAAATTAGTTTGGAACCATTAGCTTTTTTATAATTTACAAAGAGCCTTGATAACACACCTTCTTAGTAAACGTTTTGTATTCTACTTCAATCATAAAATTTCACTTTGTTAAATTTTATAAAGGCCATTCTATCAAATGTATAGGAAATATCAATACATCTTAGATAATATATCTTTTTTAGAGAAACTTCAATCCATTGAACTCAAGATCTTTACCATACCATTACTCTCTTTTGATTATTATTCTTTCTTTATGTGTTGAGCTCACTCACTGAACATATGTTGTTTTTAAATCTAAAGTGCATCTCTCTCTCTCTCTCTCTCTCGCTCTCTCTCTCTCTCTCTCTCTCTCTCTCTCTCTCTCTCTCTCTCTCTCTCTCTCTCTCTCTCTCTCTCTCTCTCTCTCTCTCTCTCTCTCTCTCTCTCTCTCTCTTTTTCAGCTTACTTTACACGCTTATTTTGTTAAATTATATTTTCTCTCTTTTTGATAATTTACTTTCTTTTTCTTTGTTATCCAAAAACAATTTAAGTGCTTTTTTTAAAACTGTTGTTTCAAATTACCCTTAACAACATTCATTGAAAAATCCTATGGAGAAATTATTTATTATTATAGATAAAAGTTAACTATAATTTGACATTCATACTGGCAATATTTTTATGCTTGAGATATATTTTCATTTTAATTCATATATATATTACCTAAGAAGTGATGCGTAATTGGCAAAATAAATTTTGTAATTATTTCCTTTTTGTTGTTGTTGTTTTTTAAGTGTAATTTTCCTTTTATTAATAATAATAAAAAAAAACTAAAGATTTATTAGTTTTAGAATAATCTTAAATAGAGAATTGTAAAAAAGTAAACAAGAAGGTAATTAAATACTTATTCAGGAAATTATCTTTTTGAAGTTTAAGAATATCAACTACCTCTTACATCACTAGGTGTCTATTAATTTAAAATCAAAATAAATTACAAAAGAGCTGTCTTCGTCAATAACTCTTTTGTTTATGACAAATAAGATTTTAGAAACTGTAATTTAGATTTCATTTTATTATGAAATTTATTTAATATATGACATATAACTTTTTAATAGATTAAATAATGCAAAAGCATTGAAAAACCCCAGCATGCTAAATGTACACTAACATCAATAAGTGTAAGATGTAGACCGAGCCCACTCACATATTAACTTCGATTGTATTTAAGTATACCATGTACTAATTTACTTGTGTTAAAGATTTGCAGAGGTCGCTACTGTCGTTTTTTTTTTTCAGGCGCATAGTCTTAACGTTATAGCCTTAATAAATATTGTTTTAAACACAGAGCATAATTTATATATATTAACGTAATTTCAAGACAACTATAAGCTATTCTGAAATCACTTGAACTAATCAGAAGAAAAGGTTAATCCTCATATTTAATAACCTCTTAATATTAAATTAATCTTCAGTTAATAGATGTAGATATAACTTTTTATATATCTACATATATGCATTATTGTCAGTAAATGGCCAAATTACTCCTGACTCTAGATCGTTCTATCTTTCATTATTTTTTCCAAATACTCTAATGACTTTTTTGTTCATCATCATCACTTTCAACCATCACCAGTCCACTGCAAGCTAAAGATGTCTTCAAGTTTAATCTAGTTTTTCTAGATCTATAGCTTCTTTTCTTGGCATCATTCCTACAAACTTTCTTATCTCATATGTGATCTTCTTTTAGATTTTCTACAATATCTTGGAATGCCATTGAAGATTTCAACTGTCCAATTATTGTCATGTTTTTAGTAAAATTTTCATCCCATTTTCACTTTAGCTTTCAGTGATCACTTTTTAATTTTTTCTCCTTTTTATTCTTCTTTATTATTTCTAACAGACAGCTGTTCATATTTCACTCTATAGTCCAAAGTCTCTGTATTGCTCTTCTGTTACACATCAAATCTCATATACATATGTCTATTAATGATTTTCCTTTTTTAACATGAAGATCTATTATTTATGGTTACTTGTAATTTATTCATCCATATGTTTCACTTTTGGTTCCTGTTTTGGTTTTTCAATAGATATCTTTATTGTGTTGTTTGAAATCTTTTTAGTGCTCTTCTGGTAAGTGCTCAAGTCTCAGATTCTTATATAAGAATTAATAATACACATTTATTAATCATTTTTGTTTTCAAACACATTGGTATGTTTCCTTTAATATTGGGATTATTTCTACTTAAAGAACTCCGTCCAAGTTTAAGTCTATGATTAATTTTATCTATTATATTTTCAACTGTATTAGTAATCTCACCTAAGTATTTGTAATTATTAATTTCTAATTCATAATTGCCAATATTTATTATATTCCTCTCATTGAACATTAATTTTTACCATTAATCATTAGTTCCATGTTTTTGCTCCCATCTCATAACTCCTATTATATTCTCTAAAGCTCTGAAGCATTATTTACAAAAACAAACAAATCTTCTATAAAAACCATGTGTTTGAAATAATTTCCTTTTACTTTATTTCTGTGTCTTTCTACTTTTGGAAATACCTTTTTTATAAAGTTACTGTTAAAAGTTTTGTAGAATCCGACCGCAGAAAATAGTTCGTTATTAACTGAAAGGAGAGCTCTTAATGTCTCTTTGAGGCTTTAAAAGAGCCAATCAACCCAAAATTCTAATGTTTGTTCCATACATTCTTGTTTTTACATCTATTATTACTATATGATTATTCGTGTGATAAATAAATATGGATGACTGCTCATTAAGTCTAACTTCAAAATTATCAAGAGTTTTTTTTCTGTTATCTGATAGTTCTTAACTGAATCATCAGTTGAGTTTTTATTGAAGGCAGGATGAATGCATGCATGAAAAATCATTTGATTTTATATTTACAATCTTGATAACATTTCTTTTGCCACTATTATTATGTATTTATTTCTTCTATATTTGTTTTAACTTTTAATAGTTTGTTATAATATGTTTTTCTATTACTTGTTTTGCTTTTAAATATAACCAATATGTTTTTCTATTAATTCTTTCACTAAATAAATATCACATGATCACCATCTCTTATACTAGCACATAATTTTTATTAAACAAGCCAAAACTCTCCATACAGTGCGCCACCCTGTGCCAACCAGAGTAATCAATGGATGTATAAAAAAACCATCATGTGATATTTAGTGGTTTAACCCCAATCCTGCCTAATAGAATAGTGGTGGCTATGGTTATTAAAGAACCAAAGACACCAAAATGTATGGGTACTGAACTGGGTTCAGACCCATATGACTATATAAGCTAATGGGCTTGGATTGAAAATATTAAGGTGTTTTCAGTTTAAGACATAGTTTTGTAGTTAAGTGGAGATAAAAGGTGGCTGCTGGAGGGTTGCATTAGATCCTAAGATCTAGGTGCAGTGCTCTCAGATCCAAGGCTCCTCACTGACGAAGGCCACAAGCCAGAAACTAGTCTGGGCATATTGGATGAGTAGGCACTAGTTAGGGATTTTATGCACAAGCCTTCTGGCATCCATTGATTACTCTAGCTTGCTGTGTGTGGCAATACTGTACCGGTCGAAACCCACACCACCGCAAGTCAAATCGGATTCAAACTCAGCTGAACCAAAACTGAATTCAAACCCAACTCACGAGCTCAGATCAAATCAATGGATGACATATATCGACGGTATATGACTATGCGCCAAGAACTAGTTCAACGGTTGTGAGGACTAGAGACCCTTGCACTGACACGAATATCTAATAATTAATTACTTTGAATACTTTTTAAATCAAATCATATGTATGTTCGGGTTGCCAACACAGATAGCGGGTATGAACATTTAAATAATTATAAAAAGAATGATGAACTAAGAAACCAAGTATGTTAGAAATATTTAATAATAATAATAATTTGTTTTGTTCAATAAAAGATAGATTGCATTAGTTACCTCTAGTCTTTAAAATAATTTATAAATATAATAAGCGTGGCGGTCCTTATCATATGCCAACAAGTATTACACAACATGGGATTCTATGTCTATGCCCCCAACGAGAAATATAAAGGCAGATAAAGGTATTCATTAAGAACGGAAATGATTGTTCTAATTTTATTACGGTGGAATGTGAGATTTATTTTCACATTCGGAAATCTATTCATGAAGAGCAAAACGTACTTTAAGGCATAACTTTAATCTTGATTTGAAAACTGATTTAAACTAAATATATTTGAGAATTGGTTCGACTTTAATTTAAATCACTTCATCACGAATTACGAGCACGGATCGGGTTTTACCGGGACAAAGATGCACGGTACTGACGAATTACAAGGCAGAGAGTAAAATTGAAAGATGATCGCTAGTCGATGATCGAAGTCCTATGGCGGCTTGCATTTGGCAAGTCTTACGCCCTTTGACTAATGAATAGGAAAGGAAGTACTGTCTTTCTCGAGAAATTTAAATATGATCACCGACCAGCCTAACGGAGCAGAAGATGGCCCTACGTCAGCAACGTTTGATGATGATGACTTGATAGTCATCGTTGAAAAATAAAACCCATATAGAATGCTCTACGTGATGACTTGACCAATTAATTAAAGCCAAACGAGCTTTTATCGAACTATTTTAAAACACTTATAAACAATATTAATTATGCCCTAATATCTTGATCTTCCGGAATCTTAATACAAAATAACAAAAGTTGAATTAAAATATATTTAACCCTTTATCGACCCTTTTGCAAAAACATTTTAAATATATATATATGGATAAATAAATCAATATTAGTGAAGCAAGAAATAACATTTTAACATTACGTGAGTATATAAACACTTGTAAGTTAGGAGCTGGGGACATAGGTGAAAAACGGAGCTAATACTTTATTATTAGCTAATTATAAAAATAGTAAACGTATAATATTTTCTTTCGACTCGATGATTAATAGAACTTATAAATTTAGTTCTAATGGGCGAGAATAACTATTTAAAATTTATATTATATTATTTGCGTGAGGCAAATAGAACCAAGGAGCTCATCGAGTCGAAAAATTATTGGCATATAATTTTAAATACGACATTAATAAAGCACACAAATATATATATATATTAAATGAACCGCCAAGTAAGAAAAGAAAAAGTTTAAAGACTAGAGATTTAAAGAATTACGAGATAGATTTACAGTAGCATGAATAAAAGGTTTTATAAAAATTGTTACATTAAAGAATAAAGAGCTCTTAAATAGGAGGAGAGTCAAATAAAGTTTGAACTGGCCAGAAAGTTTAACGTTCATTATAGAAATATATTACCCTTCCGTGCTTGTCCTTAAGTTACTCCTCCAAGTTGTTGAAAACGTAGGCACCATTGATTGATTATTGGAACAGCATTTTAGTAGCCTCCATAATTTTAGCAGAATGATCGATCCGGAAAACGGTTCAGCAGCTCCAGTGAAGATTCCTCGGGACTTTAGGAACCGTAGCCAGATCCCTGATGTTCTAGCCCTCTATCATGATGAAATACAATTTTTATACACCCAAAGTTCACTGCAGTACTCTACAATCAAAACTAGCTTTTTTTTTCCTGACTTTTCAGGGCTATATATATTGTCCAGATGCCTTAAGGCTAGCGCTCATTTTATTATCAATGTGTTTTTTTATAATTAGTTGTTTTCAAATACATTCCTTCGATAAGGCTTTCAAACTAATTTTTGAATTCCTTTCCTAATTAGAAAATGAATTCTTAAAATCTGAAATGATTTTAATTAGAAATTGAATTCTTATCTTTTTTAATTAATAAAACTTTACTGTTGTTTTTGAGAATTTGAAAGCCTATGGAAAGAATGTAGCTTTTAATCACAAAACTTTACAAATTATTTTAAAGGTGAAAAAAAAAACAAGTATTCCCGACGCAATGAAACTTTCGAACAATTATATATATTTAATATTTACAAACATATATACGCACAATCCACGCAATTTAATATATATAAATTCATGAATATTTTATCATGAATTTATTTAGAGAATTGATCAATTTTAAACTAAACTAATTAATTTTGCTACGCATTTGAAATAAGTTATCATTATGGAAATTAGCGTGGATTGAACGTATAAAGCCCCATTGCATCGGAAATTTAAGGTTAGTATTAGGGTAAATAACATGAAGCTAGGATCGAACTCAGATCTGACTGCTTCATTTCTTTTCACTTCAAAAAAAAAAACAATGAAAAAAAATGACTTTACTTACGCAGGATATAGTTGCATAAGTGTATAGACTCTGGGAGAACAGCATGAGCGTGAATAATATAACCTGCCCAAACTACAAAAATTATACATGTCTCACTGCGATCAATTTTTTGAATATTCAACTTATATTAAGTTTTAAAAAATCGGTCCGTTTATCAAGTCTCATTTTCCTATGGTCATGTCAGTTGGTCTTCTGTATATATATCTGTCTCTACAGTTTATCTTACTGTTTCCCTGGATCAGGTGGTACATATTGTTTTAACTGTCTGGCATTGTAATGGTCATAGTCCTGGTCTTCCCTGGTTGTCGTCAAGTTCCCATAGTCTATTGCTGTCATTAATTCTATGGCTTTTTCTGCGACCGAATGCACAAAAAACAATTCTTTAACATTATCTCTATGAACGATGGGGTTCTCTCCTGGGTCTTCTTTGAAAGTTGGAGTCTGTATTGAGGCTCCAGGGAATGGCATCTGTAAAGTCCTCATGCTAAGTTGAGGATTCATCATTTCCACTTTTAGTTTCATTTGACCAGTGGTCTGAACATCTTGCGTGAGGCAAATAGAACCAAGGAGCTCATCGAGTTGAAAAATTATTGGCATATAATTTTAAATACGACATTAATAAAGCACACAAATATATATATATATTAAATGAACCGCCAAGTAAGAAAAGAAAAAGTTTAAAGACTAGAGATTTAAAGAATTACGAGATAGATTTACAGTAGCATGAATAAAAGGTTTTATAAAAATTGTTACATTAAAGAATAAAGAGCTCTTAAATAGGAGGAGAGTCAAATAAAGTTCGAACTGGCCAGAAAGTTTAATGTTCATTATAGAAATATATTACCCTTCCGTGCTTGTCCTTAAGTTACTCCTCCAAGTTGTTGAAAACGTAGGCACCATTGATTGATTATTGGAACAGCATTTTAGTAGCCTCCATAATTTTAGCAGAATGATCGATCCGGAAAACGGTTCAGCAGCTCCAGTGAAGATTCCTCGGGACTTTAGGAACCATAGCCAGATCCCTGATGTTCTAGCCCTCTATCATGATGAAATACAATTTTTATACACCCAAAGTTCACTGCACTACTCTACAATCAAAACTAGCTTTTTTTTTCCTGACTTTTCAGGGCTATATATATTGTCCAGATGCCTTAAGGCTAGCGCTCATTTTATTATCAATGTGTTTTTTTATAATTAGTTGTTTTCAAATACATTCCTTCGATAAGGCTTTCAAACTAATTTTTGAATTCCTTTCCTAATTAGAAAATGAATTCTTAAAATCTGAAATGATTTTAATTAGAAATTGAATTCTTATCTTTTTTAATTAATAAAACTTTACTGTTGTTTTTGAGAATTTGAAAGCCTATGGAAAGAATGTAGCTTTTAATCACAAAATTTTACAAATTATTTTAAAGGTGAAAAAAAACAAGTATTCCCGACGCAATGAAACTTTCGAACAATTATATATATTTAATATTTACAAACATATATACGCACAATCCACGCAATTTAATATATATAAATTCATGAATATTTTATCATGAATTTATTTAGAGAATTGATCAATTTTAAACTAAACTAATTAATTTTGCTACGCATTTGAAATAAGTTATCATTATGGAAATTAGCGTGGATTGAACGTATAAAGCCCCATTGCATCGGAAATTTAAGGTTAGTATTAGGGTAAATAACATGAAGCTAGGATCGAACTCAGATCCGACTGCTTCAATACGTATAGTGAGTTTTGCCTGTTTTAATAATGTAAAGTACATAAGAGAAGTAAAGTTAAGGAAGTCATATAGTGGGGTATGGTTTTATCTTAAATAGGACATTGCAATAGAGAGATTATGATGTTGTTATTCTGAAATAAGTTCCCAAAAACCTTTATTATAATTTTGTCTGAAAATATCAAATTGTCAGAATGCAAGCTTGATGATTATTGATGCACATTGATCCATATCTTACAATTTCCTAGCCAAGGGGATGAATCTGTTGTTACAATATTAGCGATTGGCACACTGTTTTTAATGTAAGCTGTTGCCACACTTTTCTTCCATGTACTATTGATAGGTTGATGACTTAGTAGTATTATGGTTAAATTTCTGCAATTTTTATTGTTTTTTTCATACAATTTATGGTGCGGCATTTTACAAGAAAATAATAACATATTTGCTTTTCTGATATTGATATCTACAAAGAAATCTGATTCTTTGTTAATTATATAATCTCCAGAGCTTTTATCATTGATTGGGCTATATTTTAAAGTTACCTTATAAATTTCTTCTCTATTCTAAATAAATTACAAAATTAGTAAATATCCCAAAACAATGTTAAAAGCATATTAGCCTGTAAGATCCTGTGTACATTGCATACTTGACAATATCACATGTCACATTACTCACACAAGATATTAATAGCAATTGCATGTATCCGAATAATAAATTAGTCTAGAAATTAACTATAGTATGCATTATTGTATCTGGTAAATTTCATCTTGCTTTTAAGTCCGTTCAGCAAGAGTTATCATTGCTTGTAGTACTTGCTTTGTTATTTCTTTTTTTCATAAAAATGAATTATCATATTGATTATTAAATTCACATCTTGATATAAGTATTTAGGTTATATTTCTGTGATGAAAACGATAGGTTTAACAATTAAAATAACATAATATTATAAAAAGAAAGTCTCTTGTAGATAGTTTATTGTTAAACTATATACATTAAGTTATCCCCTAGAACAGGGGTGGGAAATTGTTTTGGCTCGGGGGCCACATAGGTTGGTGGAGGGCCACATCAGGGGCCACTTTGTGGAAGTGAAGGTTAATGGAGGGCCGCATCTTTTTTTTCATGACACAATAAACACACTGCTTTATTTCCTGTATTACCAAAGAAATAATTGTTTGTCCATTCTTCATTAAACACGTGACATTCATTACCAATTTTACATTTTTTTGGAGCATTCATGGTTTCACAAAAGTTGGAAATATATATATTTGCTAATGCAAAGACAAAATTGAAATTAATCAGATCAACTGGAAAATCGCATGTATATTGATGTGGCCATTCTAGTGGAAAATATGAGATGAATATTCGGTCATGCAACAGAAAGGAAATCTCAGTCCAAGGTGGATTTTTCTGATTGTCTTGGAGGGCTGCATAAAAAGTCTTAGCGGGCCGCATGTGGCTCTCGGACTGCTATTTGCCCACCCCTGCCCTAGAAGGTAAGTTGAGATTATTATGTAATATGGTATTATAACTTGATCATCATCAGTCATTGTTTGCCATTCTATAGAAATATGTTTACTTCATATAATTTTTAAAAAATTCAAATAACCTTTAATTAATATAGAAAAGGAATAATATTGTCTAACCAGTAAACATTTTAAAAAATCTTCATACTATGTATTTTTAAGATTAAAAAATGTAAACTGGTCTGCAAATATTCCACTGCAAGGCAGAAACTTCTCTGGCTTTTTTCAAAGTAGAATAGTAAAGCAGAATCATTACTCACTAAATCATTCAACTATTGAAGGAATATTGGTAGATGCTTCTTGGTGGGAGGGGGATCTAATCTTGAATAGAACCTAAAACGAATTCCAATTTTGAATCCTTAGTTCCTGGGTGTGACAAATGAGTATATAAATGTGCATAGAGTCTAAAAATACACCAGCATTTGAATATTATTTTTTGGCATGAGATATGGATATATCTATTACTTTGCCATGAGGTTCTTGCTATTTTTGTGGAATATTTAAGCATATATAATGAAAATTTATATAGTATTTTTATATACAAAGACTTTATCTTGTGTTGAAAATGAATGTATTCATTTATTATTATTAACATCATAAAAAACGCATGTACATTAGCTTGAAAGGCTAATCTTAGTTTATTACAATTTATAAACATAGTGCTATATAAATATATGCCTCATTTACATACAAAGTAAATGTAAATCTTTTTTTTCTGTATATGTTAATTAGAAAATGAAGTGACAAGTGTTAATGTCCTGAAGCTTTTGTATTATCAAAATGATTAATCAGTATAAATAAATGAATTTTAAGTCTCTCAATCTTGTATCTTTATATTGTCCCCCTTTGCAATCCAGAATTTGATTGTTGCATAATATATTTTACTTAAATAATGATCTGATAAAGTGCTTAAAATATACTCATTCATAGTAATATTTTAAGATATAGCTCTGTAATATAAAAGTGCCTGCATAGTTAAGTGCAGTGGTAGGGTGATATACTCTAAAACTCAATGTCCATTGATTACATCTGTAGTTTTGCCACTTTTGATATGTGTACTTACTGTGAATTTCAAGCAATAAATTATTATTATTATTATTATTATCACCACCACCATTATCATCATCATAATTATCATCATTATCATTATTATTATGATGATGATGATGATGATGATGATGATGCACAGTTGGTTCCATTGGATGCTTAACTCTGTATAATTCATTTTAAAAGTATATATACTGAAATTAACTTAGAAGCAGGGTTTCGCATAAAAGCAATATCAATTAATATATTAGTGGTTCTTTATCTACTATAAAACTATTTTTAAATGCTTTTATCGAAATAGGAAAATCTGTTTGTTTATTTGTTAACTTGTTAGAAGATGGGATAAAGTTTTTTTTATAAAATTGATATTTAATATATTCAAGTTTAATATAGCTCTTAAAATTTTGCACATTTGTTTAAAATGTCTATGAAAATGATAGGACACATTAATTTTTAAATTTCCAATCAAAGTAAAAAATGTTAAACTCTTTCCACTTAAAATAATATTTCATATTTTAATCACTTATATACATATATATTATTATGTACGCTTATGGGGTATACATTTTAAATTATAGTTATATGCACTCACATGCATTCTGAAGAAAAGTTTAAATTGAATGAAAATTAATGTAAATATAAATTGGAAGTTATGTGCTTTTTATGGTGTTAAATGTCTTCAAAGTCATAGCTAGAGAATGTTCATGATTGTATACGTGTGCATATATATAGGGACTGGATTATTCAAACTATGTAATTCAAATAGTTCACTTTTTAGAAAGGGGGAAGATGGCTTCCTTCTGATTTTTGACATTATGGTTATTAGCTATTTGCCATGATTCTTTGATCTTCTGATTATAATCATTTTGTTTGATGTGTTCTAAAGTGTCAGAGGTGGGCTCATGTGTTTGGTCTGTAGTGTTTTGGTGCTGAAGAAAATCAACTTATCCTTAGTATTATATTTTGTTCACCTGTTAAGATATGTGTTTTGAAATCTGAATAGAGAGGGGTGTGCATAATTCACCATAGTATATAGCATTGCATTCTGTTTGGGGGCATATAATTTTGTATCTGGTGTGTGATGTTTGATCTGTATTAAGTCTGTTCTTGGAATTATTTATTAATCTATTAATTGAGGTAGGAGTACAGTAGCTTACTCAATGCATTTGTGAGAAAGCTTTGTTAATATTTTTGGTATCCAAGGAATATATAGCAGTAGTACCAAAGGTCTGTGGTCTGCGAAGTTTGATTTCATCTTGTTATAAATTTTTAACTCTCTGTATAAATTCATTATATTTGAAACCTATACTGGTTAGTTCTTTAAGATATAGCTCAACATTAGCTTTTTGAGCCACTTCTGCATAGTTTCTGTACTGAAATGAAGACTAAGTAGCAAATTTGTGAGAGCAAGGTGAGATGGATTTGGGGCATGTAAAACCTCAGATTTCTAGAGGTTTGATGCACATCTTATCATTTAAGTGGAGATTATCTTAATGTATCTAGATATTTCAACTTCCTAAGGTGATCTTCTCATTTCTATATTCCACAAGAATGCAGATTTTTATGACATACCATAATGCCATAAACTGGAATGAATTCTGCTTCCCCTTTCTAAAAAATGGACTACCTGATCCAGTTTGAATAATCTAGTATATATTTAACACAGTATTCAAAATTAAATAATATATTCTTTACCAAAAGTACTTTAAATATATTTGTTTGAATTATTATTATATGATTTAAAAATACAGACATTTAATGGTTATAGTTTTATATATATATATATAAAAGACATATTTTGCATGTTCATCCGTGTTAAAATATTTTAAATACTGACTTTTTTTTTTTATCACTCAGTGGATGACTTGTGTTACCAAGTCGAAATGTCAGTATTTAAAATAATTTAACACGGATGAACCCACAAAATATGTCTTTTATATATGCAACCCATGTAAATCTTCGTATCAACATATATACACCTGGGTCTCATTTTATGCGATAGATTCCTCAAAAAACATGCGCAAACGAAATTGTGCAAAAATAGACATAACTTACCTTGAAAAAGGGGGGATATGGACTGTGATTTTTCAAAAATCGCGTAAAAGCAAAGAACCAACATAAAATTACTTTAAAATTCGCGCAAAATAAAATAAGGAAATAAAATATGATTAATAAAAAATTTCAAATTAAAAAAAAATTGATACAAGACAAACTTTTTAAACTATTTTTTAACTATAATATTTAATTTTATTCAAAATAATATGTATTTTTATGCATACATTTTTTTATACATGTTTTAATTATTATCGCTATTTACCGGTAAACAGGTTCGTTTGCAAACTGGTTTTTGATTCTTCACAAGGGAAAATACAACTAGTGCCAACTTCACTCTCATGTTGTGTTAATTATTTTCTGGTGACAATGTAATTAGTAATTAATCTTTGAGATGATGATTTTATTAATTGTTTATGAACGCGATATCCAGACATACAACCATTTAGCTCTCATTGGAATTTAAGAGCACATTTGTGATTAGTGTCATTTATAAGAAAATAATTTGCCAACTGACTAGAAAGTTGAAGACCTTCTCGAATCATTTTTGCAGTGAAAGGAACAGATTCCACTTCTGTTTCATTATCTTTTTCTACATTTTCTTCTGTATCTAAACTTTTATTTTTGTCTTTAATTTTCAATTCTGTTTAAAAATCAAATTTCATTTCACTGCTATTACTCACCTTTTAAAAACAAACTTGTGGACACTAAATGATTAATAATTGATTACGTTCTTTTTTAAAAAGCAAAAACAGAATGTGATTTAAAATGCAAAATTAACACGCACAATGTTTGAACAAATTTAAATTATAATCTTGTAAAATTTAATGTGTGTATACATAAAATGTGGAAATCATGATTTTAATTTCATTATTGCATAAAATCTTACTATTATAAGGCACTGAAAATATTGAAATTACTAAGATGAAAGTCGAATTCCAATAATGTGCTATTATTTTCAATATAACGTAAGTGCGCGAAATTTATTATTTAAAGTAATAACGCATTATTGGAGTTCGACTTCCAGTGAAACATGAATCGTGTAACTTCAAAATTGTGTTAAATAAGTCCGCGTAAAAAGAGACCCAGGTGTATATACAATCTTGAACATTCTAATGCTATAATTATGAGGACATTCAATGCTCTCAAAAACACTTAGTTTCCATTTTATATTCATATTAATTTTCATTCAATTTATAGTTTTTCTTATGAATGCTTCTCAGTGCATATGACTTTAATTTACATTCATTTAAGAAAAGTTACTTATTTTTTATAATTATTTTAAACTTATAACAGAAATATGTAATCATATATATATTGTGATAACGCTAACGAGAGAGATATGTTTGCATTACATATTTATAATTTAAAAATAAATGATTAAATTATTAATAGAAATGAAAATAGGAAAAAAATGCAGTATGTTATTTTCTGTTTTAAAAGTAAAATATACACAATTTTTTTTTAAAAAAATTAAAAAAGTAAATAGGGAAAGTTAGAAATAAAGATTTAAAAACTCTTTTTTATAAATTATTATAAATTAAAATAAGCAAATGTGAAAACAGAATAAAAATTAATTAGTAAAAGCTTTTGAAAATATAAATAGTTTATAAGATTTCTGATTGATATTGATATTGAAATTATATTAATTAAAAAATTATGTCAACTATTGATGAGATAGATTAAAGCAAATGTAAAAATAATTAAAAAACAGACTTAAGGTCAAAATTAAAAATAATGATAAGGAATTAAAAACAATGAAGAAAAAGTATATAAAGTCACTATGGCCTGCAATCTGTAATTCAGTTGTGTCTACAATGTGTAATTCAGTCGGTCTGCAATCTGTTAGATCATTCCACTCTTGAGTCTGTAAATCAGTCTGGCCCTCAATTTGTAAGTCAGTTTGGAATGCAGATTCAGAGATTTTCATTGAGAATCCAAACAACCAGAGATACAGATATTCAGAAACTGTAAACACAATAGTAAGCCAGTCAATTACTGCTGCAGTCAACATCAATGCAGAAGCCACGGAACAGTCATATGAGTGTTTGACAACTTCGTGCCCCAATGCCCTCAGCAAAAATCAGTTGTACTTACCTGGAGCCAATTCCCAGAAAAAATGCCTAAGCCCTAAAGGCAAGGCTGCCACATACTCTTTCTCCCATTGTTGAGCCAAAGAAATGAAGCCAAGTCCTGGAACCATCAATGGAGATACGATGGAGATCAAAAAGCCAACCAGGTGAAAAATTCACATAAATGAAAAACTAGGTAAAGATACTTTTAGATAATGGTCTATAGACATTTTATATTAATTTTAAATGAACTTCAATTAATGAAGGACTATCATAATTTAGTATATATTTTGTTTTGTAAATTTCAATATTGTTATATTATCTTAGATATGTGTATCTTTGAATAAATACTAATATTTGCTTAAATATTATTTGATCTATTCTCTCTTTCTTGTTAATGCATCACTATTAATTTAAGAGTATAATTATTTTTATGTGTTAAGTAAATGGCTGGATCCAGAGTGTGAGCTAGTCATGGGATATTTTAAGCATTAGATTCATTGCCTATTGTTTTTTTTTTTGTTTTTTTTTAACTTTATTAGTAACAAAATATTTACAAGAATTAGTATATTTACATTAAGAGCTTTTTACATTTTTTTTTTTTTAAATTTTATTTTCTTAGGAAGTTTTTAGAATATAATGATTTAAAACAAGATTATTACTATCATGGCATTAATGAGCAACTAAGGAATACATTGCTTTGCCATATTTTTCTTGTGACATTACTAGGTATATATTTCTGAGCATAAAGATAAATGTTATACCATTCTTTGTTATTTTTTTTAAGTACATTGTATTTTTTGTTATCAAATATTACAGCACAACGGGAAAGCCATATTGTTCTTAGAGTGTGAACGGTTACAAGGGCATTGAATGGTTTTAATTTCTTTATATTATTTATTAGGATATTTTTTAAATTAATTGTGTCTTTGTGGAATACAAAGCGGCGTAAGGTTGAAAAAAATGGACATGTCTCAAAGATATGTGATGAATTTTCTGGGAACAAATTGCATAGTATACAAGTAGGATCAATGTTTAGTTTAAATCGATTTATGAGAAATAACTTTGTTGGTATTGTATCAAGTAGCAGATTATACAGGAATTTTAACCATGAGTGAGGCACATACAAATTTTGAAATTTAGTCAGTGTTCTTGCAGTAGATAGTGTTGACCAAAGTTGTCTATTGGGATAATTAATTTTTTTTAGATCTTTGTATGACAAACCAATTAGAGTATTAATGTTATAATTGTCCAGTAAATCAGCATGCTCAATGGCATAATCAGTGAAAAAGTGGCAATTCGCATATGGAGTAATAGCAAGCAGAAGTAGAGGTGGAGGAGTTGTCCTTAAAAAGGGATTAGTAGTGGTAACGATGTACATCTTAGCTCTAATGTAGGAGGTGAATGATTGAGGAACTATTAGGTTAAGCCCACCCTTGCATATTGGAAAACATCTATTTTCTATTGATAGAAGATGTGATGTTGATCCCCATATATATTTTTTTGCTATACTCATGAAATATTTAATTGTTTTTTTTTGAAGATGCCTAGAATGGCATTGATGATACGAACTTTTATTATAGGGTACAGTAATCTTGAGTTGAAGCACTTTATTTTTTTATTAAATTTGTCTATGACAAGAAGATTTAAGTGATGACTTAGTTGTGTTTTAGAGAGATTAATAGGTATGCCAAGAAATGAAGAAAATGAACCTGTAAAGTGTGAGGGAAGACTGCGACCAGTAGCAATTTGCCATAAGGATGATTTGTTTATTTGTATTGTGGATCCTGTTATAGTTTCAAATTTCTTAAGTTTATGAAGTAGCATAGGTATATTTTGCAGGTCCCTGAATATTATCAAAACATCATCAACATATGAAATGATCTTAACAGTTGTGCCTAGGTGTGGAAGAAAAATACCATCTATGCATTGCTCTATGTCCTTAATCAAGGGGTCTATGTATATCGCAAAAAGTAATGATGCAAGTGGGGAGCCTTGTGGGATACCTCTACTTGGCTTAAAGGGTTGAGAGAGTCTCATGTAATTTTTTAGTCTAATCATTCTATTGTTAAGATAGTTTTTAATAGCTGTAACAAGGTGTGTATGATTTGAAAGCATTTGATTAAGTACAGAGAATAAAAAGTTCCAATTTACAATGTCAAAGGCAGACTTAAAGTCTACCTGGCATGCCACATAGTTTGTTAATTTGTTTTGTTTAATATAACGTATTGCTTCTTGTGCTAATAATATTGCTTGAGATGCTTTTTGCCCTTTGACTGCAAAGTGTGAAGGGGAAATTTTAGGTAAAGCATAGATATTTAACTGTTTAAGTATGATTCTAGCAAACATTTTCTGATCAATGTCTTCTAATGTAATGAGACGCAAATCATTTACTGTTGGATGTGGATTTTTAGAGTTTTTTCTTATACAGAATACTATATTTGTTGATAAGTTAGGGATGTGATATTCCTTCGAACAAAGTTGGTTGTAGTATTTCTGTAGGAATAGAGATATAATGTATTTCATTTGCTTATATATGTTAGCTGGAATGAGGTCATTTGCTAGTGAGATATGTTGTTTTAAATACATTATTTCATCAAAAACTTGTTGTTTAGATATGTAGTAATTTTGTGTACAGTTTGTCTCATTTGTAAATAACTGTGAAGAGCTATGAGATTTTTTAAGGGAAATATTCAAGTGGTGCAGAAGTGCCTCGTCAACATAAGTACCAGAGAGGAGAGAATTATCTTTTGATAGAATGGAAATGCCACAAGCATATGGGATTGGAAATTTTGCATAATTTATTGTGGTTTTCGTTAGTGCTGATAGATTTGGTAAAATTTTTCTCAGCTTAAAAACCATGTTGTTCTGGTTATATAACTGAGTTAAATGTTTGTTTTCACATTAAAGCTTATAGATAAGATCTTTTTCCTCATCAAACCTTGTTATAGCTTTAAGGGTTGAGTTTATGTCTTCAATACATTGTTTTATAAGGTTATTAGAGTTATAGTGCGATAGGTGATCTGAACAGCACATGTTTAGTATTTTTTTGAGTTGAGACCATTTTTCAATTGGAGAGAGATTTTTCATCTGATGTAGGTGGTTGCTTACTATTAATATATTATAGAAATCATCTATGGTAAGTTTGAATTGTCTAGGGAGTTGTTTCTTATATGAGAATTTATATATAGTTTGTCTGTTATGTGGGCATTTTTGCATGAGTGTTACACAGATGTGGTCAGAAAATGAGACTGCAGTTAGATGAATTGAGCCTTTTAGATTTATAGAACTAAAAAATAGATCTATGAGAGAGGATCCTTGTGCACCCATGAATGTAACAGCATTTGTTGGATATAGGTGTGCTAATGGCAGCAGGGCAACTTGTGAAAGTTTGGCTTTCAAGGAGAGTGGCAAACCATTGTAGCTGCAGTTAAAATCACTGCACATGATAACTGCACTGGGCTTATGTAGTATTTTGTTATGCACAACCAGTAGGGTATCTACAACATCCTTTGCCTTTTGACATGAATATATTCCTATAATATAGTAAAGCTGTGAATGGAACAAAAAAGAGATAATTATTGAATTAACTGATAAAAGTATTATTTTAAGTTTTGTCACTGGAAATTGATTGTTTATTAGAATTGCAACACCTTGAGCTGGTCTGATGTTTGCCTTGTATGTAAAAATGTATTTGCTATGCAGAGTGTTAATTATGGTTGGATTGGTTACTCTGCTAATTTTCGCTTCTATTATGACAAAAATGTCAGCATCATGATTATTTAAGAATTGAATCAGTTGTGAGAGTCTGTTATATGAGTTAATACCTCGTATATTTATTGTGGCTATTTTAATGTTAAACATGTTCAATGTTTAATGAGTTTGATTTAAGCTTTTTGTTTGTGTGCTTAGTATCACAATTAGATATTTTAATTTTTTTACTATTGTCATTTGTAAGATTGATATCCGAATTTACTATTACACTATTTTGCTTTACTGTTATCTCAGGATAATTTTTACTGTACAAAGAGTCTTGGCTATGGCTTAAAGATGAACTTTGTGTCAACTGTTATTCAAATCCATTAATGGTTTCTGTGGATCATCAATGGAAATTGAGTTTTGTGGTTGGTAATTATGCTGTGAATGCATATCAGGCAAATAGTTATTTATACTAAATTCTTGGTTAGGGAGAGTTATGGTTAATTCATTATTGGGAAGATTAGAGAGTTGAATTGCCTCTGTATTTGATGGGAGAGTGTAATTTTTTGAAACAATGCTGGCCCATGATAACTTTTCCTTATCTTTACTACAAAGGTGACCAAGTCTATCGATTTTGCCACAACTTAAACAGTTACCAATGTTACATTGTGAAGCTATATGCCCTATTCTGGAGCATTTGAAACATAGAGGTTGACGACCTTTAATACTAATTGTGATGGGGATGGACCTCATATAAATTCTATGTGGAAGTTCATCTGGTTTATGATTAGGTTTCATTTTTAGTGTAATTTTCCAGCAGTTTGTTGGAATCTCAAATTTTATGTTAGGTGTGAGCTCTCTTGAGATATTTATTATCTGTGCAATTTCTGATATGTTTTTTTGTAGCACAACATCTGTAAAGTCTGGAGGTGCATGCATGATGCGACCATAAACTATTGGATTAGGGTCTTTGGTGATGTAATATATTGTTTTAAAACATAAATGTGTTACGGATTTTTCTGCTTCTTCGCATTGTTGTTTTGAAAAATATTCTAAGCATATAAAAGATCTAGCTGGGAAAGTTGCTGTCGATTTTATATTTTTTATCATGTTATACTTTTGCAGTTCCTCTAGATAATCAGGTAGAGAAGGACGAGATAAAATTGGTTCATTATCTGCTGGATCATAGTTTTCTATTATACTAATAATGGATGTGGAAGGAGAGAGACTATTTGCAAATATCTTTTGCCAATAATCGTTAAGCTTGCTAAAAGAAGTATATTTAGTTTTATTTGTTTCTATATTATTTGCAATTGAGTTAATGTCTATAAATTTCGTTGGATTACTGGAAATTGATGTAGAATCGTTTTTAATTTTTGTTATAGCTTTTTGACTCTTTTGTTCTGATGATGCAATTTCCGCTGTGTTAATAGCGAAAGATACACTGCTATCACTAAGGAATGTTAGTGATTTAAATTTGCGCATTTTGCTGGGAGGACTGATATTTATAAAAATATATATATATATATATATATATATATATAAAATATTATTATTATTATTATTATTATTATTATTATTTGCATTTAGTTCCATTTATTCACCCCATGTATGAACGTTATTTGAGGAATGAAAACTATCAGTGTTTTCCGGGGTTCTTTTTTTCTTATTGGAAGCTTTTATATTATTAGAAGCTTTCATATTATTTTTTTGCACTTTTTTTGCTTGGTTATTTGCATGACTATTTGTTTGGCTATTTGTTTTAAATTCATTAAGAACAACAGAATTATTAGCTGTTTTACTGATATACGCATTATGTTTTACATTTTTTGATATTTCAGTTTTAACTGTTTTACTTTGGGATGTTGCTAAGCAAGAATTCGTGTTAAACTTGTCAATATCTGGTAGACTGTTATACTTCTTTTTTCTTAACATTTTAGACGTAGAAGTCATTAAAGGCAAATTATAATGAGATTTGCTTTTATAAAAATTATTTTTTATCTAAACTTACCTTAAAGTTAAGACAGCTACGAGTTCAAACTTTTAAACAAGCAGCCATTTTAGCGTTCATTGCCTATTGTTTGAGCATGCTGACTATATAGCTTATATAGTCATATGGTGCCTGAGTTTATACCAAAAAACAAATAAAATGCTTAGATGTAGGATGTTTGAACTAGCAGTTAAAAAGTGCTATAGCCTGGAAATATGATCATAGGTTATGCTTTGTATAGCCTCGATCTGGTTATAGATACCGTTGATGGTTCATCTATCATTGATATTCTACTTTTCTGGTTGAAGGACTAGTCCATTCCCATAGTATTAAAGTTATGTTTACAAGGTTATTTAAACCTTGTAAGAATAAGCTTTAGGAGGACCTGGTTCAATGTATATAAAGTACAATATAGTTTAAATTTTCATTTACTATGCCAATACTAAAAACTTAACTACTTTTATTGACTGTGTATTAAAAAGAAAAAAATTGTTTCTTCAACCACAAGTACAGTTTTTAGATTTAACTTGAAATAAAAGCATAGGGGTCCAGAAATTAATTAAGTCAATAAAAGCATTTAATAGAGAAAAAAAACTATATTATTTTTCATTTAGTAAGTTTAACTGAATGTTTTAAACAATATTTATTTAATAGAAAAAAATAGATTTCTATATAAATATCAATATTTGAAACAACTTAGAATTTTTATTTTGCTTAGGAGTATTTTATCACGTGTTTTAGAAGGTTATTATGTACAAAATAAAACAAAAAAATATATCTTTATAAATTAGAACATGAAATAATAGCTGTTAATGTAATTAACAATCTAGATTTCTAAAATGGTAACAAAATAGCTATCATTATGTTGAAAGTTTAGTTAGTGATTTTAATTACATAAAATTTATACTATTACAATAAGCCTATTGATATTCAATCATCCAATTACTGTTATAGTGAAACAATCTTATGAACATATTAAATTCTCATTTATATAAATTTGAAAATTATTATTAATGCATAAAAGCAACACCAGTGATTAATATATTGATGTCACAACACAAAATAATAAAAGATAGTGTTTTCCTGAAGGTTTGTGATGATGATGTTTTAGTTGTATTTTTATATTGGACTATTTCCATCATCTAATATGAGTATTGAATGTCTTTAAAAAAATTTAACTTTCAACTGTTAGTGACAGCACACCAAACAGGTTAGGAAATGCACCATGTTTTGGGAGGACGTATTCTCCCCCATTCTTCAGGTGTTGCTGACCTGACCAGTGATAGTACGAGCATGGGATTTTAACCTGGACCCTTAGATTTTTGAGTATTGAATTTTAAGGTAATTCTCTAACCACTAAGCCATCCTGCCAAAGGCAACAATCACTAGAAATTTCATATACTCATCTCTATGAGGTTCATCCTGATTTCCACTTTTTCCTAAGAGCAAAGTTGATTAGTAATTTCCATATATTATGTATAGTCACACTAGGTTGGCTTATATGATTTTTTGTCATTGTCATGTGAGCCAGCTTCCTTAGATTTTCTTCTTTGTATTTTCTATTCTCTATCCAATACTTTTGTATTTTCCCAATTGAGCATATGTTCATTGGCACATGCATGGTCTGCTACTATAGACACTTGGTTTCTCTCTTCTAATCATCAGTTTGTGTTCTTGTGAGTGATTTTCAATGAGGTGACTGGTCTCACTAATATATGTTCTTGCACATTCACATGGTATTTCATAGATGCAGTTTTTTTCTTTTCAGCATTTCAAGATTAGGCTTTGTAGATAGATGTTAGAATTCCTCATGGTGTGGTACAGCTCTGGAAAGCTGTTCTGATGTTATACTGATTGTAGATTTTTGTTAATTTGTCTATTTTTGAAATGTATGAGTACACTACAATACAATACTAATAATTGTTTTTGTCTTGATTGTACTTTTTATTTAATATTTTCTTAATAACAGCTGATAGATAAGCATTTTTCATAAGAGTTTGTTCTACATAGATCTTTTCTTTTTCCAAATTACTCATTTCTGAACAAACTTCTTTTGCTCTGTTTTACAGTGATAGTATAACTATAAATTTTGTGTTTCTGGTGTGATTGTATGTATAGGTTAGATATTTTCCTGTATGTGCAGGTTTCCAGTAAACTGTAGTTTTGATTTTTCCACGAGGAAGTCTTGTCACAAGAACATCTAAGAATTCCAATTTTTGTTTTTATTCTGATTCTATTGTGAATTTAATTGAAGGGGATATGTTGTTAATATGTTTCCAGAGAGTTTGTAGCAGTGCTTCACCATGTGGCCATACAACAAATGTATCATCCACATAGTGAAGCCAAACTTTAGGTGGATATGGAGTAGTTTTTATGGCTAAGGTTGCAAGTTCTTCCATGCAAATATTGCTTGTCATGTGAGACAATGGTGGGACCATAGTCATTCCTTGATTTTGTTGGAAGAATTCTGTGTTATATTGAAAGTAGGTTGTTTTTATGAAGAATGTTAGTAGTTCCATTATACTATCAATAGGAAGAGTTGTTCTGGTTTGTAAACTATTATTGCCATTTAATCTTTTTCTTACAATAGACAATGCTTCTTCACATGGTACATTTGTGAATAAACTTTCCATGTCAATTTTCATGTGCTTGTTAACTCAACAAAGTGTCTAGAATCCCTGACAAAGGACTGAGTCTTGTGTGCCAAAGGATTTAAAGAAATCTTGCCAAATTTTGGTAAGGTGAATCTCTAAAACTAACAATGTGTCTTAGTGGCACATGATCTTTATGGTCTAGATCATAAAGATGAGGAATTTTGAGGTCTAGATCATAAAGATGAGGAATTTTCATCAAATATGTTATTTTACTTTTTTCTGAATCAGTGAAGTACCTTTGGTGCTTTCTGAGTGATGCTTGTAACTTTGTTTTTGTATTCAATATTGGAAATTTTTGCCACTTTTCTATATTTGCCTGCTGTGAGGAGTTCTTGTATTTTGTTTTCATAATCCGTTGTATTCATTATTACTGTTGCATTACCTTTGTTAGCAGGGAGAATAATTATAGATTTATCTACTTTGAGAGATTTAGTTGCTTTCCTCTCACCATAGGATATGTTTGATTTCAATTTTTGTTGCTTGTCAAGGGTTCTTTTTTATTTTCTAGCATAATTCTGCTGCTCTTTCTAAAGGCAATTTTTGAGTGACGTCCTCAGTGGCTGCCATTATATGTAATAAAGGGATATTAGATGTTGTTATGGTAAAGTTTAATCTTCTTTTAGGAACGAAATTTCAGTATCTGTTAGATGTTTAGAACTGAAATTTTTAACAGATGGAGTTGGTATATTGCTTGGTACATTATGATATTTGATATGGCCACATGAAAATTGATAAAACTGTTTAGTGATAAGCTTTGATGTGGAAAGTTTATTCATGAATGTACCATGTGAAGAAGCATTGGCTATTGTAAGGAAAAGATTAAATGGTGATAATAGTTTACAAACCAGAACAGTTCTTTCTATTGATAATATAATGGAACTATTAACATTATGCATAAAAACAACCTACTTTCAATATAGCAGAATTCTTCCAACAAAATCAAGGAATGACTGTGGGCTACCATTTTCTCCCCTGATTTGCAAGAACTTGAAACCTTAGCTGTAAAAACTACTTCATATCCATGTAAAGTTTGGCTTCACTATGTAGTTGATACATTTGTTATATGGCTACATAGTGAAGCACTGTTACAAACTTTCTAGAAACACATTAACAACATATCCCCTTCAATTAAATTCACAATAGAATCAGAACAAAAATAAAAATTGGCATTCTTAAATGTTCTTGTGACAAGAATCCCTTATGGCAAAATCAAATCAACAGTTTACTGGAAACCTACACATACAAAAATACCTAGCCTATATACATTCAATCACATCAAAAACACAAAACATGGAGTTATACTATCACTATAGAACAGAGCAAAAGCACAAAACATGGAGTTATACTATTACTATAGAACAGAGCAAAAGATTTGTTCAGAAACCAGCAACTTGGAAAAATAAAAGATCCATATAGAACAAGCTCTTATAAAAAATGGTTATCCATCAGCTGTTATTAAGAAAACATTAAATAGACAACAAAAAGAACTATCAAGACATTTCAAAAGACAAACTAAGGAAAATCTGCAATCAGTATAACAGAACAGCTTTCCAGAGCCATACCACACTATGAGGAATTTTAACATCTACAAACCTAAGCTTGAATGCTAAAAAGAAAAAACTGCATCTATGAAATATGATGTGAATGTGGAAGAACATATATTGGTGAGACCAGTAGTCCAATTAAAAAGCATTTGCAAGAATACACACTGATGATTAGAAAAGAGAAAACAGATGTGTCTAAAATAGCAGACCATGCATGTGCCAATGAACATATGTTCAATTGTGAAAATATAAATATATTGTATAGAGAAAAAAAGGTACAAAGAAGAAAATTTAAAGAAGCTTCTCACATGACAAAGGCAAAAAATCCTATAAGCCAACCTAGTGTAACTAAGCATAATGTATAGAAACCAATAATCAACTTTGCTCTTAGGAAAAAATGGAAAAATCAGGAAGAACCTGATAGATAAGTATCTGAAATCCCTATTGATTGTTGCCTTTGGCAGGATTGCTCAATTGGTTAGTGTTACTTTAAAATTCAATACTCAAGAATCTAAGGGTACACATTCTAATCCCATGCTAGTACTATCACTGATCAGGCCAGCAATACCATAAGAAGATGGGAGAATAATATTTTTTGGAACATTGTGCATTTACTAACGTTTTTGATGTGCTATTACTAACAGTTGAATGTATAAAGTTAAATTGACATTCAATACTCATATTAGATGATGGAAATAGTCCAGTATAAAAATACAAATAATAAAGATAATAGTATGTAGATAGAAATATCTCAATTTATTAAAATAAGTAAACATGGCTGTGACAAATTTATTGAAAAGATTACACAAAAATGTCTGCAAGAAATTTAGATAATTTCTGAAAAAATTATTGTACAGCAGATCATAATAACTTTATAGAACTTTAAACACAATTCAAAATTATTACTGTCAAAAGTCACCCATCAGTGTGAAACTTTTTTATTCATTGCTGTATTACTGGAAGTACCATCTATGTTTATCTGCATGTTGTCTGGTGAAAATATAATTTTCATAAAGATATTATATGTGTCTCTTATCTTCTAAATTTATTTAGCATTGTGTTAGGTAATATGATGAAAATTATTCTGAGAGATGAACTCATGATTTTGGGCATCTGTTAGGGCAGTAAACATATCCAGAGAGTATTATATTTATAATAATCTTAGACCTTAACAATCTTTTTGTAGTTGAAAGTTATCATTAATAAATAACTAAGGATGTTAATATTAGAAGTAGTAATAAGGGTTATCTGTCTGCTTAGGTTGCATTACTCTTAATTTTTATCAGCTTCTTGTAAACTAATTTAAATCTTTGATTCTATATTTAAATTTGATAAAAGGTAATAAAAGCCATAAATTGAAATATAAGATCAACTACTAACCCCATGATTTGTTACCTGATTAGATTTCAAATTTTGCATTAGGACATTTATTGTTGTGATTATCTTGATAATTATATCCTCTTTCAAGTTTATGAGCACTAGACTTTTTTTAATATAGTTAAAAAAAAGTTAACAAGGAATGATTATATGATAAATTGAAATTTTAGAAGCAACATGGTAAGAGGGGAAGGATACATGTGAAAAGGGAATGGGAAGTGGGAAAGGGAAATGGTGTGTAGTCCAGGCCAGTCCGAGATGCATGTCTTCATTGGGCAAGCACCACATGTGTCATAAACATTTGAATGATTGAGTCCTATGACAGAATATGGAAGTTGGAGGATTGCCCAAGTGTCTGTGAGGAGTGGAGGTGGGGCTAGTTTGGTATCTCTGGTTTTGAGGGAGTGAATTAGATCCAATAGCTTTTGATTCACTGAGTGTACACTCTGGTCAAAAATAATGGCACATTGGAGCAACCAGAGTGCATAGATGAGAAACACTGATAAGCTAATAGTTGCAAAGACCCCTGTTTCTATGGATTCTTGGGTTGAATATGGTATTCCTGTGTAAGGAACAGCAGGAGTTGATGATATGTCTCATTTCAAGCAGAAAGGGACATTTAAGTAGAAAGTGCTGGAGGGTTTCCTTGTCAGTTTTACAGAGCTGGCATATGGGAGAGATCTTGGTGAAACCCCTATGGTTGACCAAAAATTGATTTGTAGGAAGGGAGTGAAAATTGGATTTTGAGGAGGAAATCGAGGAATTTTGCCTCAAGAGACCACCTTTTGAATTTGCAGATTAATTGAGCATTGTAAAGTTTGAGGTATGTAGGGGACACTGGAGAAATCTGCAGTCTGATTGAAAACCTCCCAGTACTTTAGTTGGCCACTGATGAATGGTATAACAAAGCCAGCCTTTTGAAGGATGTTGGCAATGAGTGAGATCCATGACCTGGGCCTGCCACTGGGAGGAGGAGTGTTGGTGGGTGTGACAATGATATGTACAAAGTGAGCAGGAAAGTGACAAGATTGTGAGGAAAATGTGAGATCTCTGGATCAGAAGAGTAATGATGGAGTGCAGGCCCAAACCATTGAGATTTTTAGAAAACCAAGTTTTTTAAGGCTGATGGCCACCATCTTTCTGCTCCAGAGAAAACGGGTGCAAAGGGAATTGATTTTGGATATAAATCAAGAAGTGTGTAGGTAGAACAATGGGGAGGTAATATGCTATTTTAGGAAACACTATAAGATTGAGGAAGGTGACTCTCCCATAAAAGGAGAGGTAAATGTCTGTGATAGCACTGAGGGTGGATGATATGCTTTGATACAGAGTGGTTTGAACCTGTACCCTCATATCCTTAGGAGACAGCTTGAGGGGGAATCTTAGGAAGTTGTGTAGCTTGGCATTGAAGGTGGAAGGAATTTGTTTACCAGTTAATAGTTGCTAGGCTGCTTATTTATCACTGACCAGGTGAGAATGCCTGGGGATGAGATCAACTGAAGGAAGGAGGACAACCACATCATCTACATAAGCATGGCATTTGATGTTTTACCCAGTGCAGGAATGAGTATGCCAGGGATGTTTTTTTCAGTCTGAGCAAGAGGGGATTCAGAAATGCGGTGAACAACAAAGTGCTCAGCAGAGAGCCCTGAGGGATGGATATGCTAGGTGTGAAGCTGGGGGCAACTTTCCCATCCATGGTAACTAGGATTTCTCTGTTGGACAGAAGATTGTGGAGGATGGACAGAAGGGTCTCTGGAATGTTCAGGTCCAAGGAGCAGGTCAATCCTAACAGAGTCAAAGGCTGCCTGGATATCTAGTTGGACAGTGATGGGCCTGCCATTTTAAGACTGCCTAACATGCTTGGAAGCCATCTTAAAGAGTGTGGCAGCCCCAAGAGTGAAGCACCCCTTACAAGAAAACTGTGAGGCAGAAAGGGCAGGGAGTATAAATTGTTCTAGTGACTCTTTGATGGTAGACTCAATAAGGTTTATGAGCAGATGGGTCATCAAAATGGGCCTAAGATTCAATCTCAGTAGGTGGCTAATCTTTCTTAAGGGCCTAATGTTACTGGATAGAGACCCTCAATGATGTAAGCACCTGAAACCAGCTTGTTGATCATGTTGAGAGTAATGGGGATGGTGAACTGACTTAGATGTAGAAGGATAAACTTGGGGATAGCATGAGGACAAGGGTGGATGTGGTCAGCAAAGCTTTTCAGTTTGTTAAGTAACATGGCCTGGGTGATGCCAGGAATAGAGTTAACATTCAAGGTTGATGACATAGTAAAAGGAGGGATGTCAGCTTTGAGAAGCATGCACTTGTAATGGTTTCTCAAATAAAGGAGCAATTCCTGACCTATGTAGGATTTGTTGCCGATGGTGATGGATGAGGGGGTGGTTTGCTTCCTGTGCGAACCAAGAGCCCACCCCAGGTAACTTCCGATCCAACAATGCTGATTCCCCACATACCTCTGGGTGCATTTGACCAAGATGTACTTGGCCAAGGCCTTTTGAGTGTCGTGATATTGAAAGTTTCAGTTGGATGATGGTGCTAATATCTAATGGCCTACTCTCCTGATCATTCAGTTGCTCTGAAATTTTGTCCATGGAACCCAGCAATTTGAGTGGTCCTCGGGAATTTCAGGTGTATTTGTGGATGCAGAGATGGGCTCCATTTGAAAGATATAAATTTGAAAATATAAATTTCTGAAATCAATGCTATTGGTGCATTTTGTTTATTGAGGAATCATATTGTTCTTCTTAGGCCAAGATTTACTGGAGGGACAGAGTTAATGTCAAGGGAAAGGTGTAATGCCTTGTGATATGAAAAAGATATGGTGTGGAGTTGGGCTGATTCAATCATGAAATGGAGATCAGGAGAGTAGAATGTTAAATCAATGAGGGTCTGATGCTTACAGTTGTAGAAAGAGTAGGCATGGTCTGGGGAAAAGCCCTGTCCACACTTTAAGCCCCTGGAGAAGAGATGAAGGTATTTGTTTGTGAAGGACTGGTATCCCATATTGAAGTCATCCAGAAAAAGAATGGGAAAGGAGGTGGTAGCTGTGATGTTGTTGATTCGGTGAATAATAAATTTAATGAGGGTGTCACTGTCATTGGAGGGCAGATATAAATAAATCACAAAACTTCTTAAGCACCCAAATTGCACCTCCAAGGTAATAGAGTGAGCGTCAATATGTATGATGGTAAAGATTGAAGGAGGGGCATGTTTATTAATAATGACGGTGACTCCTCCAGCAGAAGTACTTTTCTGATGAATCCTATCTTCTTGTAATGTAGCTAAAATAAGATAATTTCAAACTTATTATTTGCAACTCAAATGAAGTCTCAGATCTGATTGCTTAACATTCACTTGTTTGTTTTATTATTGTTATTATTAAACCACTAAACATCAGACGATCACTAGTGTGTGAAGAGTTTTGCCTCTGTTTATTGTTATTATTATTGATTCTTCACCAACACCGTTCATTCCAAATTAGAATTTTATATCTATTTCTTTATATCTATTCTTTTCATTACAAATAAATCAAGTCAGATGTCACATGACTTAATTTTTATTAGTAACAGCTTTTTATATTCAGAAAAAAAAATTTCAAAACATCATAATTCAAACAATTTAATCTTTGAAATAAGTTTTTTATAAAATAGATAAAACACTAATAATTCAAAATCTCTGTTTTCATGGTTTGTTTAGATATGTGAATTTTTCACATTTCAGGAACAAATGTATTGCTTCCTATTGTAAACTCAATTTTGATAAAATTACAAATAAACATTAATTTATCTATAGTTTTCTTTTATATAAATACTTTCTGTGTATAAATTTATTTCATTAATAATAATTGAAAACTTTAAAATAAAAATATATGCTTATTTTTGTAGCAATAATCAAAACAAGAAATCACAATTTGATTAATCTGCTTTAACTCTTTAATATGTTGTTTAAAATACAGCTCAGTGTTTCATTTAAAAATCCAATGTAATGGTTTAATTATAACATGGATCATAAATTAAATAGAATTATTGGATTAAGGTAAAAAAAATCAGATAGCTTACTGAATATTAAATAAAATAGTTTACTTCCCATTATATATAAATAAACACAAAACATAATTATAAGTAAAGTTTAAAAGAGAAGTTATAAATAAATATAATAATAAGCTAAGGTAAAAAAAATCAGATAGCTTACTGAATATTAAATAAAATAATTTACTTCCCATTATATATAAATAAACACAAAAACTTATAAGTAAAGTTTAAAAGAGAAGTTATAAATAAATATAATAATAAGCTGAATGTTTTCAAGGATCCATGCCTCATAATCATAGCTTTTTTAAAAATATATAATAAAATATATACAAAGATATTTAAATTAGCATGTGTTATGTGGACCATTTCTTCGATATATCAAAGCAAGTGTCTTTTCTATTTATAGCATTAATATTTTCATTAATATAGAATGCTTCTTTTATTTTTCTCTTATGATCATTTGATTCTGTGCTTATAATTACAGGATTAGCAGGAGTAAAATTGTGTCCAGATTTCATGGCATGCTCCAAAAATACAGATCTTCTGAGCTCTATTGCAAGTGTACATGTGTTGAGCAAGTCTAGTATTAATACTAGCTCTAGTTTCACCATAATATACAGCGAGGCATTTTTCTTGAGGACATGAAGTGGAATATACTACATGTGGGGTGAATGATCGATCAATATGATCTTTTGAGTTGTTGATCAATCTGTTAGAATTAGGAGGAGTTCCAAATCCTATTTTAAACTTATTGATTAATGCTTTAGTTAGTTTGTTAGATATTTTGGAAATGTAAGGAATGGTAATTCTAGGAAGTTAAATATGTGATACAATATTATTTATTTTATTATGGAATTTAGTAATATTATTTTTAATAGATTTAAATTTAAATTCAGCTGTCATTAAATCTTGAATAAAATTATTCAGATTTTCTTTTAATTTAAATCTATTAAAAATAATATTACTAAATTCCATAATAAAATTAATATTGTACCACGTATTTAACTTCCTAGAATTACCATTCCTTACATTTCCAAAATATCTAACAAACTAACTAAAGCATTAATCAATAAGTTTAAAATAGGATTTAGAACTCCTCCTAATTCTAACAGATTGATCAACAACTCAAAAGATCATATTGATCGATCATTCACCCCATATGTAGTATATTCCATTTCATGTCCTAAAGAAAAAAACCTTGCTGTATATTATGGTGAAACTAAAGCTGCTATTAATACTAGACTTGCTCAACACGTGTACACTTGCAATAGAGCTCAGAAGATCTGTATTTTTGGAGCATTCCATGAAATCTGGACACAATTTTACTCCTAATCCTGTAATTATATGCACAGAATCAAATGATCATAAGAGAAAAATAAAAGAAGTATTCTACATTAGTGGAAATATTAATGCTATAAATATAAAAGACACTTGCTTTGATATATCAAAGAAATGGTCCACGTAACACGTGCTAATTTAAATATCTTTGTATATATTTTATTATATATTTTTAAGAAAGCTATGATTATGAAGCATGGATCCTCAAAACATTCAGCTTATTATTATATTTATTTATAACTTTTCTTTTAAACTTTCTTTATAAGTTTTTATGTTTACTTACTGAATATTGTTTTGGTTTGTAAAAGCATTTATAAAATAATTTATTTATCCTAATAAGTTAAAACCTTTAAAAATTTTATTTGAGGAATAGAATATTTTCAATAATAGATATGTAGATTAATGGTATTGTGCTTGCATATTTTCTAAGTATCAATCTGTGAGGAATGTTTTATATTCATCAATGATGAAACAGGTAAAAACTATTGTTATATTTAATTTTCTTTATTCTAACTTTGAAGTTCATTATCTTTCTTCATATTTACTCTTGTTTTAACTTTCCTGAGAGTCCATAATTTTGTCTATTATCAGTTGTATTAATGATTATTGATATTGTTTTTTTTTCATGTTGGTAACCAGAATGTTTTTATTGATAATGTATTGTTGTATTTTTAATATACTTTATTAATTATATGAAGAAAATGTTACAATGCATACAATTTAACATACATAGGTAAGTGACTTTTTTAACAATTATTTAATAAACAAGAAAGGTTATTTTGTTATAGCAATGTGTTTATCTGTTAGTTCTTTGTATGTTAAGATATCAGAAATATCTCTGACATATATTTTGCATAAGATTTTGCTTGGGTGATATTTAAGGGCATTTACATAAAGTTAATCCAATCTTTTTTTTCAACAAATATTTTTATTGTCAAATATTAGAAATAAAAGGTGTACACCATATTGTTTTTTTTAATGAATTTATATTTGCATGATGATCTAAATTTTTGAACATATTTGTGAAATAATTGCATATAATCAATTATGCTGATATTGAAGATAATTCATGTCAGTGATAAAAAATAAATACAATAAAATATGTGTAACATATCCTCTGAGTATCTGCTACATTGTTAGAAATAATTTATTAGCTGTTTTTTAGTCAGTATTATTTCCTGAGGTATATTGAAGATAAATTTTTACCATGACTCAGGTAGTCAAAGGTTCTCTATGTCATCTACTCTAAGCTTTAATAAGTAACAGTAAGTGCTAGATGATATTGCTTATTAATCTCTATCCTGTGCTGTTCTATCCAACATCTCTATTTTCAAGAGTTTGGATTTTTGACTAATATACCTGGACCTTTATATTTTAACACACCTCACTTCTATCATAGATCATTTACCCTGTTATATTAGTATATTATCAAATTATCATCCCGAATTTTTAAAAAAAACATGTAAATGTAATCTAAGCCAACTTTATTGCATGGTCATATAGATCTGAAACCAGTTCCATTTCTATATATTATAGTGTCCTTAGTTTTTTAATTACTATGAGCACCTCTAGCCTATTGTCAGGATTTAGTATAAACCAAGAAAATATCACCTGATTTCATCACATGATTTTAACTTAAACATTATTGTTATAGCAACATAATTTTCCACTATCTCTATGCCACTTATGTCAGATGATAATGCTTATTAAATCCCTATACTGTGCTGTCTTATTCAGTGTCATCTGGCATCGATTATTACTTACTGAAGCTTATAGTGAATGGCATACAGATGGTGAAAATTATACTATTATAACAGCAATATTTAAGTTAAAGTCATGTGATTGATTCAATGATATTTTATTGGTTTACAGCAATATTTAAGTTAAAGTCATGTGATTAATTCAATGATATTTTATTGCTTTACATCAAAATTACTACAGGCTAGAGATGCCATAATTATTTTTTAAAAAAAACTAGATACACCATAATATATAGAAACTGAACTGGTTCCAGAACTACACAATTATGCAAATAGTTGGCTTAGATTGAATATATTAGTTTTTTTTAATTTGAGCTGTTAGGTGCTGGAAGATGCATTAGATCATAAAAGCCATGTTCACAGATCTAAAATTCAAAGCTCAGTAATGAAAGTCATAAGCTTAAAATTAGTCTGAGGATATTTAGGATAACACAGGGATAGGGATTTAATAATCACTAACATCTGAGAGGTGATAAAAATTATATGCTATAACAGCAACATTTAAGCTAGTTACATGATGGGTCAGGTGATATTTTTTTGGCTTATGCAAACAAACTGAAATTTGATTACAGTTATTGCTATGAATAGCTTTGTCCATAAAAATAAATGAGATTTTGCTGCCTTTTATTCCTGCAAGCAATCTTACATTCAGGTGGCAGCAAGTCAGCATGTTTAAATACATAGTGTGTAAAAAATGTTTTGATTTCTAGAAATATTTTTAGATTAGTTGAAGTATGTTAGATTTTAGCACAGTGATTTAATGCCATTTTACCAATTGTTTTGACATCATCCATTCATTGAAAATTTTGACAAAATATAATAAAATATAATCCTGTTTACATTTTTAGACTTTTGTCATTAGTAGGCAAAAGATTTAATTTGCTTTTTAGAAAGTAGACTAAAATGAATATAATATTAAGACAAATATATTTTTATTGCTGATTTTGTAATTGACCAATCAAAAGTTTAGAGCTTTAATTCACTTGGCCAATATATATTTTAACAGCTGTAAAAGTGAATATGTAATGAAAAGGTAAGGAATGTTATTATACATCAAAATATTTTGCCATAATTTTAAATAAATGTACACTATATATGATGTAATAGACAATTAGAGATTATATTTAATTGTTTTATTTTAGACAAAATCTTATTTATAGTTTGCTAAAATTATCATTGCTTTAATTAAAACATAATAATTTATGTTTATAGGTTTAAATATATCTAAAATTATTAAAAAATTTTAAATATAGCACCTAAAATAATACATTTTGGCTATTTAAAGTGTTCCCTGCATGCTTTTTCACACTTTTTAAACTTTTAAACATGCAAACCCACTTTATTCTGTCTTAGTCTAAAACTATCCGTATAGATAAGATTTGCACAATACCGAAATTTTCTCTCTCTACATTTAACATACAGTCTGTGATACCAAGACCTGTCTAACAGAAAAATTATATCAAGTATGCTGCTATTACTACTATATGTCTGACTAAAGAATGATTAGAATTAAAGTTTATACACATCTAAGAAAAATAACTTTTACTAATAAATAGCAAAACTTTTGGGAAAATATTTATATTATATCATTTTCAATCTCAAAAAGGTAATGTGAAAATACAACCAAACCTTTCTGAATTTATAAAAAATAAACATAATTTTATCCTATATTCTCTTCTTTATATCCTCCACCATCTTTGTTTAAATGAATATGAGTTATCTAAATAATTTATTATGAAATAGAAAAGTAGAAATAATTTAATAGTGTCAATACAATTTGAAAGTAAGATAAAAACCCAATGCTAATCTTGATTCAACTAATAAGCTAAATGTAATATCTTAGAAATTCATTCTACATTAGCTTGAAATCTGCATTAGGATAATTATTTCTTTTATCATACATGAAATATATCTATTTTCAGTATATTTCAAGGAGAATTGATCGATGATTACAGAAAAATAATTGAATGATTTGTTGGTCAGAGTTCACCAAAACACTGGAATGCCAGAAATGACAGGATTGTTATGATCTTTCAGCAGTAAGCCAACCCAAAGATGGTGCAAATGGTGTTATGATGCAAATCCTCACATCTATCAAAACCCCAAACCTGTATGACAACATCTGTTCCAAAAATCAAAAAGTAAAACATTTTATTATTTGCTAAATGTAACTACTAACTACATTTTCTTATTCCTTGGGGGGGGGGCAAAATTGTAATGTATGGACTCAAAAATGACTATCACATACTAAGTGATACAACTGTAAAAGCACTGTGTGGTGATGTACATTTTTTTAGCTACATACATTTATACCTAAATGCTTCTCAATGTTCTGGTCATGCTAATGTGAAATCAACTTAAGCCAAGAGTGATTCTTTTCATTAGCAATTTTATCTATTGAATTCACACAAAAAAATAAATTATGAGGCTGTTATTAATGAATTTGCAATAAAACATTCAATAAAGTATATATTTTTTGCATTATATATATTTTGTTTTCTCAAACATTGATTCAGAAATTGCACAAAGTCATATTTATAATTATATGAAATACAGGAATAATTCATATATCTAGACCAACTGATGAGTGCTGGCACAGTACAAAATACATATATTGGAGATCATTTATTTTTTTCACATATGTGTAGTGTATCAGTTGTATGAAATAGAGTGGACAGCTGAAGGGAATTTGAAAGTCTGTGTTCAAATCTTCTATAATTACATTTATAAATATAATAAATAAATAATTATATAAATACCAATTTATATCATTTTATCGAATCAATATTTAAATAAACAAAATAAATACAATTTTTAATAAAGAGAACGGCTTGATTTATACTAATTGTAAAGCAATATATCTATATCTGCAAATAAGATAATTTTTTTTAATATCTGTTTTTTATCACGTATAAAAGAACCCCTCCCCCTTTGCAGCAGGTCCAGCTTTTTCTCAAGCTGGTTCTGTGTTGAGTTTTTAAGATAGTTATTCTGCAATTGCTCTAAACTATACAGGATAAAATAAATTGTTTTTGCTCATAAGATCATGATAAGTGTGTGTATATATATATAAACTTGTAATATTAAAATAGATATTTTATTTATTACAATAATTATTTACCCTCCTCTCTTTAATTTTTTTTTTTTTTTATAATGAATTCTCATCAGATTATCTAAAGTTGTGTATTTTAGCTCACTAATTATAAGTCAGAGATTTCATGCCTTTGTTTATATTTCAGCTAGTCTATTGTGATTCCTAATAGCTCAGTACATAGTATAAAATATCCCTCATTGTGTGCCTCATGTTGACTTATTCCATTTCTTTCTTTCATGACATCTTTCTTTTCTGTCTACAACTTTATTGGGCATTAATAATTTTCCTTTGAAGTATCAGGCTCGCCTTAATAGGAAAATTTCTGTCTTGGTACACAAGTTATGTGTATTTAAAATCTTTTGCAAAAAATCTCTAAATACAAAATATATATATATATTTCATCTAGAACAATTAATTTTTATATAAGCAAAAAGTAGTGCAACAGATATATCAAATTCTTTCTAAAAACTCCAGGAAAGTTATTGATATTTGGCTGTTACTGTTCATTGGCATCATGGTTCAATGTTTATTGCAAGTAAACCTTGATTAAACGTCTCCAATTTTGACCAATGATAAACTATTAAATTCTCCATAAGATATATATAAAATTCTTTAACCAAAGATAAGTTTAACAGTCATGCAGATGGCAGAAATTTGCTACTAATCACTTTTCAATGCTTTTTCTTTCTAGCAATTGTTGTCTGCAATGGAGTATTTTATTTTTTTTTAGGTAACAAACTTTATTAACAGAAATTTTTTTAAAGATAAATAATTACCAATATGCGTATTTCGTGCTAAACCAGCACTCATCAGTTGGTTCAGATTATCACCTGCAATGGAGAATATAATATGTAAAGCTACATTATAACTCTAATGAGCTCTCGCATTTCGAACTTTGACATGAAATATATTAAGATGCATAAAAAAACATCCACTAGCTTTAATTTTAATTAATAAATTTATTTATTTTCTTATATTTTTAAATATTAGTTTTAATAAACTAAAGATCAGCATTACACGCTAGTTTATTACAATTTATATACATCGCGCTATATAAATAAATATCTCATTTAAATATTAGTTTTATATAATTCTTGACTCTTATTTAACAAAGCGTTGTCTCAAGAAAGTATATTAAAAATAATTTTTGCATCAAATAACTATTATTGAAAATTGTTGTTTATAAATAATTACTCATTTGGAAATTTTTATTTCTTAAATATATACAAATTTACCTTGCTGGATTATATAAGAGATAGCAAGAGATATATGGAATTAAAATCTGAATAGTGAACAGAACAAAGAAATATCTGAATTAGCTGTGTAGTTATTCTCTGGACTTGCCCATAAGATAGATCACTGTTGAGTGGTTGATTAATTAATTGATTGATTGATATATGTATTTATTGTTGAGAAAATGTAATCACACATATTGTCATTGTGACTGATAAAATAATGTATCGTTGTTAGCCGAGAGGTCATCACAGCTGCCTTGCAAGCAAGTAGTTGGTTGCAGACGGTTGTGGGTTCGCCTCCCGGACAATGATATAACATATGAAAAAAATAATAATAATGTATCGTGCATATAATAAATCAGTGAATTACATCACAGATTTAAGCTTTAATATTATTAATCATTATTTAACATAAAACAAAGTATTTATATGTAATGTGATTTCTCACTCTACATATATTTCAGTCTCATCAGATATACTAAAAATTTTAATACTTGCAGGACTATATACAAAACTTTTTTTATATAAATAAATTCACATAATATATTTTATTTATAGAATATAATGTACTATGATATAGTCACACTTTTTAAATTATAATCAAACATCAAATAATTTTATTAAATTTCTACTATTTAAAATCTTATATTAACCCTTAAACCACTAATTATATTATTGGTTGTATGAGGTAAAAATCAAATCTTTTAATTGGCCAACTCACAAACTGAAGACAAAGCCTATTGTTAAAACATATTCGCCTATAATATTAAATTCAACTCAGATACGTTTATAAAAAGTATATTACTAATTTTTCAGGTTATGTAAGAGAACGAAAGTTCTATCAAAAATAAATTGCTATTTATTTATTATGAAATATATTCAATTTCGGCAAATATAAAGCGAATGTCTAAACAAAAAAGTGATGACGCAAACGGTTTTTTTCAATGTTACGTTATTGAAAAGTAAAGATTTCTTTTTGCTAAATCTTAAATATTTTTACTAAAATCTTCAATATTTTTCGAAAATAATTTTGTTTTTTTACTTTATTTTTTAAAAATTATTTTAATTTCTCAAATTATACTGTTTTAAATACTTAGATCACATTCGAAATGAAAATCTCAGCGTTTTCTTTATTTTCTTTGATCAGGCGGTTTTTTTGTTCTTTCCAGCCAATCAGAATGTCTTTTTCGGCTGAGAGCACGCTAACAACCAATCACAACTAATGTTCTTTTTTTGTTTAGGTTTAAATGCGTTTTTTTTTTATTTTTTACTTGTAAAATAATTCGGAAGAGGGCACCATCTTACAGAACTTTTAAAAACCTATTCAATACCTGTCAAACGAGTATTTTAGCATAAGAACTGGCAGAGTTAGAGTGACGTCAGATGTCAACGAGGAGCCTCGTAAGAGGCAGGAAAAGGGTTAAGTAAAGTTTACGAAATAAATGCAAAGTTAACTAGGTAATATTTATTCGTTTATTTATTTTGAATATTTGCAGTGCAGCTGTTAATATTACATATATAAGAAAAATATAAAGAGTGGCAAATTATATCTGACACATTTAGAAACCATTTTTAAATAACAGAGATTTATATGACTGATAATAATGGTTAAACTACATCTCTTATTGGAAAAACAATTTTAAATAGATAACTAATTAATCTGTATCTATAAATATGGTAGGACTACTGTTTAGTTATCTTTTATAAATATTATCACCAACTTTTATTTATAATAGTTTCAAAATAATTTTATTAGTATAAAAGAATTGATGATTTAAGAATATGGGCATACATTGTCTTTTTTGGCAAGAAGTTCTAGGAGATAGATAAATGAGCTTAACATCTTGATTGAGCATTGGTGATAGATCTAATGTTTAATCACCTGGAGAATCTTTAATGGAAATGCTACTATAATATAATCTATTCTAGAAGATGCTAGTTCTATAATATTGACTGGTGATATACAGAATGAATTAAAAATCCCAAAGTAGAAGTAAATAAAACATTTCATTTCAGCATGTTTTGAATATTTTAAAGAAATTTTTTTTACATTTCTAAATATGGTTATAAATTTTGTTACGATTTATAATTGAAAATAAAATAGTAAACAAAAATTCTATATGAAATGCAACAAAATTAATAATCAGAATATTAATAATATATAGGAAATATAACTATATGTCAAAATATTTGTAGAAGTAGTGATAAAAATCTGATTTCCATTTTCTCACTATTTGTTTACTTAACTTATGGGATGTATGTTTAATATTCTTGAAGATGACCTGAGTCAACATATAGGAATTTGGAATAAAACTATGTAAAGCATAAAAATATCAATTTATGTTTTCCTAAAGGTTTGTGATGATGGTATTTTAGTTATATTTGTATATTGGACTATTTCTGTCATCTAATATAAGTATTTAATGTCTTTAGAAAATAATTTTATTTAAATATTCCAAATACATTCTATTGTTAGTAATGCACACAGGTTAGTATATGCCCAATGATTCTAGGATATTATTCTCCCATCTTCTTCAGATGTTGCTGATCTAACCAGTGATAATATTAGCATGAGAAGTAAACATGGATCCTTAGATTCAGAATTCAGGAAACTAAGGGTCCAGGTTTGATTTCCATGGTAGTACTGTCACTGATCATTCTAGCAATACTTGAAGAAGAGGGAAGAATAATATCCTTGAAACATTGTGTCTATACTAACCTGTGTGCTGTTATTAACAGTTAAATATATTTGGATCACATCTGATCTTGTCTATAAAAGTGGACTAGTCCAGATTCTTTCATTATCTAATTGGATTGAGCATCAATGTGTAGACATGGGTATAACCAATGTATAAACATAGCCAAAGGGTAAAACATAAATATGGATAATGTGTAAACATGTTATAAAATCCTATGATTGAGTATGAGCCAATAAGCAATGTGCTTTCTGAATCTGATTGCTGACAGTAAGGTAGGGGATCTGGCAATGAATAGTCAGCCTTTTTGGAGGCAAGGAACAGAGAGGGAAATGGAGAGAGAACATATGTCTAACCTGAACAACTGAATGTGCTCTAAATTGAAACCACATCCAACTGTGAAGGTGTTTTTACTATAGTTATTACCAATACATTATGTAGTGAAGCAAGTCCACAATAGCACTGGAAGCTGCTAAGACAACAACTGACTCAAGGCAAACTGTCCAGTACAGCCAAAAGAGTCTTGACTGTAACTCATGAGGCAAGCTAACATATCAGCTGGAATTGAGTCCAGCATGGCCAGTACAGTAGTAACTATGTTTATCTACATGCAACTGTATTCATTGAGTGTTCATATTTTTATTGATATCACTGTTGGTTTGAGCCTAAAACTTGCCAATCAGACCAAACACAACAGATTTGGTGCAGGCAGACAAAAGGAATATCTTTGCCCATTGATTGAAAAAATAGTATAAAATGTGACAGTACCAACAGATTTGACACAGTCAGACAAAAGGAAATTTTTTCCAATGACTGGAAAATAGTATAAAATGTGCCAAATTGAACAGATTTGGTGCAGTCATAAAAAATGAAAATTTTTCCTACAGCTAGAAAAATAGTATAAACTATGCCAAATTCAACAGATGTGATGCAATCAGAAAAATATATATATATTGTAATGGTCAGCAAGTGTAATTGATATAACCTGACCCAGAGACATAGGTAAAGGGGGTTCAAGCATCACCTACTGCTCTAGATCATAGCTAAGTGACTCACTACCTTAAAACTTACAAGTTAATTTTTTAATGTAGCCCAGTGGTTAGGTAGATACAAGACTCTTAGGAATTCTAGTATGCAATGATCAGGCTTACACATATACAATAATGAACATCTACAACTTGGTTACTATGATAAATTATAGTTTATTGTTAGCATGTGATTGTTTATATTTCATTTAATGGAATTATTTACAAATAACAAGAAAGTACCTGCATACATACATAAGATCCAGTTGTAACTTCAAACTTTTGAAATAACCAAAAAGCCAAAACATTTGATGTGCCTTATTAAACATAGGGATGAATTTAACTAGGTAGAGAGGAAGTGCGGAAAATAATCTATGGTGCAAGAAAAATCAACATGTTTAAATTAGTTAAACAAACTGGAGACTGAATAAAACATAGCCTCATTTATATTGATAGATATATACATAACTCCAACAACTCTAACAATAGATTTGCATTGCAATGTGTATACCATATATCAACAAGCATAATTATAAAACAAAAGGATAAGATTCAGTGTGGTACTCAGTCACTATATATATATATATATAAATGTAGTAAAATCATCATCATGACACCAACTTGATTAATGGATAGCTACTTCACCTCTACTTGATTATTAGAGAAATGAACCTGTTTGCCTAAGCATGACCCAGGTTCAGGAATGAAGTGTTTTGTGATAGCTTAATGTCCATTTCTTTTCACTGCCCCTTTAACAGGATTCACTATTTCAGGTAACTGATATGTCCAATATTCACATTGCTGGCTGGATGAAGTAATTCGAAAAACAGCAATAAAAGAATGCAGAGACTGATACAATTAACAAGTAACACAGTATTGGGAATATGGTCCATAAACATTAACGCCTTCTTAATATTAATATATAGATATCATTATCAATAAAGCAAGTCATCTATAATGGGACATTGCTTTTATAAGCTGGTATTTATAAAAATGTAATACAGAGAGCGTATCAATAGCACTTATCAATTAAGTGCTTGTTTGAGCTATTAGCACGCTCTCTGTATTACATTTTTGTATTAATATATAGATCTATGATCCCATATATTACTATGCTAGAAAATCCATCATACAATAATAAAACCTCCCTCACTTCAAAGTCATTAAATAAACTTATATGCAGTTATTATATCAGCATTTATTCTTAGCCTGATTAATCAATAATTATCGTTTATTTACCTGATTTGTGCACATAGATTTGATGAATATTGAATAGATAATTATATGAAGAAGATCACACTGTACCCCTCTATGCAAAATATAAAATAACCTTATATATACCGCATCCCCCAATAGGTATTTATTTAATAAGTATTTGGCTTGATTAAGTATACATATGTATAATAGTAATTGTGAGGTACTTTCTAAAAATATAAATCAACAAATTAAATAGACGCATATATATGATATGAACGTCTTTCTTAGTCTAATTATAAAATGAATATACAGTTTAGTTAAACTAAAAAACAACTGCAGGGGAAGTTGAATGGAATTCTTTCGAAAATCAAAATAACTTTTACAAATTATTTAGAAACGACTTCCGCCTTTATTATAGTGGGTTGGGGAAAATAAAATAAAAGCTTAACTTATTTAAACTACCTTCAAGATCCTCCCTTATATATATATATATTCCACATTTCCAATGAAATAATAAATACAAAAAACAATAATCTTGTTGATTTCATATGTATGCTGATACGTCACTATATATATTACAAGAAGAAAAAAACAGAATTAGTTGATCATTAGAATATATAACTTAATCTTTCTTTTAAATATATGTAAGGTAAAAATATATATTAAACTGAACAATAATTTTTAAAAAAATTACGAAGAGAAAAGTTACCGTAACTCAGGTGTGCGTATATATATGGATTAAGCTTTATATGGCTGACGAATTAAGACTCCATTTTTAGAGGCCTCATGATGCAGTCACTATTTATTGATGGCTGTTACAGTCTACATGACATACATCTGTGCTCATATTTCCATTTAGATAGGTCTCTCTTTCTAGTAGCAAAGGTAGGCAGTTATCAGGCATGATTCTTCGGTTTTCTGCTAGGCTTCATCTCTAAGACTCCAAGAATGGACAGGAGGATGGAGGAAAACTTTTCTACAGACATTTATGAATTGGTCCAGACTTTATAACAAGAAGATGATGATGATTGATAGAACAAAAAAAAAACTTTAATATTTATACTTTTTAACTCTTTTTTCACATTAATTAATTAATTGAAGTCTACCAATGTTTCCATTGTAAAAGCATCATATAATTTCACACTATTGTTAAACAAATAATTTTATATTACCTCATTTTTCTTAATGGATCTTAAATTAAATTTTTACTTTTTGTGCATTAGTTAATTTATCTGCTGATGCAATCATTTTTTATATTTGCATATGAAATAATTTATTTTACTTTAAAAATTTTTTATAATTTCTAAATTATTTATATTTAAATTTCCTTTATAATTTATTTTAATATATACACACGTTTATCATTAATCATTTATTTTAATATTCATTCACTGTGGTTGGCTTTATGGTCTGTGGTTAAATAAATAGTGATTGGTGAAGCACACATATGTATGGCTATATATATATGTACAGCTTCAATATATACATATTTTCATCGGTGAATGGAAAGATACAGCAAATACATGAGTTCACAGTTAAACATTAGTCATATTAAAATCACTATTATACCTGAATAAAAATCAGATTCGGCCGTTTGGAAAAAATATGCAAATGCAAACAAAACAAACTTGTCATACTTACTAAATGATGATAAAATTCTATCACTTAGATCTGCCCAAATAAAAAAACAGATTCATAAAAAAAATTGTCTGCAAACATAATTGTCATGCCAATTAAAATCATAAACCAATCAGGAGTGCATAACTTGTAATAAAGTGATGGAAGCTCTCCTTAGTGGATTAAAAGCTTCATTGTGACAGTTACAACAGTAATTGTCAAAATTTAAAATTATGAGTAATACAATAAAAAATAAAATTGGTACTTTGTTTCACTTACCAAAAAATGAGGGAAAATTTAAAAATGGCTAATTCTGTTGGCTCAATGGAAGCTTTTGATCCAGCCCATCCTAAGGGCTGGTCAACCTATAAAGTGTAATTAATATTTTACCTACAAGCTAATCATATCAAGAAGCCTGATGAAAAAATTATCCACATTAATGATCATAATAGGTCCTCAAACTTATGAGATACTCAAGTCTCAACCTATGGCAGAATCACCAACTGATCTAAATTTTGACAAAATGCTAACTCTCACAGATTATTTTCCTCCCAAACGCTTGACAATAATGCAGAAATATTTTAATCTCTGCATGCAAAAATGGGGGGGGGCAGAAAGTTCACAACAAAAATCCGATCATTGGCATTAAAGTATGAATTCAAAGATTTCCTGAATGAAGCACTTCATGATCATTTTATTTGTGGCATAAATGATCACAATTTAAGACTTAAAATGCTGCTGATGCCAGATTTGGATTTTGAAACAGCTGTGACTCAAGCAGTACAAGCAGAATCAATACCTAATCAGGCAAACCCATTAAAAAATTACTAAGTATGATGATTTTGCAAAAAAAATCAAGCATAACACTGGGTCAGTCAGACACTCAATCAATTCAGATAATTCAGCATCAAATAGTCTAATACATTGCTATAGATGCAATGAACAAATGCAAACACATTTAGAATAGCCACACTACTAATTGACATTTACGTTTTGCAAATGGGTCAGTCATAGAAGGCTGCATGTTTTAAATTAAAAGACAGACAGCCAATTTGAGAATGGAAAAATCCATTCCAAAAAATAGCAAGAGGCAATTATAAGAAAAATAAAAGCAAGAGGCAATTATAAGAAAAATAAACAAGTTGCCTATATAAATCATATTAATGGTTATCAGTCTCGATTTATACATAGTATTATAATTAATGATTGTTTCAAGAAAGACTTGGGCTATCATTAATAAAAATAAAGAATATAAGCTGTACTCTAGCAGTAAGTCTATCATAGACTATCAGGGTAATAACATAAAACTGTTGGGCCAAACAACAGTTAAAATTATGCCTAACAAGTCTATACACCTACCACTCATGATGGCATCAGGTGATTATAGCAACTTATTAGGCCATGACTGGTTCAGTCAATTAGGCTTTGCAGTGACAAAAGTGAACCAGGTCACAACATTTAAGAAAAAATGAATCAAAACAGCAAAAGACAAAACAGATTAATGGCCTAAACCTAACCTGTCAGCCAAGAAACCTGATTCAAACTGTGGTAAAAAAAAGAAAAGACAATATAAAAATGCAAATAGGCAATCAGATGTGAATCAAAATGTACTATGGATCCACAAAATGGATACCAGCAATGATTACACAACTGAAAGGACTCTACATTGTAGTAATTCAAACAGCAGATGGGTATCAACATCATTGCCACCTAAACCAACTGAGACTGAATTACACAAGCAAAATTAATGATGCGAAACTGAGACAGCAATAACTCAGGTGAATACCCAGGGGCAAGATCATCAAACAGTGATGATGAACAAGACAAGAACAGCATTAAAACTCAGAAACCAACAAAGCAGACAACATATCGTGCAGCTCATCTCAGTGACTATGTTCTCCAGAGATAAATTTAGCCAGGGGAGTTGATGTCATATCTGACCTTGCCTACAGAAGTGGACTAGTCCAGAGTCATTCCTTATCTAATCAGATTGAGCACTCATTGCTGCTAACCAATGTCTAAACATGTGGATAACCAATGTATAAACATAGTAATGGGTAAAACATAAGTATGGCCAATGTGTAAACATGTGTATAGAATCCCACCAATTTGTTAGTATGGGCCAATAGGCAATGATGCTCTCTGAATCCAATTGCTTCCAGTAAGGTAGGGAATCTGGCAGTAAATAGTAAGCCTTTTGGGGGGCAAGAACCAGAGAAAGAAATGGACAAAGAGGAAAATGGAGAGAGGAAACATCTGTCTAACCTGAATGACTGAATATACCTAAATTGAAACCACTTCCAACAGTGGTGTTTCTACTATAGACATTACTGATACATTTATATAGCAAGGCAAATTCATGATAGGACTGGAAGCTGCTAAAACTACAGCCATCTCAAGGCAAGCTGCCCAGTACAGCCGGAAGTGGCAAGCTGTCCAATACAGCTGGAAGACACTTGACTAGAACTCATGAGGCAAGCTAATATATACAGCTGGAAGTGAGTCCAGCATGACCAGCACAGTATTAACTATTTTTATCTATGTATAACTGTATTTATTGAATATTAAATGTATTTATTGAATATTCATATTTTTATTGATATCACTGTTGGTTTAAGCCTGAAACTTGCAATTCAGACCAAACATAACAATTTTGAATATTTAAATAAAAGTTAAATTTTTCTAAAGACATTCAATATAGTCAAATATATAAAAAAAAATTTTAATGTTTTTAATAATAGATATAGACAGGGTATGAGCACAGACTTTCACATGACCCACCATTCTCTACACTATCTCATAACCCTGATACACCTGAACACACATATGTCGAAAAGATAAATAATCACCAATATATGTATTTCATGCTAAACCAGCAATCATCAGTTGGTCCATATTACCATCTCTACACATATATGCTACAAGTGCTCAGATATATATTAAGATAGCAAATCCTCCTACTTTAATGGACAGGCTTCAATGTACTCCACACTCCAACTCTTCGACTGACCATCCAATTGAAAATCTGATGATGGAATGCTCAAAGGCCACCCTTAGGCCGAGATTATTGTCACACCCATGTTGAGGACATAATCCTTTAAATACATATACAAGGGATAGGCAGACATCTCTAATATATAATAGTTGAAATACACTGGCTTATATATACCTGTGTCTATATATGTAATAGACAGGGTATGAGCACAGACTTTCACATGACCCACCATTAAAGTAAGGGGATTTGCTATATATCTGAGCACATATATGTGTAGAGATGGTAATCTGGACCAACTGATGATTGCTGGTTTAGCATGAAATACATATATTGGTGATTATTTATCTTTTCGACATATGTGTGTTCAGGTGTATCAGTGTTATGAGATAGTGTAGAGTGTGGTGGGTCATGTGAAAGTCTGTGCTCATACCCTGTTTATTACATATATAGACACAGGTATATATAAGCCTGTGTATTTCAACTAATAATAGATATAAAAAGTGTAAATACAGAAATAATAATAATACATTTAAAATACTGTTACAATAGATCGAACTAATAATTTTTGGCAAATGTGAGTGAAATTAATAACTATTTTCAATAAATATATATACATATTGCAATATCTCAATTAATTAAACTCATTGTTGAAATATGAGACTACAATTATCATTGATATAATGAAGATTTTGGAGGATAGAGAATAAAAAAAATGCTATGTTATAGAAAATAATATTTAATGTTAACGAAATAATAATAATAATAAGCTCATAAATTGTCAATTTATCTTATGAATATATTTTTAAGAATTGTTGGAATGAGAATTATTATCCAAATATTGATATAAGAATATACATGGAATCCCCAAAGACAGATCTTGAAAGGATGAGTTCATCTTGAATATGATTACTGAAGATTTTTATTAATATTTCAACTAATATAAAAATAATTGAATGGTTTACTGCTTGGGAGTTCATGGGTTTGAACATCCTGAAGTGACAGAGTTGGAGCTTTGGTTCATTGACCTTGACCTCCAGAGTTTCCACTCTATCACTGCATTAAAGTTCACAAAATGCAGTCCAAATTAAATGGGTCAATAATTGTAGTGATATTTACATAAAGGCTAAACTCTCCATGAAAGCCACAAGCTGCAAACTAGTCAGGGGATATTGGATGAGTAAGCACTAGGTAGGGATTTTATGCACAAACTTTTTTGCATCCATTGATTACTTGGGTTTGCACTGGTGGTGCTACTGTATGGAGAGTTTAACATCTGTGTAAACACCTTGTAATGATATTCATATGCAATATTTATCACCTTAATAGATAATGATTTACATTCGAAATATTTTAAAATTTTTAATAAACGTAAAGATTATACATCTAACCCAAGACTTTTAAATCATAAAAAATTTATATCATGGATTACACAATTATTTAATAGAATCAAAGCAGATTTACATATTTATTATCATTTTTATTTTTTACATGGAACTTTCCATCTTAGATTCAGGAATATATTTTTCAATTTTTTGTTTCTATTAGTGCTTCTTTCACTTAGCTCAATCCTATCACAATCATCTGTCAGCCTAGAAATGCAAACTTTCAATCTTAAATTCATTGACATATCTAGGTATACTATTATTTTTTGTTTTATATTTGTTCTTGATATAATATAGGGATGGATAGCTACCTATAAGTTTTACGAGTTTAATAATGGATAGATGATGGAATTCTTTCTTTAAGTAAATTTATTAAAGCTTTCAGAAATCTTAAAGTAAGTTATAATTCAATCAAGGTAGTAATCAGCAAAAACTAAGCAAAAAGATAATATTCACAAGACTAGAAATGAGTTCTTTGGCCAAACATTATTTTAAAATCTGTGAACATTAATAGCTGCAGCATTAAGTTTTTAGCAATAATAGTAAGCTGCAAACCTTTTTCATTCCGATTTATTAAGACGGTGATTGCTAATTTCTCTCTGTTTAACCTAGCATTCTAAGACTCTGTAATTCCAAATTCATCAAGTACAACCGATATAGCTATTGTTTATATATATATACTTGTAAATTATTTGTGAAAAACACTCAAATATTATCTTTTTAGATACAAATAAACTTACAAACATTCTATTAAATTTCTCAAACAACAAAGATTAACCAATTTATTATAGATAATTAATATTAGAGCTTCAAAATAAATTCTGTTTCTAAAAACAAATTTACAAATGTAGGTAAACAAGTGAAAAGAAAACATGTAAGGAACAATAATTATTTGTTTACGTTTAACTTATACTTTATGAGAATTAAATTAGCATATTTTGTTTTTAAAAATAAAACTGATTAAATTTATGAAAACTAAAAATACTATATATATATATAACTTAACTTTATGCATATTATTATGAATAACCAAATTATTAGATTTTCTCATCATTATCAAGTAAAATTTAAAAAAAAAAATCAAGTCAGATGTCACATGACCTAATTCAATATGCTTGTATTTACTTAATAGTTATACATTAGATAAAGTGCTGGGCTTGTCCTGGTATTTTTAATCTAATGCTTGAATACCTAGCACTTCACTGATGATGCCAGTAGCAGAAACTGGTCTGGGATTGAGAATATTCTCAAAGCTTGTTAAGAGCTTATTTTGTGGGCTCTATATATAACATTATCAAGTAAAACTAGATAATCTACTATACATATAGACTAAACACACCACTATAGAACAAAAATCTCTCCAGCTCATAGAAAAATAGTGAAGACAATCTCAAGTGTGAAGGTTTATATATTTTTCTATGCTTTATTTCAAGTTAAGAATATTTCAATATTCATTTACTATGCTTTATTTCAAGTTAAGAATATTTCAATATCCATTTACTAATCAATAATTATTTAAATACAAATATAGTATATATACTTTAAGTTAGATGTAATTAAAAGGTATTTGAACTCAGACTTTTATGCATCCTTTAGTCATCTATTCCATCTTATGCAGCCAGTACACATGATGACATACATGTGGAAAGATCAGCATAAAATACATATATTAGGGATCATTTCTTTTCACATGTATGTTATCATGTACATTGATTGTATAAGATGGAGTGGATGACTAAAGGGAGCTTAAAAGTCTGAGTTCAAATACCTTCTAATTAATCAATAATTAATAACTATTCGATAGTTGGATTGTCTATGGCATAGTTTTCTTTAAAAAATCCCAAACATGCTTGAAATCTTTAAAAAACCTTTAAATCTTTGTTTATAGGCTTGTAAAGAGGATATCCTGTTATTTCACAAGATTGTTTATATATATATATATATTGCTGTGTGTGGGGCTTATGTATGTAATCTAAAGTCTCAAGAGTCATATGCTAATTATAATATAATAACTTTAAAATTATAAAACCTCTCAGGCAACGGTTTTGTTTTTGTTTTGTTTTTTTGCTAAAATTATTAATCTTTACTGGAAATTTATTGCTATCAGTATTTATTTATTCTCCCTATCAAATTTTTTAATACACCATTATAACATTGTTTATTTAAAAAATATATATTAATACATATAGTCATAAAGGGAAAAGTGTCTTCCAATGTTGATAACTTTAACTGTTATATGCATTTTTTTAAAAATAAAATTATGAAAGAAATTGTAAAATTTTATAGTTTTATCATGACCAGAAATAACAAATCAATCTAATTATATTTGTGGAAATGTTCAACACAATACTCTTTTAGAATATTAAGTAAGAACCTCTATAGCATTTAATAGCAAAAATCTTATTAATCCAAAAATATTTTGATAGTATATTAATACTAAAATAAGCATCACATGATCACTATTTCTTATGCTTGCTTATGACTTATTAAAACAGGCAAAAACTCACTATACGTATTGCCACACAGCAAGCTAGAGTAATCAGTGGATGCCAGAAGGCTTGTGCATAAAATCCCCATCTAGTCCCTACTCATCCAATATCCCCATACTAGTTTCTGGCTTGTGGCCTTCATCAGTGAGGAGCCTTGGATCTGAGAAATGGTGATCATGTGATATTTATTGGCTTAAAACCAATCCTGTCTAATAGGATATTGGTGGCTATGGTTATTAAAAAACCAAAGATACCAAAATGTATGGATACTGAACTGAGTTCAGATCTATATGACTATATAAGCTGATGGGCTTGGATTGAAAATATTAAGGTGTTTTCAATTTAAGACTCATAGTTTTGTAGTTAAGTAGAGATAAAATATGGCTGCTGGAGGGTTGCATTAGATCCTAAGATCTAGATGCAGTGCTCTCAGATCCAAGGCTCCTCACTGATAAAGGCCACAAGCCAGAAACTAGTCTGGAGATATTGGATGAGGAGGCACTAGATGGGGATTTTATGCACAAGCCTTCTGGCATCCATTGATTACTCCAGCTTGTTGTGTGGCAATATGTATAGTGAGTTTTTGCCTGTTTTAATACTAAAATATAAAAGTATATTTAAAAATCTAAACTTCAATTTAAACATTCTATAAATATAACATATCAATATAGTCAAATTAGATAGATGATTTTTCCTCTAATTAGGATGCTCACATAACTTGACTTTAGTTTGAATGATATTAATAAATTAGCATGGGAATATGATGTAATCAATTTAATTAATTTAATAATAATTCAGAAATCCAATTATTATGCAGCCTCACAACAATAAAAAACAAAAATCTAATTTCATTTAATTTTTTAGCACAAAAATTATATTTATTTTGGAACAAAAATTATATTTATTTTGGGAAGTATTCAGATACCTTCCTTTCTCTTTGATTTTTTATAAATAAATATTTGGTAAGATATGAACACTGAACCAGTCAAGTAATGGAATCTTCTTATACTACTTTGACAAATGCTCTTTATTTTAATGGAATTAGTATTATCAAATAAAATACAGACATATCTTAATGCCAACATTACATTTGTAAACCATGCCAAAAAAAAACATTAAAATAGTACTTGAATTACTCAGGATTTATTTGGTTAACAAGATGCAAACTTATATTCCATATACAGTTTCCAATTTTTACAGTTATTTGATGAAAGCATTTATTATCAGACCAGAGGTATTTTTCAATTGAAATTTACAAAAAAGTTATTCCTAGCAACAGACTTTTCACAGCAGGTGTTAGACCAAAGTACCATTACTCATTATACTTCTTTATTGCATACTATTAATAGCTATCTAATGTTTTGATTATATTTTCACATATGTTACACTTCTAACACCTATCAGCCATGTCAGAATAATTGTCAAAGTTTCTTATACTATATATCAATATGTGTGAATATATAAATATGTGTGAATATATAAAAGCTATTCTGTCAAAGGTTCAGTTGGTAGAGCGTTTACCTTAAATTCAATATTCAAGAATCTAAAGGTGCGAGTTCAACTTCTAAGCAAATATTGTCACTGTGCATATAGGCCAGCAATACCTGAAGAACAGTGGAGAATAATACTACTCGAAATGTTGTGTAATTACTAACCTGTATTGTCTATTTGTGTTATTACTAACAAGTTGTTTGTATTTGGAAAGTTTAAATAAAGTTTAAAATTTTCTATACATTCCATATTCACTCATAAATGATAGAAATAGTCCAACATATCACATCTTATAATATACCATCATTAGAAACCTTCAGACAAATAGTAGTCTTATAAAGTTTCCATTTTATGAACTTGTGAAAACTTTTATCATGTTGTTCTAGAATTGCGCAATCATAATTATACATAACTATGTCAAGTGAAGATAGTGTCATTGACAATTCACTTTAGTTTATTCTCAGATTTTTGTGATGATGAAAATTCTATAAATGTCTTTGAATATTTTTATTTTAATATTTTATTAATATAAGAATATTAAACTGTAATATACATATATCTGCTTATGTAATCTGTTCTATCTATGATTTAAACAGTTTTTGACCATTCAGGTTACTCTCACAATTTTGAGGAAGCACATGCATTCAAACACACTCATGTACATTTAATATTTATTGATATAGAACAGGAAAATAATTTTAATCTATAAAAATATTATATAAATAATTTATCAAGCATTAAGATATTTTATTTATTTATTTTTACAGAAAAATAATGCACTTTATAATAACTATTTTTTACATTTAATTTAGTATTGAAAATTTTATTGACAAAATGTAACATATATATCTATATGCAATGGTAAATAATATTTTAATATTAAATAAATATAATGTCATGAGAAATTTACCAAGTTTATTTTAAATAATAATTGAACTGCACTCTAGCTGTCATGTTCAATAACCTTTTACAGTAAGAAAATGGATCATTTCTTATATTTTAGATCTTTTTATTTAGAGTTATTAAGAACAATAACTTTAAATCTTTTTACACAATGATATAACTACTGCAGTTAAATTAGTTGCATATACAGTTATTACTTGTCTTAGTTTATTATATGGATCTGAATTGCCTATCAATTTTGTTTAAAGAATGTTCTGAAAGATTCTAAAAATATAATGCCAACATTATATAATATAGTCAGACAATATATTCTTCACTTTGCTGGATGTGATAGTATAGTAACTATCATTGAAAACTCAAATCTTTATTGGATTAAACATATGCAGTGAATGAATAGAAACAGATATCCCTAAGATATTTTAAGGTAAAATTGTTATTGTTCTTGATAACTCTAAATAAAAAGATTTAAAATACAGTAAGAAATGGTCCATTTTTTAATTGTAAAAAGTCATTGAACATGGTAGCTAGAGGATAGTTCAATTTAAAAATGCTGCATAATATTCTGAATATGTGATTATGAGATCACAAAATCAATCAACCACTAAAAATCACATGATTACCATTTCATATGCTTACACGAGCTGTTAAAACAAAGGCAAAACTCTCCATACAGTAGTGTCACCCAGTGCAAGCCAAAGTAATCAATGAATGCAAGAAGTTTTGTGCATAAAATCCTTATCTAATGCCCACTCATCCTATATCCCCAGACTAGTTTGGACTCATAACTTTATAGTTGACTAAATAGGTAAAAAAAATGGCTGTTAGGGGATTGCCTTGGATTCTCTATGGTCAGTGTCCTCAGATCCAAGGCTCTTCACTGGTGAGGGTCACAGACTGGCAACTAGTCTGGGATATTGGATGAGTAGGCACTAGATAAAAGATTTTAAGCACAAACCTTTTTACATCATTATTGTGGCTTGTACTGGGTAGCACTACTGTAAGGAGAGTTTTGCCTCTGTTTTAAAATCATTCAATCAATATGTTCTTCAATTTTTCTGGCTGTGGGGATATTATATCTATATTTGTAAAAATACATGTTCTGTGTGGGATGATGCAATGACAGAGTGGCATATTCTAGTGTCCAAAATCTATGGATCATCATTCAATCTCTGTAAGATACAATCTTCACACTTTATGCAAATTTACAAGCATTATTAGAACATTCCTTCATTGGGTTGAGCATGGGAAGTGGGTGAAGAATAACAAACTTTAAAAAGTATATTATTGGGGTACTAGAGTTTGAATGTCATGGGGGACCCACTCCTGATTATGCTATCAGTATTATCTTGAAACTATTATGAAAAGTTTCACGATAGTTTATATTTATTGGGAGAAATGTGATTGTAAATATACCACAGTGGAAAACATCAATTAAACAAAGTATTAAAATCTTTTAAGAATAAAACTTTCCTGCTGCAGATTTCAAAATATGTGATGCATCTGCAGTCTACATATTAGTTTGAATAATCATCACAAATCTTGTCTTTATATTTTTGGAGGGTTTTAATTTTTTTTAGTTAGAATGGCCATACTCATTCTTGAATGGCAATCAATAATAATAGTAAAGAATAGATCCGCCTGGCCACTTTCATAAATTTTATCATATGGAAGATTAGATGTAAGGTATTATTTGATAGTGAGTTGGCTGGTCCTATTGAAGACATTTTCTTAAAGTTATTATATAAAACTAAAGAAAGTGATCTAAGAACATGCCTGCCTAGCCTTGCTGAGCAAACATGGAGTCAATTACATATTTAGCAATAGCCATGTATATTATTTATTCATGACACTCAAACTTTACACGCCATGCGATTTATATGCCAAATTAGATCATCCCTGATAAGTAACATAACTTAAAATTTTACTTTTTATCTTGTAATCTTCATCTAATTTAATAACTAGTTAGTCTTTAATGTGTCAGTCATGATCGTAAACATGAACTCTATATTACAACGTATATTTTACTTTTTGTGCAAATAAAGATTATTTGAAAAAAAAAAAGAATAGATAATACAGTTTACTGTATTTCAGTTATGTTTTGATAAAAGAATTTGATCTCATTTTTTTAAATATAAATTTATTATTTTCGGGTTTTTTTGTTTTGTTTTGTTTATTGTAATCAGTTTATGAACTCCAACAAATCCTGAATGTTTTAATTTTAAAATTATAATTATATTTATTCTATTTAATGATAAATTGTAGACTATTAAAATAAATGCAAAATTAATTTATATATATATTTATTGTTTTATGTTTGAAGATAGTTTTAGATGACTGATCCATAAAATAGAATGAAGTAAATTAGTAAACCCTTGATTTTATAAGCCTGGGGTTATTTTCCGCTTTTTAAAACATATTTTATTATATTATCCCTTTTTTAGATCTCCATTATAAACTATAATTATTTTTAGTTACATATTAAATTGAACCCCCTTAATTTATTAAAATATATTTATTAATAAGAAGGACTTTTCTTTATAATTCAAATAACTCAATTTAATTCATCCAACCTTAATATTTGTAATAAAAAGTCCAGTCTCTATCATTAATATCTTGATGTAACTTTCTATAATTATCCATTTTATGTTTTTTATCATTTAATAACATTGACCTGAAGAATGAAAGGTTGTTCAAATTTAAATCTATTTTTTGTGCGAAACACCTTAATACAGTCTTTGAGATTATATAAAACTAAATAAATTGAACTATTATCTTGAGACGAATTATTAAAATTTTATATTTTAAAATATGTTTGAAAGAACTTTTGTATAGAAAATATAGCAGTAATTTTCTATTGTAAAAAATGAATTACAGCACAAAGGATAATAACAGAAATATTTTTTCTCATTTTCTCATCTAATGTTGGTACTAAAAAAAATATTTATTTGTATGAAAAACTGAATTTTTGTTTTGTCTTTCTAATAAATAAATATATATTAGCAGAATCTAAAGTGCTTTACAATAAAGAGTAACTTGTTATAGTAGTTTGTTTATCTATCTGCCATAACTGTTACCTGGAATTTGAGTTTGAATTAAGTAAATTTGTAAAAAAAATTGAATCACAAGTAGAAGTAATATATTTTCAGGTAATTATCCTATAGATATCCTGACTAATCAACCTATATTGATCAGTAAATAATAGTTGTAAATGGATACACATTCAACTCAGGATAATACTCTCAAGCTAATGTAAGTTAGAGAAAAAGTGTCATAGAGACCATAAACTATAATACAATGCTGTCCTACCACAGTGGCAAAGGTGCTACATACCTAATGATACTTGGCACCATGATAACCATTATTTACTCTTCATTATTTAATAGTTAGTAAAGATCCTGATTTATCCATTGAATATTGATGCATGGCAATAAAAACCAAATGTAATAATAAATATTTTTATCTCTTGTAGAAAGATATCATATTCTTATGAATGTTGAAGCAATTGTCTTTTTTTTCTTAAGAATGATTTATAATTGAAGGCAATAAAAATGTTATGTTCTTAATATAAGTTTTAAAACCATTAAATGTAATAAATTTCTAAATTCGTAGATTAAAATCTTTTATTTGTCACTTTTTTTAAAAATTGCCTTTATTTAGAAATTCTGTATGTTTGTCTGAATTAGATTTTGTAATTATTTTTTTAATACACTTCTATCAAATGGATATCCTTCAAATTTTGTACATGTTAGATGTCAAAGACAATACAATATGGCACTGGACTATTTCAGGATTAGCCAATTAGTTGTCCAGACCAACAGTGTTGATGAGTTCAATTTCAAAATACATGTTAGATTAGTAAGTTTACAATGATGCGAATAAGTATATATATATATTTTTAAATGCTTTTATTGAATAGTCACTAAGAAGCATTTATTCATAGTTAATTAAAATAGAATGAAAAACATGAAGAATGAAATCCTAATTTCTATTGGTTGTTTAACTTTACTTGTATTTTTCAAAATGTAGTATTTTTCAAAATGTTAATCAATTAATAAAAAAAAAATATCATGTAAATGATTTTTACCATACATGAATTTCATTTAATAATCATATAATATAGGGAGCTATTGGTATGCTCCCTATATTATATGAATTTCATTTTAAAAAACAAGGAATATGGTACAGTTTGTATCCTCAGTTTTAAATTTGAATATGAATAGTCACAAAAAAACTGTTTTTGTAAAAATCACTTTTATTTAATTTGAGGAATAATACTCTAAAAACTAAAAAAAAATTTTTTTTTTGGACCAGAATTTGCCACCCATAGCATCCCTGGATTGCATATAGGGGAATGGCCTTCAGATATGAAGGTTAGCTGTGAATAAGCAGGGTACTGTAAATAAGCAGTCACTGGCAATGGGACAACATTCACTATCAGGAAGTGGTGAAGGAGACAGTGACATGTTTACTTCTATAAAATGCTACAATTCCTATGATGGTGGATGTATAATGATGAGTGTTGACCACCGTTAAATAAGTCAACACTCCACTGGGTGCTGGGTCAGCAATGGCATTCTTCCAAGTCAGCAGAAGATCCATTATAGATGACAATGATGAGGAGGAAGTGGTAGTTGGATATTCAGTTTATGGGATTTGGTTAGCACACCAAACCTATTATGGAAGTTATTGCTGGGCAAAGAAGGCAACAGGAAACCACTTTGTCTTATAATTCCCTTGTTTTATTATGAGTATGTCAACAGGAATCATTACGTTTGGTGTTGAGATCTTAGTTAAGAATGACTTTGGTGTCTTGCCTGAAAGGAGTGGACATGATGCTACTCAGGTTGTCAACCTGTGAAATTCTTATAAATATAATTCATTGAGGGAAAATACATTGAGAATTGGAATGTTAACTGTTAGATCTTTGATGAGAAGGTGGGAAATTGGAGAATTTGAAAAGAGAGTTGCACATAAATAATATTGATGTTATGGGATTAAATCAAGTGAGGTGGGATGGTTGGAGAAGTAAGTAGTGGAGATGTAAAGTTATCTTATTCAGATGGTGATGAGTCAATTAATAGAGTTGGCATTGCTGTGGGGAAGAAAATTTGGAATAGTGTGGCAAAAGTTGATTTGAATTAATGATAGGCTGTTGGTGATGAGAATAAATGCAAGTCCTAGAGATTTTATAATTATACAAGTTTATATTCCAACTAGTAGTCATGATTATATTGAAATTGATGAAATGCATGAGAAGATAGAAGAAAGTATTCAATGCGAAGGGAAAATACATGTATATTTTTATTGGGGGATTGGAATGCTGTGGTGGGGAAAGGTAGGGAAGGGAAAATTGTTGGAAATTATGGTATTGGAAAATAAAATGAAAGCTTGCACAATTTTGTAAAGAGAATGGACTTGTCATTGCAAACACTTGTTTTAAAAATCATATTAGAAGATTGTATATGTAAAAAGCTCCTGGTGACAGAGAATGTTATCAAATTGTTTATATATTGATTCAGAATAGATATAAGAATGCTATTAAGGATTCACATGCTTTGCCTGGTGTTGATATAGATTCGGATCATAATTTGGTTATGGCTAAATTAAAGTTGAGTTTAAAAAGAATTAAAAGAGTGAAGAGATATGCAAGATGGGACTTGGATAAATCGAGACAAATGGAAAAATGAAAATTTGGTTTAGTATGTGAAAATGAATTTAAAAGGATTGGTCAGGAAGAGAAATATATTAATAGCCCTGATGAGTGTTGGAATAGAATTTAAAAAGGATTTTTGAAAACAGCAAAAAATGAAATAAGTATTATCCATGCAAGGAAAGCTAAACAACTTTGGATAACTGAAGGTATGTTGAAAAAAATGGAAGGGTGGAGACATTTGAAAAATGTAAATACTGAGCAAGGGCAAAAGGCATATAGGAAATTTAATAATGAATTAAGAAGAAAAATAGATTTAGCAAAAGAAAAGTGGTTGGAGCAAGAATGTAAAGAGATAGAAAGGCTTCAACGAGTGAAAAGATATGATCTGGTATTTGATAGAATATGAAGTATCACTTGGGAGAAAAAGACATGGGTAGCAAATGAGATTGCAGATAAGAATGTAAGGAGGTTAAGTGATAGTAATGATATATTGAAAAGATGGGGGAAATGTCTTCAGTGTCTGTTTAGTAGAGGAAATAATTAATTATGAACATGAAAATGAAGATGTTGAAATAGATGATAGAGGTATGGACATATTGCCGGATGAAGTAAGAAAGGCAATTGCACAAATGAAGAATGGTAAAGCTGTTGGATTTGATGCAATATCTGTAGAATTTTTGAGAGAAATGGGAGAATTTCCTATGAAGGAAGTAGTTGGATTTGCAATTTGATATATAATAGTGGAGGTTGGGTTGAAGATTTTTTAAGAACTATAATGATTCCAATTGCTAAAAAAAAGAAAATTGCTAAATGTGAAAAGGGTAGAACAATAAGTTTGTTGTCTCATGCTTCTAATGTTTTATTGAGAATTTTAACTCAGAGGAATTGTGGGGAGGTAGATTATTACATTGGTGAAGAGCAGTTTGGTTTTCAGAAAGGGAAAAGCACAAAAGATGCTATTGGTATTGTTAGGACAATTGTGAAAAGATATATTGAAAAAGATAAAGGAATTGATATATGTTTTGTGGATTTAGAAAAGGCATTTGATAGCATAGTCTGTAATAAACTGATGTTCATCTTAAGAGATAAAGGAGTATTTTGAAAAGAAAGGTGATTGATTTGGACTATGTATACTGGTCAATGGATAAATTAAATTTGGGAATAATGAGACTGATGAAGTGAATATAGAAAGTGGAGTTGGAAGAAGGATGTATGGCATATGAAATGAAGATTAATATTGAAAAGACTAAGTGTTTATGGATAGGGAGAGATGCAAAAAGACTGTAAATTGGAATCCATTATGACATGGTTCAACAGGTGAAGGGATTTAGATATTTGGGTAGTTGGCTGAGTGAGGATGAAAGAAGAGAATAGCATTAGCAAAGGAGACATTTGTGAAGAGAAAGAAGATATTTTGTGGACCTTTGGAAAGAGAATTAAGGAAGAGATTAATTAAATATTATGTGTGGAGTGTATTAATGTATGGTTGTGAGACAAGGACATTGAGCAATAGAATTAAGAAATAATTGGAAACTTTTGAGATGTCAACATGGAAAAAAATCATTTGGATGAGTAAAATAACAAATGAAGAAGTTTTGAAAAAAGTAAATGAGGAAAGAAGATTGATTGAGAATATCAGAGAGAGAAAGACAAACTGGATTGGACATATATTGAGAAGAGATTATAGTTTAATGAAAAATGTTTTGGAGGAAATGGTGAGTGGAAATAAAAAGAAAGGGTGGAAGAGATTGACATTATTGGATGATATAAGAGGTGGGAAGATTTATGTGGAATTGAAGAAATGGGCAAAGAAGAGAATGGAATGGAAGAATGGATGAATTCATGTGGTGACCATTCTCTGTACCTTTCTATTGGGCAGAATACTATTGATTGATTGATACTTGAAGTAAAAACAGGGAGTTCCATGAATTAATTAACTCATATCAGATAGAAAAAGATTTTAATAATAATATACATAAAAATATATCAAGTTATATATATTAATCCAAATTCTAATCCAATAAATATATATGTATATTGGTTTTTAGTGCATTTCTCAAATTAAATAAAACTATTTTTTATAAAATATTTTTTATGTATATTATTATTAAAATCTTTTTCTATCTGATATAAGTTAATAAATCAATACATAATCTGCATTCAGTTAATAAGATTAAGATTATAATATGCAAAGACATTATTAATATATTTATGTTTGACGTTTTTATAAAAGCTAGCTTGATTATATATATATAAGTATCTCTTTAAAAGTAATTAGAGATATAAAATTTAATCCAACTAATTTTATTGAATCATAAAATTTTATAAAGTTACTCAAATTTGTCAGATATTTTTTATAATTTCAAAATCAAAGAAATGTGATATTTTTATTTTAAAAGAAACGTTGCTGAATGTTATAAGACATTAATATAATTTACAGCTAATTGATAAGAAAATGGGTTTTTTATAGCTAAATGCAAAATCAGATATCAGATGTATGTTATATATTAATAATGTGTTCTAATTTATAAACACAAAGCATGTTAATATAATATAAGAAACAGTTTTCACGAAATTTATTTATAATAATTTTTTTTAATATAATTTATAATGGTAGTTTAGCCATGAGATGAAAAATAATAGTTATGATAGTGTTCAGTGTCAACAGAACTATGGTATCTCTCTCAGATTGTAATGTAAACTACATCATATTATACTCATGCTTTCATTTTACGTTCAATATAATATCATTTGCCCAACCTACTTTATCTTCCAACTATGAGCATATCTATTTACACTAATGACTTAGCTATATAAAAATTTTAAGATTATTGGAAAAAAGTTTGGATATTTGAAAAAATATTTCAAGTTTTGCCTGAGTTTGACCCCCAAGTCAAGAACATGACACATGAATGCAATATTCACTACATTATAATACCTTTAATAACCATTCTATGATGAAATTTATATTTAATATTAGTAGTATCATGCTTGGATAAAGAATATAATAAAACAAAATAATACTCAAATGATTTGTCACTTAATAGGTCATGTGCCTTTGAATACCAGAAGTGGCAAAGCCAAGCTGTCATTTATTGATCTTTAACTCTCAAATATGTCTATAAATGCACTAAACCATATGAGGCAAAGAAAATAATTTGTTTTTCGATTTATAAGAGTATTATTTTTTTTTTGTTACTAGACTATTTTAGTTTCAATAATAATTTATTATTTTTAATGTATACAATGATATCTAGCCAACATAAGAGGTGTACATTGTTGTTCTAACTACCTTGTTATTTCCATTTGGAGTTCTGTTGAGTCTATGTTGTGCAAGATGGTGTGAACATTAAATCTTTCACATATTTGTTATCTGATTGATATCCCCTCCCCCTTTTTTTTCCCTTGTTGTTAGTTTGGCATATTGTATAGTGTCCAAGTGTCCTCAAATGCTTTTGATGATGCCAGGAGTTGGTCTCTCCTGGATTTTAATCATTGTTTTGGAAAAAAGCTGTGTTATAAGAGGTTGTGGGTGTTCCATGATTAGTTTACAGTGTGTAACCCATATGGCATAGTTCAAAAATATTGAGAGACATATTATTGGGTAGGTTTTAGTATTGATACTATCCTTCAGTGATGAGATCAGTTGGAAGTCTGTCTTGGTGATGGAGAGTATGATTTCTCAGTGTCTCATTGCTGTTCATGCAAATGCTGCAAGTAGGGTCTATGCTGTTGTAACCTCATTTGTAAAAGAGGAAATGATTTGTAGTTAGTCAGTTAATGTTATATTTAATGAGTAAATCTAGGTATTTGGCCTCTAGACTCCATCTTTTAAAGTTGGATACCAGTTTCTGATTATTGTAATAAAGTTGTAACCTCATTTGTAAAAGAGGAAGTGATTTGTAGGTAGTCAGTTAATGTTATATTTAATGAGTAAATCTAGGTATTTGGCCTCTAGACTCCATCTTTTAAAGTTGGATACCAGTTTCTGATTATTGTAATAAAGTGTGTTGATTATAGAATGTAAGATTTGACGGAGGATTGTGTATGCTTGCCATAATGAGATTTTAGAATTGAATGTGGAGTCCATTATTGGGCAGTGCTGTTTGAAAAGACTTAACTATTTTGAATAGTATCAAAATAAAGCAATTCAGTTCTCAGTGAAGAATCTATATTAAGTCAAAAATCAATTTATGGGCTCAGTTGACCAGTTTGGTTATTTTGTGATTAATCAAGATGGTATGTTTTGGACAGAAATAAAATACATATCTTGCATCAACATAGAATAAATAAGCAATAAGCTACCTGAAAACAGTATTTATTTATATATATATGCTGTTAATTAACATGTTTAAAAAAATGTTATTGAATGAATGATAGATAAGGTTAAAAATATATTGACAATCTAGCTACAGCAAAAATACGACATACAATGGATCTTTGTGGTGTCTTTTAAAATGAGTAAGTGAATTTAAAACAAATTTCACAGCTTATTATAAATATTAATTCTTACTATAATACTTTATAATTGGTGCAATAACAACTAATATCATTACAAATTGATGTCAACTGAGTATCATATCTGTATACAAATGTATACTATATTTGATTGACCACTTCTTTGTATGTATATTTATTTGAAATAAATTAATTGTAATTCAAGCAATTAAATGTATTTAAAAGTAATTTGAAAGGAGACAAAAAGATAATTATTATATTAGAATATATAATTCTAAGGCAGTATGTAATTTTCTTATACTGAATGTTATTTATAGATGTAATTAGAGGGATTTGAACTCAGGATTTTTCAGTTTATTCATCCTCCATTCTATCTCAAGCAACTAATCACATAACCACAGACATGCAAAAAAAAATTCATGATCCCCAATATAAATTTTTTGGGCAGTATGAAATACATTAATTGGGGATGTGCATCAGTTGCTTAAGATGGAGTGGTAGATGAATAGACTGAAAAATCCTGAGTTCAAATCCCTCTAATTACAATAATTAGAATAGTCAAATTCTTCATATAATAAAAGCTATGCAATAAATTGAAGCCACATTAAACCTTCTCACCCACCATCTATAAATTATATAAATTTTATCTTTTGCTACACTGTTTAAAATTCAACCAATTTCTGCAAAACATGGGTTTATAATTCAATTGTCCTTATTCAATTGTCATGAGGGAACATCAATCTTACATCCATTTCATCTCTATCTTAAAAAGATTTGTCATTTTTTTCAACAATATAGCAATAGATAAAATATATTCATTTTATATTCCACTTAACATTAATAATATTTACTAAGGCAATAAACCTCAAGAGTGTGCACTTAAAAATGTAAAGGTAGGGACCTCTACAGGTCTTAATCACAAGCTTATGCTTTGGAAGAAAAGAGGGGAACCCTCTTTACTTCAACCTACTTTCTATATAAATAGGTGAAGCTGAAGCGGTTAGATCTGAGAGCATGAAGCTATTCAATACTTCACTGATTAAGTCCAAAGCGTAAGCTTGTGGTTAAGACCTGTAGAGGTCCCTCCCTTCGCATTTTCAAGTGCACACTCTTGAGGTTTATTGCCTTAGTAAATATTACTTATGTAATTAATGTGCATTAAATAAATTTATAATTCTAACATTAATAAATAGGTGAATAATTCAAAAAATATAATGCCTAAGACATAAAAAAATAATATTGTATATCATATTTAATTTAAATGCAATGCTTTATACATAAGTGAATTGAATTGTAGTGTTGAAAAATGGTTTAAAAACATCAACTTTTATGCAAACATATAAAAACATAAAAATAATAATACTTTAATAACAGCATCTGATTTCTTTTGATCATGAAAAAACCTTTGATTTTACTTTTAACTTGTAAAATACTATAATTTTTTATGATGAAATAAACATAATAAAAGAAAAATTAAAGAATCTATATTGATAAATAAAAACAAGATGTCTTCAATTAATAGACAATGTGTAAATGTTAAAATTGAATAATCTTGGGATATCAGATGGTGTTTAATTCTAACAAATTTAAAAGGCTAGTTGATGATAGTTAGGAATGTAACTGAAAATGTTCCTGCTTTTTGTAACAATTATTTGTAAGATTTATTATTATAATAATTTTTTGTTTTTACACATATATAACTGGAGTGATAAAACTTTCAATCACTCATTATATTAATAGAAGACCCTGTAGTATCAATGTAATTCATGATGAAGATGAACGAGAAATGTTCTAGTAATCTCATTTGAATCAACTCATTTGACATTCATATTGTCTAATTTATTATGTATATAATATCATTTATAGCAGATGAAAGAAGATTCATTTTATGTCTGAAATGTAAATTACTTTGATTCTAAAGAAAACTACATTAATATAGATAGTTTGTAAGATTATCATTCCAAGTTATGATCTTATATATATATATATATATATATATATATAATATATATATATATATATATATATATGGACTCCCAACAAAAGAGGTTATAGATTTGTGAGAAAAGCTAAGGTAATACCACAGTTGTAATGGATCGTGACATTTACCATAATAAAATTTTAGATCTGCTTAATGATAAAACTTATAAACTATCAAAAAGAGATCATACTATGTATTTATAAAAAAACAAAAAAGCTATTATTAATAAATCACCTATTGAAACAGAGATAAAAAATAAAATAATCCTTCGTGAAAAATCTTGTGTCTGTCCAAAATTTTATGGACTTCCAAAAATTCACAAACCAGATATCCCCCTTCATCCAATAGTAAGTGCAATAGGTTTTCCAACTCATATTTTAGCTAGATACTTATCGGATTTCATTAAACCTACAATCCCATCTATTAAATCATATATTAAAAACTCTCTTCATTTTATTTCTGTTTTAAAAAGTTTAAAAATTAATGCTAATGACATTCTGGTCAGTTTTGATGTCTTGTCTTTGTTTACAAACATTCCAATTGATGAAGCTTTAAATATAATCTCACAATGTTGCAAGAAAGGAGTTTTTGCTATTAACTGAAAGGAGACCCTTTGATTCCTCTTGGAGGCCTTAAAGGAACCGAGCAGGGCAAATTCCTAATGTCCACTCCATATGTTCTTGTTGTTGCAGCTGTTATTACTATATGATTATTCATATAGTATATGAACATGGATGGGCTGCTCACCAACACACATTAGCCAGCATGGTGAGTTTATTGGCTTTTTACCTCTGAGTTTAAGAGCAAGAAACACCATGGTCTTTCTTCTCAGTGCCTGATAAGGCAGAATGAATGTTTGTGTAAATGATAAATATTTTCCCAATACATATATACAATTATGACAGACAAAAATAAAGCATGGCCCTTATTCCCAGGAGGCTGTAAAGTCACTAACCAAGGCAGCGGTTGGTGGCTGAAGATGGAGGGTGCTAATAATCCCCTGATTGCGGGCCCAGGCTGCCATTTGATGATGACTTTTTATTTAGGTACTTACAACTGCAGATCACTTTCAAGTGAAGGAAGATTGCAAGAATTAGAAGAAGAACTCTCTTATATTAAATGGGACATTATTGGACTATGTGAAGTTAGAAGAAAAAGTGAAGAGACAATTGATTTAAAAAGTGGACATATACTCTATTATATAGGCACAAATATTGGAAATACAAGTGTAGTAGGATTCATTATAAATAAAAAGTGGAAAAACAATATTGTGGAGATTTATGGTGTATCGGACAGAGTAGCAAGATTAGTTATACAACTTAATAGCAGATACCAAATGCAGATAATTCAGGTTTATGCCCCAACAAATTCTCATAGTGATGAAGTAGTAGAAGATTTTTATATGGATGTACAAAAGGCTTTTGATCAGAGTAAACACCATTTTAAAATTGTTATCGGAGACTTTAATGCTAGAATTGGTAAAAAAATGAAAGATGAAAGTGCTGTGGGTAATTTTGGTTATGGTAATAGAAATGAGAGAGGACATAGACTTGTGGAGTTTGCAGAAAAAGAAAAACTTTATATTATGAATTCTTTTTTTGAGAAAAATGTTAAAAGGAAATGGACATGGAAGCATCCAAATGAAGGTACAGCAGAATTGGATTATATTTTGACTAACAGGAAATACATATTTCAAGATACATTCATATCGGCCATTCAAACCAATTGTGCAAATGCTTTGCGAGTGTTAAATAATAAATGAATGCCTTCTGATCAATACAAGATATAGAATTTATGCAGGAATAAAAAGGATCCTCTTATTCCTACGACTCAAATATTTATATATGAGCAAATCCTTTTTATTCCTGCATAAATTCTATATCTTGTATTGATCAGAAGGCATTCATTTATTATTTAACACTCGCAAAGCGTTTGCACAATTGGTTTGAATGGCCGATATGAACGTAAATTACAATTATATGCAGACGCTATAAAAATAAATGCTTACTTATATATTTCAAGATTGTAATGTTCTTAATAAATTTAACACAGGAAGTGATCATCGATTAGTAAGGTATAAGATACGTGTTAATGTAAAACTAGAGAGACAAAAATTATTAAGAAAAACAATATTTACAGTTGATATTCCTAATCTTCAGAAACATTCTAATGAATTTAAATTAGAACTTACAAATCGGTTTCAAGTATTAGTAGATTTTGAACATGATTCAGAATTGAATGAAATTAATATGAAAATAACTGATACACTTTTGAAAATTGCAACAAAGATAGCTGGTAGAAAAAAACAGCAATTGACCAATAAAATTTCTACGAGACTAGAGAATCTATGAAGAAAAGAAGGAATATGAAGATATACAAAAATGATGCATTAAAAAGAATTGAATATCTCGAATTTTGTAAAATGGTGCGGAAAAGAGTTGAAAATGATATAAGAAAGTATAACTGTGAATTAGCAAGGAAAGCTGTAGAAGAAAATAAAAGTCTTAAGAATGTAAAACAACATTTTGGTATTGGTAGGAAATTTATATCTGCAATAAGAAAAAAAGATGGAATTATTACTAAAAGGAGAGATGACATTATGAAATTGGTAGAAGATTTTTATCAAGAATTATATAGTAATAAAGAACAAGTACTTCAAATATCTATTACATCTTCCAAATTGCCCAGAATTTTAAATGAAGAAGTGAGACATGCAATTAAATGTATGAAGAAAGGAAAGGCTCCAGGTAATGATGGAATTATAATTGATATATTAAAAGAAGCAGGTGAAGAAATAGAAAAATTTTTAGCAAAGTTATATACCAAATGTCTAAATGATAAAGATGTACCGGATGATTGGAAGAATGCAGTAATAATATTAATATTTTAAAAAGGTGATAAAGAAGATATTAGAAATTACAGACCTATCAGCCTTTTATCAGTTTTATATAAAAATTTTACCAAGATAATTACTACTCGTCTACAGAGAACATTGGATTTCCACCAACCAAGAGAACAAGCCGGATTTAAAAGTGGTTTTAGTACAGTAGATCATATCCAGGTATTGAGAGAAGTTATAGAAAGGACAAATGAATATGAGTTGCCATTATGCTTAGGATTTGTAGATTATGAAAAGGCATTTGATTCTATAAACATTTCTTCAGTGATTAAAGCATTAGATCATCAAGGTATAGATCCAGGATATTGTCATATTTTAAAGAATATTTATAAAAATGCAACAGCAACAATTAGATTACATAATGACACTGGGAAAGTCAACATTGAGAAAGGTGTAAGACAAGGTGATTCCATATCTCCAAAACTTTTTACAGCAGTGCTGCATGAAGTATTTTGTGGATTAAAATGGGAAACTAAAGGAGTGAAAGTAAATGGTGATTATTTAAGTCATTTAGATTTCGCAGATGATGTAGTTGTTTTTGCAAATAATGCTTCAGATCTGCAGGAAATGTTGCAGGAATTATCAGATGAAAGTAGGAAAGTAGGACTAAAGATAAATGTTAAAAAGACTAAAGTAATGTTTAATCGATTTGCTCAAAATATGAAAATAAAGATTGATTATGATGAATTAGAAGAAGTTAACAGTTATAAATACCTTGGTCAGATTATTAATACAGATGAAAACATAATGGAGGAAATTAATCATAGAATTAAACTTGGTTGGAGTGCTTTTGGTAGAAATAACTTGATACTAAAAGGAAATATGCCTATGTGTTTGAAAAGGAAGGTTTTTAACAAATGTGTTTTACCAGTTGTTACTTATGGATCTGAGACTTGGACACTTAATAGAAGAGCAATTCAGAGACTTCAAACCACTCAAAGAAGTATGGAGAGATGTATGTTGGGAGTAACAAGAAGAGATCGTAAACGCAATGTATGGGTAAGAGAACAAACAGGTGTTACTGACCTCATTGAAAAAATTAAAGGATTGAAGTGGAGTTGGGCTGGTCATATTGTTAGAAGAGATGATAATAGATGGACAATTGAATTTTTCAACTGGATTCCAAGAGATTGTAAAATACCCAGAAAGAGACTGCATGTGAGATGGATGGATGAAATAAGAAAGTGTGCAGGGGTGATGTGGAGAAGAGAAGCTAAAGATCAGAGAAGATGGATTAAACTTGGAGAGACCTTCATCCTGCAGTGGATTGATAATGGTTGATAATGATGATGATGATGATGATTGCTTTGATTAAACATTGTCTCTTAAATACATATTGGTATACAATGGACAGCATTACAGACAAGTTTTTGGTACTCCTGTGGGCTCACCTATCTCAGGAGTAATAGCTGATTTATTCATGGAATATATAGAAACTCATGCTTTAGAATCATCATTTTTAAAACCTCTCATTTGGCTCAGATACATAGATGACACTTTTGTCATATGGCAACATGGAAAAAATAAATTAGATGATTTTTTCTTACATTTCAATAATATGCATCCTCATATTAAATTTACAATGGAGACAGAGTCTGATGGAAAACTCCCTTTTCTTGATGTTCTAGTTACCAGAACACCAAATAGTTTATCTTTTTCTATTTACAGAAAGGATACACACACAGACAGATATTTACATTTACATTCTCATCATCACCCAACTCAGATAGTTTCTGTAGCCAAAACTCTTTTAAATAGAGCAATTAACCTTTCAGACTAGACACTATCTGAAAGAAGAAATAAATCATATTAATAGTGTTTTATTAGCAAATAGTTATAATTACAAATTTATAAAAAAAACCTTATTTCAAGCCCAAAATAGACAAAATAGGAAACAAAAAGATGACAAATCAGCTATTAGGATTTGTGTTCCATATGTAAACTGAACTACAGACAGTATCGGACGTATGTTAAAATGCTATAATATAGATACAGCATTTTCTGCTCATCAAAAGATCAGCAATATAATAACCAAGCCTAAGGATTCAATCCCTCTTGAATCTCATGGTGTTTATCAAATCTCATGTGAAAATTGTAAAGCTTCTTACATAGGTATGAGTAATCGTCACATCAGTGCTAGGAGAGATGAGCATGCTAATGCAGTTAAACAACACTCATCATCATCAGCACTCTCACTTCATACTATAGATTCAGGTCATAAAATTGATTTTTCTAGTACCAGGATCATATCCAGATGTGATAATCTCTACCAGTGCAAAATTAGAGAAGCCATTAAAAGGCCAGGTTGTATCAATAAGTGAGATGATACATGCAAACTTCCTCCTATTTGGAAAGGTTTTTTTAAAAAACATTCCTAAATTTAACATTTTTGCTATTGGTGGAATTTTAACGTTTTATTCAAATCAGTGATTGTAGCGCCTCTACAACCATCTTTTTACCTTTTATAACTCTGTGGATGGCTTGTGTGACAAGTCGAAACGTCAGTATATTAATATTAAAAGTTTTTAACATGGATGAACCCGCAAAATATGTATTTTATATATTTAACCCGTGCAAATCTTCATTTTAACATATATATATAAAATACCCATTATAAAATATATATATAAGAAAAAACAAAAATTAACGGTAAATACAATATCATAGTCTAAATTATTTTGTAGCGTTTTCGATTACGTGGTAAACCTCGTCAGCTTTAACTGAATTTCAAATTTTTAAACTTAATGTTACGTATATTTCCATAAGCTGTGTGTGTCCATATTTGCAGTTTGCCTATTAATAACATCATTCTTATATTTATCAATTAATATTGCCTCTTTAATTTTCCTCTTTTTATGATTTCTTTCTTCCATTAATATTTTTATTTCATTACTATTAAATGTAAACTTATAATTACAAGTTTTTTCATGGTCAAAGAATACTGAAGCTGTATTAAATTGACTATTTACATTATTTTTAATTCGATTATATAATAATTGATGCTCCTTCAATCTTTTTTCCACAGAACATCTCGATTCACCGATGTAAAATTTCTGACATCCACATGAAATTTGATAAATTATATTACTTCTTTGCAATTTAGGAATTATACTCTTAGAATTATTAATCAATCTATTAACATTTGGAGGAACACAAAATGAAATATTATACTTTTCTTTAAATATATTCTTAATTAATTTAGATTGCATGTTATTTATAAATGGTATAGATATCCATTTTTTATTATCTAAAGTAACACTGCAAACACTTTTCTTATTATTAAATGAATTTACTGTATGCAAGATTTGGTTTTTATCATAACCAACCTTTAAAAGTTCATTAGCAAAGAGTTCAATATTTAAAATTTTATCACTCTTATATTTACATAATTTATCATTGCGATGCAAAAATGATTTCAGACTTGCCATTTTATGTATCATTGGAACACGTGATTTAAAATGAATATATCCTCTTTCTCCAATAGGTTTAAAAATTAATTTATAATTTAAATCAGTAGCATCTCTAAATATTTGTAAATCCAAAAATTTTATTTTTCCATTTTGTTCATTCTCAATAGTCCATTTTAAATTGTTTAAATTATTCAGTTTATATAAAAGAACATCAATAATGTCTTTAGGACCACAAACAAAAACATCATCAACATATCTAGTATAAATTTTAATATCTTCAAAATTATAAGAATTAAATATAATATCTTCATATTTCGACAATGTAAAATTACAAATTTGTGCTACCATAGGTAATCCCATTGGCCATCCTTTACCCATTTTATAAAACCTATCATTATATGTTGCAATAATATTATCACTTATAAATTTTAGTGATTCAATAATAAAATTTATTAAATGTTTATTTACAGACATATTAATTAGTTCAATTTCAATTAAATTTATAGATTCAAGATGATCAATTGATCCATATAATTCTGTTACATCCAATGAAGCTAATAGATCATTATCATTTATTTTTATATTTTTAATTTTATCAACAAATTCATAAGAAGATGCAATTGTATATCTTCCAAAACCCAACATATCTTCCAACAATTTACCAATATATTTAGCTGTTTTATACATAAATGATCCACCAAAATCAATCATCAATCTAAGAGGATTTCCTACTTTTTGAAGTTTAATGTTAGCAAATATTCTTGGGCATATAGATGTAGATGGATATATATCATAATATGTACAATTATCCATAAAATGACTTTTAGCCTTCTTTAAAATACTATTTATAAATTTCACACATTGTCCCTCCATGTTATAACTATCAATGATATCAAATCTCAATTTACTCATTTGTGTTTCAATTTTATCATTATATGCATCTTTTTTAATAAAACACATACGTAAACCTTTGTCTTCTTTCAAACATATATTTTGTTCAGTTCTAAGAAGATTTTTAAATTCAGAAATAGCATAATTCCATGACTGATCATATTTATTAGTTTTTATTTTATATTTAGAAATCTCCTTAATAATATTACTACAATCTTGTAAATTCATATTATCATCAAAAACATTCTGCACTGATGCAATCAATTCCATATTATAATCTTTCCATACACTTCCTACATATTTTGAACCATATTGTAATACATATTTTTGCTATATCTGAATTTAAAAATCTTCTTAGAACTGAACAAAATATATGTTTGAAAGAAGACAAAGGTTTACGTATGTGTTTTATTAAAAAAGATGCATATAATGATAAAATTGAAACACAAATGAGTAAATTGAGATTTGATATCATTGATAGTTATAACATGGAGGGACAATGTGTGAAATTTATAAATAGTATTTTAAAGAAGGCTAAAAGTCATTCTATGGATAACTGTACATATTATGATATATATCCATCTACATCTATATGCCCAAGAATAATTGCTAACATTAAACTTCAAAAAGTAGGAAATCCTCTTAGATTGATGATTGATAAAACAGCTAAATATATTGGTAAATTGTTGGAAGATATGTTGGGTTTTGGAAGATATACAATTGCATCTTCTTATGAATTTGTTGATAAAATTAAAAATATAAAAATAAATGGTAATGATCTATTAGCTTCATTGGATGTAACAGAATTATATGGATCAATTAATCATCTTGAATCTATAAATTTAATTGAAATTGAACTAATTAATATGGCTGTAAATAAACATTTAATAAATTTTATTATTGAATCACTAAAATTTATAAGTGATAATATTATTGCAACATATAATGATAGGTTTTATAAAATGGGTAAAGGATGGCCAATGGGATTACCTATGGTAGCACAAATTTGTAATTTTACATTGTCGAAATATGAAGATATTATATTTAATTCTTATAATTTTGAAGATATTAAAATTTATACTAGATATGTTGATGATGTTTTTGTTTGTGGTCCTAAAGACATTATTGATGTTCTTTTATATAAACTGAATAATTTAATTTAAAATGAACAAAATGGAAAAATAAAATTTTTGGATTTACAAATATTTAGAGATGCTACTGATTTAAATTATAAATTAATTTTTAAATGTATTGGAGAAAGAGGATATATTCATTTTAAATCACGTGTTCCAATGATACATAAAATGGCAAGTCTGAAATCATTTTTGCATCGCAATGATAAATTATGTAAATATAAGAGTGATAAAATTTTAAATATTGAACTCTTTGCTAATGAACTTTTAAAGGTTGGTTATGATAAAAACCAAATCTTGCATACAGTAAATTCATTTAATAATAAGAAAAGTGTTTGCAGTGTTACTTTAGATAATAAAAAATGGATATCTATGCCGTTTATAAATAACATGCAATCTAAATTAATTAAGAATATATTTAAAGAAAAGTATAATATTTCATTTTGTGTTCCTCCAAATGTTAATCGATTGATTAATAATTCTAAGAGTATAATTCCTAAATTGCAAAGAAGTAATATAATTTATCAAATTTCATGTGGATGTCAGAAATTTTATATCGGTGAATCGAGATGTTCTGTGGAAAAAAGATTGAAGGAGCATCAATTATTATATAATCGAATTAAAAATAACGTAAATAGTCAATTTAATACAGCTTCAGTATTCTTTGACCATGAAAAAACTTGTAATTATAAGTTTACATTTAATAGTAATGAAATAAAAATATTAATGGAAGAAAGAAATCATAAAAAGAGGAAAATTAAAGAGGCAATATTAATTGATAAATATAAGAACGATGTTATTAATAGGCAAACTAGAAATACGGCCATACACAGCTTATGGAAATATATGTACCATTAAGTTTAAAAATTTGAAATTCAGCTAAAGCTGACAAGGATTACCACGTAATCGAAAGTGCTACAAAATAATTTAGAGTATAATATTGTATTTACCGTTTTTTTTAATATATATATAAAATTAGTTCTCTATAAAGCTGATTTAATATTTCAACCAGCAGACTGGTTTTTATTAGAAAGCACAGCAAAATGGGTCTTCTTTTATTAGTATTTTTATATTTCCTTGAGTTAGTTCATATATATATATAAATAATAGAAAAGAGAAGATAATACACATGTAAATAGAAATAACCTTTAACCTTTGATGTTACCAAAAATTTATTAATTACTACTAATTGGTAATTCCTAAGGCCAAACCAATTTTTTACTCAAATCTATAATAGCACTTTTGTTTGAGTTTTCTGTCAAAGTAAAAAGGGTTCATGGAAAAATTTAATTCATTAATATATATATATATATACACTCACTCTTTGGTCAGAATATTAATACAAATGAAAATATAATGAATGAAATTAATTATAGAATTAAATTTGGACTGAGCACTTTTGCTAAAAATAACTTAATATTGAAAAGACTATGCCCATATGCTTGAAAAGGTTTCTATCAGATATATTTTACCAGTTCTTATTTATGAATCTGAGATTTGAACACTTAACAAAAGAACAATGCAGACATTTCTGATCTCTAAACAAAATATGGAAGGATATATATTAGGAAACTAGAAGAAATCTAAAACAAAATATATATGTGAAAAAATAAACACTTATTACTGATATCATTTAATAAAATATGAGATTGAAATGGATCTGGTATGAACACATGACTAGAAGACATGATAATAGATGGATAGTTGATGCTTTAAATTCGATCCTAAGAGAGTGCAAAAGATTTAGAAAAAAAATACATGAGAGATGGATGGATGAAAGGAAAGTTTGCTGGTGGGTTGTGGAGATAAAAAGTGAGGGATCAGTGTATCCTGGATATTGAACTTGAAGAGATCATTTTGCAGTGGATCAATAATTGTTAATATATATATATATATATAATTCACAAATCACATTAATTCTTTAAGCTGGGGTTTATAATTAATGATTACAATATCTTATATACAACCTTTAGTAACTGTTTTTATCTGCTCAGAGCTCCATCAAGTTCCTGTTAATTTGTTTCTTGGAATTTTTTATGATAGGATTCACTGAAACTACTATTAAACTTATTTCCTGAAAGTTTTTACCTCCTATTAGAGAGAACTCATTGAGATATATTTCACTAAGATCTAGGTGCAGTGCTCTCAGATCCAAGGCTCCTCACTGACAAAACTCATAAGCCAGAAACTAGTTTGGATATATTGGATGAGTAGGCACTAGATAGGGATTTTATGCACAAGCTTCTGGCATCCGTATGGAGAGAGTTTTGCCTATTTTAACAACAGTTATGAGCAAGCATGGAATATAGTGATCATGTGATGTTTAAAGATAAAACACGTGACAAAGTGGTTAAGACATCTGCCTTTCATGACTTATAATTTGAATCAAGGGTATAACGATCTCAAATAATCATCCATCTAATTTCTAATTAAAAAGTAAAAGTTTCAGATTAATTTAAACTCATCAGATAAGTGTAGAAGCAATATGATTATACTATGAACTGACCTTAAACACTGGTGTTAAGATGTTATACTTCTATAACAGCAAGCTTATTTTTCCCATTATATTCAAAATTTATTATTTTATTATTTTACTAAATCCATGTTTTATCTTATAATCAAATATTTTATATTCATGATCGCAATAATAAAAATAAATGTAATTTAATTACTATCACTCTTTTTTTTTTTGTTTATAATAATAATGGTATTACATATAGTATTAATATAATTATCTGTAAATATGTTTTATGGTTGATTTTATATTTATGTACGTCTTTGAGAATGACTATTAATCAATCTGATTTGGCATATTTAGATTTTTTATGTACTGAGAATTTCTTTATTTATTTTTATGACTTTCAAGATAGATGATAAATAATAATTTTAATTTGTTCAATTATTTTGATTTACTGTTATGTCAGACCTTTATAACTATCTTCATTTTATAGAATTATGCCGAATTGTATAAGAGTGTATGTGTATATATATATATATTACAAGGATCAATGGTTTTAGGAATATACAAAAAAAATCATTATGAAAAAGTCATAGATAAAGTTTTAAATCATATTGTAGAAATCAGATCATCATCATCATTTTCAGACATTATCAATCCACTGCAGGATTAAGGTTCTTCACAAGTTTGATCCAGATACTCTGATCCCTTGTTTCTTTTTTTCTACAATACCCTGCCAAACTGTCCTATTTCATTAAACTATCTCACATGTGGTTTCTTTCAAGGCTTTTTGCAAGTTCTTGGAGTCCAACATAAAACATCAACTGTCCTATTATTAAACAGGCAAAACTCTCCATACTGTAGAGCCACCCTGTGACAACCAGAGTAACCAATGGATGTCAGGGTGGCACTACTGTATGGAGAGTTTTGCTTGTATAATAACAGTTAAGTGCTAACATAAGAGATGGTGATCATGTGATGTCCTATTATTATTATTTTTTAGCAATATGACCAATTTAAAGCTGCTATAGTTTATTTACTATCATCTGTTTTAGTAATAAGTGCAGAACCAGCTCCATTTCAGTTTCTTGTTTCATTGCCAGTGATATTTGTTTGCTGTCTCTCACATGTATTTCATTTTTAATCTCTTCTTGTTACATGTGATGTCATTTTTACATACTTCATTATGTGATCTGAGGTCTCTGCATTAATCTTCTGTTAAGTGTCCAAGTCTTAGGAGTATATGTAATAATTGTAAAAGCATATATTAAAAACCATCCTTTTCAAACACATAGGCATATTTTCTTTTGATATTGTTCTTTCTAGTGAAAGCTCTCCATGCAAGTTTAAATATATGATTAACTTCATCTATTATATTTCCATCTTTATTAATAAACTGATCTTTGTATTTGTTAATTTCTTTCAATTCATGATAATCAATCTTTATTTTGTTCTTCTGAGGAAATCCATGGTTCATTGATTTATTATCTTTAGTCCTACTTTTTTACTTTCATCTGAAATATCTTCTGGAGCTCTGGAGAATAATTTGCAAAACCAATCACATGATTTTTAAAATATAGATGACTTCAATAATCTTCATTTACTTTTATTCATTTAGTTTCCATTTTAAACAAAACACTTTGTGTAAAACTGCTGTAAAACGTTTTGGAAATATAGAATCATCTTGATATACATCTTTCTCATTTTTGGTATTCATAGTGTTATCATGTTATGTAATTATTTTTGTTGTATCTTTGTATATTTTCTTCAGAATATCACAATATCCTGGATCTATATCTTGATGATCCAATGCTTTGATCACTGTAGAAAGGTTTACAGAATCAAATGCCTTTTCATAATCTACAAATCCAAAACACAATGGCAACTCATATTTATTGGGGTTTTTAACTTCTCTCAATACATGGATGTAATTTCATGTTCTAAACCCACTTTCAAATTCAGTTTTTTCTTTTGATTAGTTAGAATTCAAAGTTTTCTGAAGATGAGTCGTAAATATCTTGAATTTGCATAAATTCTATAAAAAAAACTGATAGGTCTGTAATTTATAATATTTTCTTTATCATTTTTCTTAAATATTAATATTAATTTTGCATTTCCAATCATCTGGTTCATATTTATCATTTAAACATTTGGTATATAACTTGCCAATTTTTTTTCTATTTCTTCACTAGCTTCTTTTAAAAGAACAATTAAAATTCCATACTTCCTGTAACTTTTCTCCTCTTCATAGACTTAATTGCATGTCTCACTTTTTCATGTAAAATGCTGGGCAAGTCAGAAGATGTAATAATTGAAGCTACTTTGTTTTCTTGTTTTTTATTACTGTTATCATTAATCTTCTATACATTTTATTATGTCATCTTTCTTTTTAATAATAATTCCACTTTTTTTTAATTGCCAAAATAAATTTTCTTCCAATACTGAGATGTTTTATAATTTTGACAATTGTGTTATTTTCTACAGCTTTCCTTGCCAATTCACAATTAAAATTTGTTTTAACCTTATTAATTCTTTTTTGTATTGTTTAAAAAAAAAAACTCTAGATATTTAATCCTCTTTAATGAATCGTTTTTAAAATGTTTATATTTTTTTATTTTCTTCATATATTCTCTTGTCTCAGTAGAAAATTTACTTCAAATTTCTGCATTTTTGTATCAGTTATCTCTCTTTCAATTCTTGATACAGCATCAGTTATCTTCTTATTGATATCAATCAAATTGGAAGTAGTTTCAAAGTCTGTTAATATTTTGAAATGATTAGCAAAACAAATTAAGAAATAGAGTAGTATCTTTGTTTTCACAACTTCTATATCTGTGTTTTTAAGGTATTATTTCAAAAAATATAAAATAAAAAAATTAGAATATAATATTTAAAAAAACACATGTTAATTTTATAAGTTTTAATTTTTTAACTAAAGACTATGAAAATTTCACAAGAAAATTGTTGATGTAATCTTTCATAATAAAGCATTAACATTACAAGAACAATTTTATAGTTTTTGTCTTTTTTTAAAAAAAGTGTAATGAAGAATACTTAACCTTTATCTACTTCTATTTGACCTTTTATTTTAAAAAAGAAAAAAATAAAGGATTCCATTTATTTAATATATATAATGTTTTTGTGAAAATATTAATATAATATATATATAGTTGAAATCTTAAACTGGATTCCAAGAGATTGTAAAAGACCTGAAAAGAGACCATGTGTGAGATGGATGGATGGATAAAATAAGAAAGTATGCTGGGGTTAGAGATCAGAGAAATTAGATTGAACTTGGAGAGATCTTCATTCTTCAGTGGATTGATACTGATTGAAAATGATGATGATGATGATGATGATGGTAATGACATGTTTAAACAAAGATACAGTATTAACTTTATTATAAAATTGCTAATTATAGTTTTTTTTTGTTGGTGATGGTAACGATATTTTTTTTTTTAATAAAATTATGTTAAAGTTGTGCATACATACTGTGTAGATATACTTTAGAAGACTGTACTATAACTGTATGTTAATAATGCTTATTTTAAATGAATAATTATTATATAAGCCAAACTGTCATAAATATGGGGAAGTAATTGATTTATCACAACATAGAACAAAGAGAAGAAAAAAATAGTGATAATTTTGAAGCAGATAATATGTCTTGCTGACATGTTGTTTGCAGATACTAAGCTAAAAATAAGTTTTTAATAGTATTGACATTACAAAAATGTAATTTAAAAAAATTAATATTAATTATTAAATTATGGTCATCTATCACTAACATTGATATAATTCTCCAAAATAAAGATAATGACTTCATAGATATTTACAACAATGTGCTATTGAAATGTCTTTTATAAATATAAACTCCAGTTCATATTTTTCTATAAATTTTAATTTTATATATAAAATTATTTTCTAAAATAAAAAAATTATATAAATAACTTAAATAATTATATTAATAAAATTAATAATTATGTATGACAGTTTTTTTTTTAATTTAAAACATTTTTTTTTAAATGAGACAAAGTAAAGCGACAGATTTTATGAATATCCTTAGACTAATTATTTTTGTCTTCACAAATTTTGTCATACGTTTTTTTAAAAAATGACTCATTTAAACTATGTTTTTCCAAAATATTTTTAAACTCAGTTTTGGTTTCTCTAGAGAAATCTTAATGGCATTAAAATCTATGAAAGAAGCAGTTATTTTAGACTGGCATCTACAAGAATTTATAACTTTTTACAAACAAGAAAATTGTTTGAGATTATTATCAAACAGCTAGCAGTTCTTTTTTTACAATAAAATTATTCATTATTTCTCAAGACTTAAAGCTAACTTTTTCAATATAAAATTTCAGTCTTAATATATGAAAATTAATATCAAATCATCATATACTAAAAAGATTATATGTTGATTTATTTAGCTAAAGGATTTGTTTAGACAGCTAATTAATACAAAGCCTTCTAAACTAATCATTAAGATTCCAAACAGAAACAGATTCACTAGTGACTTTTGTTAATTACATTATCTTGGGTTACAACTGTATCAATCAGAGGTTATTAAATTTCATTTTTGAAATTGATATATATAGTTATCATGGGTGTTTCTTACTCTGTTGGTGATCCTCTTGTATTATCTCAGAAGATTAAATGTAATTGACATTACTGTTGAATCTAGAAGAAAAAAATTTATTTGGACCTCTCAAGAAATTCATTTCTTATACCATAATTCTTTTATTGTTTGAAAGAAATCTTGGTAGAATAACCAGAAAGCATATCTTGATTTGTTATCCTGGATTATTGGAAAATCTCAATTACTATATAGCTTTATTATATAATGACTATTCTTATTTTTGCAAAGTCTCTATCTTGTGCATTGGTTTGAGAGTATCCTTCATATTCAACAAAACATTGTTGAAGTATTAAACAACATTATACCACATGTATATAGGTTGTAATTCTCTTCTGATTAAAAAATTACATACAAATACTGTGTTAGTATATTAAAATATAGAATTATATACGTTTTTTATGCATTTTCTATGAAGCAACTTGTTTTCTAATATCTAATGGAGGGATATAGAAAAAGGGAAGGAGCCATGGCAAAGAAGGAAAGGAGTTTGAGTATGTCAGTAACATTTCTTATATTTAATTGCATATTTATAGGTTAACCACAAATACTTTTTTCCCATATATATATACACACACAATATTCATCCATAAAATATTTTGTTGTTCAGAAAGTTGTCTTTAAAATAGTTTCCCAGAGCAGTTCTCTTTGTTCTCTTTTAGAACTATCTTCTGAAAGCTTGAGTGATCAGGGTATTAAATGGCAGTGCTATTATATTTCCATCCCCATACCGGTTTCTGTTATGACTTTCATCAGGAAGGAATTAGAATTCAAACATGAAATGAATGTATGTATATCTAGTAATTATGTTTTAATTTCTTTATGCTATTCAAGCTAATAATCTATTCCAAGTGAATGATGCCCTCCAATTCAAGAAGGTTATTCCTAAAAATTATTTTAGATTAATCTTTGATACATAAAGAAAATATATTTGGCTATGGTCCAAGGTTATTCCTAAGTGGTATGGAATAAATACATGTTGCCAAAGATGATATTCAATTTATGACATGTTTTCCTGTTTTTACATTAAAAATTATAAATTTATATTTAAAATCATTTTTTATTTTGCAGAAAGATGTCTTTTGTGAAGTCAAAGTAATAAGATCAGCATACATGAATTTTCTACATTCAGTTTCTGAAAGATTATTGGTGAATATATGAAATAATGTGAAAAAACTAAATACTTTCATAAATCATTCTGTAAAATTTTGTATCAGACATGATTATCCCTTTTACTGATAAGATTGTTAGACAGTAAATTTTGATTCACTCTTAACAAAAAAGGTATTTGAAATGCAAGTGAAAGTGTAAACTAGAGCATTTTTTAAATAATTGAGAGTAGAAAGAATATTTAATTATATTTACATGTATACATAGTACAAGAAATTACTAAGTCGGAATTTAAATTTAATACAATTTATTGCACCAAGTATACTTTCAGTGCTTTTGCATCATATTCATGGTTAGTCTGCTGAGAACATTAATTTCATATCATATTCCTGCTGAGAACATTAATTCTGCATCATATTCATGGTTAGTTTGCTGAAAACATTAATTTCACGTCATATTCATGGTCAGTCTGCTGAGAACATTAATTTTGCATCATGTTCATGGTTAGTCTGCTGAAACATTAATTTGGCATCATATTCATGGTTAGTCTGCTGAGAATATTAATTTTACGTCATATTTATGGTTAATCTGCTGAGAACATTAATTTTTTGCTGATTTGAATGCTGTTTGATTTTTGTTTCATTATGGATTTATTTCATGATATGAACCATGCCTCTTTTGTTTTACATTTGCAATCATTTCTCTCTTTGCCCATAATTTTAAAAACACTCAGATTACAACTATGACCATATTCTCTTTCATGATTATAAAAATCTGTTGAGTTAGTAGTATCAGTCTGTATCTTATATTTTTATACATTAGAGAATGATGGGTCATTCTAGTTCTAAGGTTTGCCCTTGTCTCACCATAGTATACATATGGATCATCTTTTTGGCTGCAGTTTATGGCATGTACCACATTGGGCCAGTTCAATCTTATTCTTGGTGTTGTTAATAAGCTTATTTAATTTTATGGTGGTTCTGAATTCAATATTAAATTTGTCTGAGCAAATTTGTATTATTTTATTACCTATATGTGATAAATATGATAAAGTAATCCAACTTTTGTTATTGTCTCTATGACTGACAGTTTTATTAATTACTTTTGTTTTGAATTGGTCTATATATATTTGGATATGTGTGTTCTGTTATATCTTGCTTTTATCAAGTCAGCCACATTTTACGTCATTATTTCAATCAGATTCATAATGACAAATAATAATTGCAGTATAAAAAGTGTTTTAATCTTGCAAATTTATGAGATGTGTGTACTTGTGATTTTACATCTATCTAACATCTTATATGGGAAGGGGGGGGTTAATACTCATTTTATATTGGAGTGCATTATGGGCGTGCTTTAATTTTAAATCCAGATATTGGATTTGAAAATAAAGAATGCATGGTTCACTACACAAAATGAATATGTAATGAACCAAAAATCAAACAGCATTCAAATCAGGAAAAAATTAATGTTCTCGGCAGATTAATCATGAATATGACATGAAAGCATTGAAAGTATACTTGGTGCAATAAATTTTATTAAATTTAAAGTCTTAGTTATACTGACAAAGTATCAAAATATAGTTACTTAATAGAAGATATTTAGAGACATGGTATACATATATTTGATTACTTTGCCCATGATCTGGGAATCAAATTCAGGTAAATTCTGGGAATAGTTTGTGGTTTAAATAAAGTTAATGTCTTTTTTAATGAGTCAGCCTTTAACCAATCCATTTAGTCATTCAATTATTGGACAATGAATGGCTTTGGACATTTCCTTAGCTATGAAAAATTACCTAGCAGTTTTACTAGCCAGATGAATATTGTATCATCTTTATTGTCTCTCTATAAAGGAATTGTGTGAAACTTTTTTCTTGCAGTTGTTATTTTTCATCTTGCCATAGAATATATAGTTCAGTCCTAGAAGACGTTACAAATTTATAGATTTGTTATATTCATCAAAATAGTCTCAAAGTATACCATACAATTACAACTTCTTTGTTTTGGGAGAAGTTGAGTTATTGAACTATGATTAGGATTTAAAATGAGAGAAGTTCAGGAAACTTATAGGATAATGGCAATTGTGCAACATTTCCCATTTAATTTGATAAAGAGGCAGTGACCCCCAAAAATAAAAAACTTCAACATAGTCAGTTGATATACATATATAATTAGATATTTTCATGAAATTATTGTGATATAAATAACAATAATTAAGAGATTATGTCCATATAAACAAACTGAGATAACTTTAGTTGTATTTATATATTGGGATAATAAAACTAAAATACAATAATCACAAATTTTCAGAGATAAGTTTTCTTCTAATGTTGCTAGGAAACTATCAATTACTAATTTATCTACATAATATATATATATCTATAATTGTAATAAAATAATTATTTGATTAAATGATAATAATATATTTTATAAATATCTATAGCAGGGGTGGCCAGCTTTTGTGTTTATAAGATCTACTTTTCATTTTTAAAATGTGTTGCGATCGACTTGTTGGCATAGGCGATCGACAGGCAGTCTAAGTGGAGGGAGGTGTGAAATACATACTATTTTTTTTTTTTCTACCTAGTAAAACATAAATATTTAACGGGCCAAAAAACTCATGTCCGGGGAATTAAAGCAACATGAGTAATTTATTAACAATATTTATTAATTCAAATTAGCTACATTAAGTCAAGATTAAAAATATTATTTTCAATAATGTTACGACTTAATGGACTTCACCTATCTAGAATTGAAAAAAAAATTAGAACAAAAACAAAAATACTTGACAATCTTGACTTAATTTGTTTCACTCGTTATCCGACAGCTCTTACCAGATTGGCCTCGCGATCGACCAAAATTGACTTTGCGACCGATCGATGAATTACGATCGACTTGTTATCCACCCCTGATCTATAGTAAACCACAGAAGTTCTTTCAATTATTATTATTTACATCATATATATGTTTGTAAAATTATTATAAAATAATTAATTAAATGATAATATGTTTTACAAATATCTAGACTAAACCACAGAAGTTAATTCAGTTAATTTTTTAACCATTTTCTACTATAAACCATATAATTTTTTTAAACATCTTCTATTATAAAACATTTAAATTCAAATTTACTGGAAGTAAACATGATTACGTCATATTCTAAAAATCATGAATTTTAACGTTAGCCCACTATCTGTTAATTAAAGCTATTCCCTATTAATTGCCTCTTTTTTTATTATGGTTTCTCTCTTTATAAAGTATTTTTATATTTTTTCATAAAAAGAAAAATTAAGGAAGAAATTTTGATAGATAGAAATATATCTTTAATTAACTGGAAATATGATAATGTTAAAATCATAAATTGTGGAATATGATATGAAGATGTTTATTTTCATTAAATTTGAATTTAAATTTCGGGAAAATATTAAAATTTCTTCATAATGAAAGAAACCATAATTAAAGAAAAATTAAGAAGGCTATTTCAATAATTTAAAATAGGATGTGTTTAATTAACAGACAATAGGATAAAATTAAAATTAATGAATCTTGGGATGTGATATGATGACATTTATTTCTGCTCAATTTGAATTTAAATGCTTTGTAGTTGAAGAAGTTTACAAAATTAACTGCATATATATAAAATATATTATTATGATTATAAGTTACATTTTTATTACAATAAGTAATATATAACAAACATTTTATGTTATTTATGTATATATTCTATTGGTTTATTAAGCTTTGACTATTAATATTTGAGTTATATATATAAAGATTAGTAATTAGCTCATGTTAGAGTAAATTGTTAGTAAGCAAAAGTTTCTGATTTAATCATCAATTGGATAAAATGCAACCTTAAATTCTCAACTATTGCTGAGGCTTTTGTGATATATTATACTCATTAGAACTAGGACAGAAATAGTGTGGATAATGAAAGAATCTCTCAAGCTGAATATATATTAAAAATTGCAATTCACAACTAAGTGAAATAAAACTCATAAAATGAGTATTAGACTAAAGAAAACAATGAATGACATTGATGAAGTACATTATTATATAAGAATGAGCATGAACCAAATGTTTAAAAAGATATTCTACTGTAATGTGAAATCAAGGTGAAAAAGAACAATAAAAGGGCAATGAGAATAAGCATTTCAATCAATTTTATTAACCATTAATACTATCTGTCCAACTAATATATACTTAAATAGAAATTATCAATTACAATGACTTAGAAGGACTAATATATCTTTTAATGGTAACACAATGCAGATTAGATTCTAATACTTAATAATTTCAATCATTATTAGAATGGTAAAAGATAAAAATAATTTTGTTGAATATATTTAGTTATCCCTGCTGTAAATATTTTCTTTTACCTGCTGTGATCTAGTGAAAAGGAGAAAGTGGACAGGTTAATGTAGTCATCACAAGTTTTCTTAAATGGCCTGCCATTAAAATCCACTCTGATAAGCAAGATTTGATTAGGTTGATTTATTTTTCATTGACCACACACTAACATAACTTTCTGTTAAATAAATAACATTATAATTAAGGCAGCTGACCTTAAAACTTAAAATGTCAGTTTGTAATTAATATTTTTCATAAAAGTTTATTTAAATAGTCAAAATAAGAGTCATAGATCACATGACCCTATCTCTTAAGCTTGTATGTTATAAACAATAAGGATTGTCAAATCCTCTACAAGCTTTGTGATAAATGCTTAGTCAGAGCCAGCACTTAAAATATCTCTGTCAGGAACCCCTCCCCAAACCTCTGACCATGGTTTTGTGCTTTGGCACTCCTCTGAGAGGTGTCAGGGTAGGTTCAGACACTAGATCTAAAAATACCAACCCAAAGCCAAGCACTTATCTAAAAGTTATCTATTGAGTGGAAAATCTGAAATTTTCAGACATCTACATGTCTTCAAACCCAGCTATCCAACTCAAATAGCTATATGGGGCTGATAGATCTTCAGCCATACCATATAGTAGTTATCTTAGCAATATAAAATTGCATAAGACTTAGGGGAGAGACTATAAATAGTCAAAATAAGAGTCATAGATCACATGACCCTATCTCTTAAGCTTGTAAGTTTATAAACACCAAAGTCACATGCCAATAAGTGTGAGTAATCAAATGACTTTATTGCTTTGGAGTTTGTAAAGAGTTTAAGCTATGAAGGTGTTAAGATTGAAATAGATACAAGGACCTTCAACTCCAGAGTCTGGCATTCTACAATTGTCCTAACCCATATAGCACAGTATTCAAAAAACATAGGATATAGTTGTTACTATAAGTTATGAGATCTTTGAAATTGGAAACTATTGGATATTCATCTGAACAAACATCCAATAGTTTCAACTTCAAATGATAATATATTTTATAAATATCTATAATAACTACAGAAGTACTATCGGTTAATTGTTTAACCATCTTCAGTTATAAAGCACTTAAATTCATATTTAGAAAAAGTAAATATCATATCCCAAGATTAATGAATTTTAATCTTAGTACATTGTCTGTTAATTAAGAATATTCTATTTCTAATTATCAAAAGTGCCTCCTTAATTTTTTTTTCATTATGGTTTTTCTCATCATGAAATTAATAATTCATGGTTTTTAACATTAGCACATTGTTTGTTAGTTAAATATATTCTATTCCTATTTATCAAAATGTCTTCCTTAATTTATAGAAGAAATTGAAAGGTTTGGATTTGATGTTCAATCTCTGGGTATTGATAACATATGCTTTGCCTGGAATTAAACTGTCTGTACTTGAGAAAAAACGGTGACATTCCATAAACCAAACTTACTTGCATTGGTAAATTATTATAGTAATGCATGTACATAACTGAGTCAAATTAATTTGTACATAGGAAATTAAACCAATAACTACATGGACTTTTTTAAAAAGATATTTTCTAATTTATTCAGGTAAATCTGTCATCACAAAATTTGTAGCTAAAATTTAAGTTCATTTGAGTCTGGCAATGTATTACTTAAAAGTATTTGCTTGTAGTAATTATGTTAAAAATTTAATAATTTCTTATTATATATATTTAAATATCAAGTATATGCATGGAATTAACATCTATAAGTAGGAACTTTTAGAATTACACTCTTATATTCAAAATGAAAACAATTTAAAAAGATTTTTTCCTGCCTCCGCCTTTTGTGGCTCTTCTGGGGGTGGTGTCGGTTGGGGGGGGGGGGGGGGGGGGGGGGGGGGGGGGGGGGGGAAATTTTCAATGACTTAAATAAAAGAAGAGTAAAGAATAAAGACGGAAAATATTTTAAAAAAATACATATAAATTTAATTTTTCTTAAAAATATTTCAGAAGTGTTTATATTTCTAATCAGTAATTATATTTTGTGAACCATAATCACTTAACAAGTCCTCTGGCATCCATTGATTACTCTAAGAATTTACAGTGGTAAATATTCACATATAATGCTTTTGGGAATAACTCATTGCAAATATTTATATACACCTAATTCTGTTTTCACATAATAGATTGGATCTCAAAAAGTAAGTGTAAACAAAAAAAAATTGTAAAAAAAATTCATTGTACATATGGAAAATTAGAAGATGGGTTCCAGACTTAGGAAATCTATAAAAATAATGTGTAATTAGTTATTCTCAAAAGCATTATATATAAATATTTGCCATTGTAAATTTTTATTTATTAAATATATGGAGGTATATTGTCTTTTCAGTTTTAGAGAGAATTAAGGGTATAATTTTAAATTTTATCTGCTATAACTCATCTGGCTGATTTATTTCTGACATCCATTTACAAACTTGTAAATATTCTCACCATGAATGATAATAATGATCATTGTTTATATTTTATTATTATGCATGTGATTACAATGAATCATTATTCTTCATGTTAATATTTTATATTATGTTTAATCATGAGCACAAGCTGTAATAAATTATAAACCAAGGACAAAAAATCTCTGAATAAAGCTTTCAGGCTTTTTTTTCCATATGTCGTAGCATCGGCCGGGAGGCGAACCCGCAACAACCGCCTGCAACCAACTACCCACCTGCAAGGCGTCTGTGCCGACCTCTCAGCCAACAATGCTTGACAGCTTTCTTTATTAAGCATTTTATTCTCTGTCTCTCAATAGACTTTTAGTCCTGTTGAATAGTCTAACAAATTTTTATCTGGACCATATAATACTGTTAGTATGGTTGTATAAAGGCATTGTTTCACTTGTGAATTTGTTCAGTTTTAATGTAATAGACTCTGCATCATTAAAAATAGTAGTAAAGTATCTGAAGGTTGATGAATCACTGCTCAACATTATCACTTTTGCTGCTCAAACTAACATTTGGACATTTATTTATATAGCACTACCCTCGTGTATAAGAGTAATCTGTTATTCTTCTGTATATCTTATCTCTATATTTTTATTATTAAATGCCATTAAGTTGACATTAACTCCTTATGATAGTATGAACAGCATTTTTTTTCAAAATGCCTATTTTCAATTTAATTTTTCAGACTGCTCAAAAATATTCTTTATTATATTAGCATACTCTCCATACAGTACTGCCACCAAGTGCGAGCCTTAATAACCAATGGATGCAAAAAGATTTGTGTATAAAATCTTTATCTAATATCTATTCATACAATATCCTAGACTAGTTTCTAGCTTGTGGCTTTTTAAGCACAAACTAGAAACTAGTAATATTAGATGACTAGGCACTAGATAGGGATTCGGCCTGCTCATACAATACTCCAGACTAGTTTCTAGCGTGTGGCTTTTTAAGCACAAGCTAAAAACTAATCTGGGAATATTAGATGTCTAGGCACTAGATAGGGATTCTATGTATAAACTTTCTTGCATTCATTGATTATGAACGTTTACTTTTGATGGGACTACTGTATAGAGAATTTGCTAATGTTATTAACATCATGTGTAAGCATTTAAAATGGTGATCACGTAATTCTTTATTACAGTGATGGATTTTTTCCATCTTATTGCTAATTATTCTGCCCCCCTCCCCCCCAATAACAAACATTATACACTTTCCTTATAAAATAGGACAATGAAACAAAAAATATCTCTGTAAAAAAATGTATTTTTACAAGAGGAACTCGTGAAGATTTATAACAGAAATTTAAAAACTTATCGCAATAAAAGTTATAATCGTTATAATCGTCTTCATGACCTTTTGAATAGCTCGTTATTAACACTTAATAATAATTATATTTTTGTGAAAATAAATTTTATTATGTATTTAACAATAGCTAAATCGATATTATTTCTATAATTAGTTTTATTTTGCAATATTGATTTCCTTTTCGAGTTACTTTTGTCTGGGATTATATTAAAACTAAGAAGTTACTAGATCTAGCAGTAAGAATTAATTAGTAGCTAAAGGATAGAAAATAAATCTTTCAAATTTCTCACTATAATCGAATAAATAATCTTTTTTAAAAATGGTTATATATATATATGATAAACGGGAATAATTCATGACGTAATAATAGCACATCTGTAGCAAACATAACAGTAGAAAACTCTCTATATAGTGGTGCTACTAAATGTTAAGCCTTAGAAATTAATGGATGCAAGAAGTCTTGTGCATAAAATCCATATCTAGTGCCTATTCATACAATATCTCCAAACTAATTCCTAGCTTGTGGCTTTCATCAGTGAGGAGCCTTGGATTAGGTATGGTGTTCTCAAATCCAAGCCATCATTGATGAAAGCCACAAGCTAAAAACTAGTCTGGAGATATTGTATGAGTAGTATGGTGGGCATTAGACAGATTTTATGCACAAGCCTTTTTGCAATCATTGATTACTAAGGCTCACACTTGGTGGTACTACTGTATGGAAAGTTTGCTACTGTTATTAACAACCTGTAAAGGTGTATGAAATGGTAATCATGTGATGTTTTTGATAGTATATCTGCCTGTTATGCCCATGACCTGGGTTTGAATTAAGGATGGGAAAATATGAAAAATAAGGTAATTATCTCAAATAAGCATTAAAAATTAATTTAAAAATTGGTATCTATCTATTTTGGGCTGGAAATTTAAAGGATGAGAGGTAGCATTTTAACCTCTTCAATCAGAATTATGGAAAGCTTGATGAATAGCAGCTTCTCTTTTACTCTTCTTCCTTTGAGACTTATTAGAAAGTTTTTGGCTCAGTACAGGCTAAAAATACAAGAGCTGAGTACCCTAAATCAACTAATATGCAACAAATATATACTGTGACAGTATATGCCATTCCATTATTTTAAAATTAGAATAAAAATGGTTTTAAGTTCGTAAATAAAAAAACTAAAAGCTAAAATTAAAGAATTGTTCAATGTACATATATATATATTCGCACAGATGCAAAACTTTAAAAATTATTTTCTTTTTAAAAAAAAAAATATTTGAATGAAGTACAAGATCTAAAGATAAAATATTTTTGTAAATAAAAATGATGTGTTATTAATTATCAAAAAGTAAGCTAACCCTTGGGGATCTTATATAAAAAAAGTCAGATGAAATATAGATAAGAGAACAAAAATAAATTAAATGTCCAATAGAAGCAGCAATGAAGGCTCGGACCATAATGAAAAATTGGAACCGGAAACCATTGTTCAGTGAATCCGGATGATTGGTATAAAAGGAAAAATATTGAAATTAAGAACAGTTCCAGCTTGATTTTGTGAGAAGAGCAATAAGATGCACTTGTCGCTCTCTCTCACTTATTTCAAATGAAATGACTGTATTACCAGAATTGAACCAGCTAAGACCACCTTCAGATAGACCGGTCTTCAAATAAAGACTTTGTGGAAATTGACACCAGGAACCAGGAGCTCTTCTACTGTAAGATATAAATGGAAAATTTTTACTATGAGTAATTAAGAACTTTAAAGATTTGACAAGCTAAACATAATTTTTTTTAAAATGAACTTTAATCTGACTTTACAAATCAATTATTAATGTTTAATTTTTATACACATGAGTTTGCTAAAAATCATTTCCAGTTTTTTTTTTTATTAATGTTTGTTGTATAAATTATTTAAATGCATTAAATTTAAGTTTTTGTTTTCATATTTGATTAGAATATATAGACATTCGGTAAATAATGATACCTTACAGTGAGTATCTAAAATGTATTTATTCGGATGTCTTTTTAGTTATTGGTGTCAATGCGGCATCTTATGATGAATGCCATTGGGTTTCTTGTAAATTTCCCTCTGCAATTCCATCAATGACTTTATTTGATCATTTATGTTTATTTTGAAATGTTTTTAACCGTGTAATCTATGTAGCCGATCTATACTCAACATTATAAAACAAACTTTTATAAAATTCATCTGTGCAAAATTATATAAATGTTAAAATTAAGTTGGGCATGAATGGCTATATAGATTTGTAAAGTTATATTAATTAATTAAGGGAAGGTTAATCTTAGGCTATTGGTTTCATAGTTCGATTGGGTCAATGGATTGGATATATCAGTGTAATTAGTAAATGTAGTATGAGGTCCGCCACATGCAGGATCTTTATTATATGCCACACACCCCTTTTTGCCTATGGAAGGGGATAGTAAGATGGAAAATGCAGTCCCTTCCTATGGAGTTTTTTTTTTTTATTGTTCATCTTGCCAAACAGATGTAGCATTCCTGTCTGGATGAGAGTCAATGTCTTCTCTAACCATGCTGTTCAGATGTACATTTCTGACAGTATAGTATTTGTACTGTCATATTTCATGCTTCATTGAATACATCGATGTATCAGATGGATTGATATCGGTTTGACTGCGAACTTTTGGCCTAAGGTTAAATAAGGAATAAAATATTTTCTTTTCAAATGCAATCTATGTAGTTTATTCGTACTCAACACTCTTAAAAAAATATTATTAAATTCATCTGTATGGATGGTTTAAAATTTTAAATAATAATTTAAATTCAAAAGTTAATATTAAAATCTAAGATAATAAATGTTATTCCTCAAATTTTAAATGATTATATATGTGCGTTAATGTTGTTTGTGCTTTAATTACTGGCAATGGCTTTTATTTTTTTATATTTAAGATATAAATTAAATAAAGTTATATATATTATCTCTCTGTCTCCACTGAGCTAGTGACTGGGGCTAACGGTCTAAATATAAAATAAATTTTTTTCTTAACTTACGTAATTGCCTACTCTATAAAGTTTCCAGGTTCAAATGCCTGGTGGCGCCCTGCAGTGCAGATACAGTAAGACTCCAACTCCCAGACCATTATAATACATATATAAAGATTTCAAAATATAACATTTATTTGCATGTCTACATATAGTTTACATATAATGCAATATTGTAGAATATAACTTAAAATAATAACAAAACAATAATAATAGTTAGTTCTTTATTTTTTCATGCCATTCTTTATGATATATTCAAACTTTAAAAACTTTGTATAGGTTTATATGCTTTTCTGTAGTCTTTCAATGTTTTGTGTGTGAATCCCAGTTGCTGGATTCCCGAATTTTATATCTGTGATTCACATGAAAATAATCTTAACTGGCATTAGGAAGTTATGAAAAGAAAATCAAAAGAACAAAAATAAACACTACATATACTTATACACTTAAAATCAAATGAAGTGAAGTAACTCAGAATGTAGAAATACTTGGATGAAGCAAAAATGCAATTGAAATGAAAGCTGTCATCAGAAATAAATCTGGACAATATCTGCAAATGTCAAAATATCAAAACAAAAAACCATGTTTTGATAAAAAGAAACATGTTTTCACATGAGATCAGATAATATCTCAGGGTTTATTTTGCTTAAATTTGATGTGATCACAAGATTACACATTTATTATGGATGTGAAAAGGCGTACCATCTTCCCTATGTTGCAGGACTATTATTTTTCCCAGTAGTCAGTTGTTTCTTATCCAAAAGTCCAAGCAATATTATTCAATTAAATCAGTAGTACACAGCCTTTTTACACTTACCCCATACTCAATCTGAAATTTTATGTGACCCATTGTATGTGGCTACTATCCTATAATAAGCATATAAGGATAATAATAATAAAAGTCATTTACCACATACAAAAATATACTTTATATTATATTTCAGTATGTATGATTTGATATAAGATCTTTAAAAAAAACTGCATGTAAACAAAAAATAACCATTAGAAACCAATCAACACTTAGACAATTCCCATATAGATAATCTAAAATTTCAAACTGTTATCAAGGCAACCTTCTTTTAACAATAGAAGTGGAATCCCCCCTCTATTAATGGTTTCATATATTTATATAGACATTAAAGATTGCAACTTGACCACAGAAACTGAAATTATTGATACAGACAGGTTAAAATAAACCTCCTTAAACAGGTAAATATAGCCTTGTTTTGAATGCAGACTAATAGTCAATAGTAACATTACAAATTTGTAATTATAATTTTCAAATTGCATCCAGAGGTGGGGATTCCATCTCTATTGTTAAAAGGAGGGTTGTCTTGACAACAGTTTGAAATTCTTGATTGTTATCTGTATTGTGATTTTTAATGGTTACTTATAAATCCATTTAGCCTTGAACATTATTAAACAAAAAGTGTATAGTAATACTTTGTTTTTAGTAGATGGTTGATTTGTAGCAATTACAACTGTTTTAGCCTGTTTTAAAAAATGTGTACATTTGAGAACATAATACTAACACATATCAACGTTAAGAGGACACTAATACATAAAACAAAACTTTGAGAGTAAACAAGAGAGATGAGAACAATATAAATAAAGTGCCATTATGATCTGCTGTTTGTACAAAGCAGATTGTAATATAAAGAAGGACGTGTTTAAACACAAGTGGTCAGACACGCAATAATGAGTTGAGCAGTTTACATGTATTTTTAAATAGTGTTTAGATTTTTGTTTTTTAGTTAAAATATTATTATTCAACATGAGAACTTTTCAAAATTTTCATGACTCCCAATAGTTTTTCTGTGATATCGCGACCAACAAGTTGCGAACCGCTAAACTAAATCGTGGCCCGGCCTTATTTATAGCAGACTTTGGAGCTAAGATCCACAAATCTCTTCCTAGCTGTCATTTCCAGTGCACAAATATCTTACGAACTCACAAACATTAAATTACTTGATTTTTTTTTTAACTGAATGGTAAAATATATTTTATCATTCAGTTAAAAATAATAATAATGTGTTGGCTATAAAAAAAAAAAGGTTACAAATACTGCTTTTTCTTTAAAAATAACTTTTCAACTCAATATTAAAACTAATAGCACTCTTACAATTATTTCTATTCCTATTATTATTAAATAGATACCTTTATTGCCAATATAAAAAAAAAATAATTACCTTTAAATATAGAAAGGAAATGAGTTGATCTTATTATTATAGTTAACTAAATACAATTTGGGTAAGGAGGGATTTTTTTTATTTTTATCAGCCATTAGAAATTTATTTGCTTTTGGTGACATTACTTTAGTAACATCTATTATAAAACAGAAAAACTCATTATATGTATTGTCACACACAGCAAGCTAGAGTAATCAATGGATGCCAGCCGGCTTGTGCATAAAATCCTCATCTAGTGCCTACTCATCCAATATCCACAGACTAGTTTCTGGCTTTTGACTTTCATCAGTGAGGAGCCTTGGACTCACAGCAAGCTAGAGTAATCAATGGATGCAGACGGCTTGTGCATAAAATTCCCATCTAGTGCCTACTCATCCAATATCCCCAGACTGGCCTTGTCAGTGAGGAGCCTTGGATCTGAGAGCACTGCACCTAGATCTTAGTGGGTGGCAATAGGTATAGTGAATTTTGCCTGTTTTAACAACAGTTATACACAAGCATAAGAAGTGGTGGTCATGTGATGTTTTTAACATCTATTATAAATAAATACCTATTTTAAGTTAGAGTTAAGAAAATTATAATGACAAAATCTTTAATAACTTCTGGATATGTACTACCTTTTAATAGTAGGGTTTTTTTTTTTGAAATATCAAGGCGGGATTCCACAACTTTACTGAACCTATAGTGAAGCCAGTCTTGTTCATCAAATAAGTTTTTTTTTACTTTTTTTACTTTAAAGTTTAAGAATGTATATTTGGTTTTAAAATTTTAATTCGTTTAATTTAATTTATAAATTATATATTCGAAACTATAAAATAATTACACAAATAAAATAAAAAAATCGTACTGATAATAGGGAAAATCCTATGATCTTCAGGCACTAAAATGGCAGGCTGAGCTTTGTTTCAGAGACCTCCATCACTGAACCACTGCGATTACTAACAAAAGCTTTACAATAATTTATTAATTTGTTAAATGGAGATATAAAAGTAATTCGCGTTTTTAAAGATAGCTCTCAAATAATTTGCATTTATTTATTTATTTTAGTTATTATTTTTATATTATGTAAAATTTTAATTAATTTTATTATTATGTGAAGTGAAAAATAAGTATTATTTGCTCTAGCGAGTAAAGTGATTAATATTTGCTTACTGTTTGAAATATTGATGAGGAAAAAATGTTTATTTAGTTAGCAAATAAAATAAATTTTATGATGTTTAATTACGATATTAAAATGAAATCTTCCATTCATTATATTTACATTTATTGTTGATTTTCATTCCCAGTTAATATGATAGAGTTAATTTCGATAAACTATGAAAATGTCGCATTATCAGATATATGTTGTCGTACTGTGATTTATTTACATTAAGTCGATGTATGAAGTTGTCGTCATCATCATCATCATTTTCAATCATTATCGATCCTCTGCATGATGCAAGTCTCTAAGTTTAATCCAGCGTTTCCAATCTTTAACCTCTCGTCTCCACATCACATCAGCAAACTTCCTTGTTTTATCTATCCACCTCACATGTGGTCACCTTCTAGGTCTTTTACAATCTCTTGAAATCCAATTTAAAGCTTCAACTGTCCTTCTATTATCATGTTATTTAACAGTGTATCTGGCTAAGTTTCGTTTCAGTAAATTTATTGATGATGTTTATTTGTTTTTTCACTCTTCGATTTCATTTTCAATCTCATTTTTATTATTCCTAGTATATTTTTCTTCAAATTCCATTGATGTGGTTTGAAATCCTTATACCAGTACCCTATGATTAACTTGATCTTTTAAGTTTATCTTTATTAATAATTTAATCAAGTTATTTATAATAAAAAAAATCTAATTATTAATTTTTAATTTCTTTTTCTGAGAAATGAGCAGTACTTTAGACTTGAGGATTTATCATTGCTTCTATTTTTTATATTCTTTTGATGACTCTTGCAACATTTCCTGAAACACTAAAGCATTATTTGCAAAGACAACTCTATCCATTTCTTATGAAAAATCTAAATGATTTAAATAATCTCCACTTATTTTTACTTCTTTAGTTTTCTATTTCAGTCCACAAAATGCTTCTTGTAAAATTGTTATAAAAACTTGTGGATATATGGAATTATCCTAATGCATGTAATCTAATCATTATAATTGTATTTTGGTAAATATTTTTCAGAATAATATGCTGTATCTATATCTTGTTGATCCAAAACTTTAATTATAATGGAAATGGTTATAGAATCAAATGCTTTTACATAATCTACAAATCCAAAGGATTATGGCATCTCATATTTATTGGTCCATTCTATAACTTCTCTTAGTACTTGAGTATGATCTACAATACTAAAGCAACTTTAAAATCCAGCTTGTTTTTTAGGTTGGATAAAATGTAATGTTTATTGTAAATGATATGTAATTATCTTGGTAAAAATTTTATATAGATCAGATAAAAGCTTCATAGGTCTGTAATTTCTAATATCTTCTTTATTACCTTTTGTAGATATTATTAGTACTGTTTCATTCTTCCAATCTTCTATTTCATTTAGATATCTGAAATATAGCTTTGCCAACATTTTTTTCTATTTTTTTCACCTTTTAAATTATCTATAATAATTCTATCTCTTCTAGATCTAATTGCTTGTCTCACTTCTTCATTTAAAATATTTGGCAAGCATTAGATGTAATAATTGTATGGGATACAATAATTTTTTTTATAAAACTCTTTTAAACATTTTATGATGTAATCCCTCTTTTTAGTCATCTTTTCTACTTACTGTTGAAATATTTTTTCTTTTAAAATCAAGATATTGTTTTATGCTTTAGAGATTAAAATTTTCACAATTATCTTTTTTTATATATGTCAAATGCATTGACTGGGAAGTGAACCTGCCTGGAAGGGCTATGCTAACCCACTACACACCAACGCTTGCCTTTTATAGAACTCTAAATATTCAATTCTTAATGGATATTTTTAAATGTTTTCATATTCCTTCTTTCCTTCATTTGTCTCGATAAAACATTTACTGGTAAATTGCTGCTTTTTTTTACAACAGCTTTCTTTCTTACAGTTCATAGAGTATCCATGCTCTGCATGGTTTACAGCAGTGGTTTTCAAATTGTAAGCCACAGTTCCCCCATGGGGCTGAGAACATTTATGTGGGAGAAAGGCTAAAAACTTCTGTGGTGATGAAAGTCGCTGGAAAACAATAGATGTTTTTTTCATGCGTCAAAGCATCGGCCAGGAAGCAAATCCATGAACCTGGCACAACTGCTTGTAAGGCAGCTGTGCTGACCACTCAACCACCAATGCTTGACAACAACAGACTTGAATATAAAGTCCAAACTAAACACATTTACAATCTTCTAAAAAGGAAATAAATTCATTTTTAAGTGAATATTAGATATTTCAATCAGGCGAAAGTTGTTTTTCAAAATGTTATCGTTTATCAAAATTAATCATTAAGTTTATCAGAAGATCCCATGCAGATATTATTTTACAAGATCACTATATATATATATATTGAAACAGTAAGGTCTGCTTTGCAGATTTTCGTTTCACCCTTTTCACCTATTTCCTACCCTCCTACTTTAGTTTGAACCCCAATCTATCGTAGTGTGTCTGCAATACGCTTACATACCGAAAATCCCACCTAATTTTAAACCACGAGTACAATGCTCATATTATATATATAACTCATTCCCAAATAAAATAAAATATTATGGATTATGTATATGTTCACATAATTTTGATTTATTAAAAAGTAGGTTATATAAGTCGTAATTGCGCACACACTATGATATGTATTTAAAACATATCAAAATTATAAATTGTTAAAGTTATTTTGTTTGAATCTATTTACAAATATATATTACCGTCATAATATATTTTTGATTTAAAATAAAATTCATTTAGTAAATATTCGTTTAGTAAATAGATTCAAATATTGCAATTTAAAAGTAAAATAATTTTTGTTTAATTTAATAAAAGTCATTCCAAGTATTTCTGTTAAAATAAATAAGGGACAATAGTTTAATTAGTTAATGTTATATAAGTTTATCTAAAAACAGCAGATGTCCACTTAAGGTTTTCTTTAATTAGTAAAAGGAATTTTTAATTAAATCTAGTTTGTAATTCGAATATCGACAGGGAAATTAACAAAAGAAATTAATTAAAAATGTTGAATTCCTTTAGACATTCGGATAGATTTAATTGCAGCTGATAAGTCCGATATATTTTTGTAATGCTCCAGGGCAGTTCTATTGTTAAATTCTACTATAAAAAGGAGGGGTTTTCTTTTGTTCTCCATTCTCATGTTTCTAAGGGAAATCATTCTGAGGTCTAATGTTTCTAACCAAAATTATTGTAGTAATTTGTAAATCTTGACATGATGGAGGAGAGTGCAAGAAGGCTATTTCTCTCTGGAATGGCCATATGCTGCCGTAGACCATCGGTAGTTATCACACAAGGAACCACGGAACTGCTGCTGCTGCCAAAAATATGAACATTTCCAGATTTTGCTGTTAACTCATATAAAAACCTGCCGACCATCAATCTACCTAAAATGCTTTTCCAGAGGTAACTCTAAATTAACCCAAGAGCTCTTGTGATAACTAACATGCTATAGCTATTTTAAATTGTTTTTCTTATATTTCACATAACTTCATTATGTATTTCTTTAACGTGTTTAAATATACTCAACATTTTTGCTCTCTATCCTTGGGTTAATATTTTCTATTGCTTAAGTTTTCTGTTATTTTATTATGATAATGTGTCAGAATCGTCTTTGACCGAGTGAATTATTCCCTTTGTTGAAAATAAGATGCCGCTATGAAGGCATATTTTAAATTTCTAAATAATTTCCAATTTTATTATCTTGCAAATCACTCGTTCGAGGGCGATTCTATTCTTTAATATATAATATAATCACATAGTTTAAAATCTACATGTTATTGATTTTAATCTAATATGAGAGTATGTGTGAGGTCAATGATTAAATGTGTCCCCTAATGCATGATTGCATATATAAATCTATACTTACCTTTCAAACCCACAAGCATACATTTTCCTATTTTAAGTACCGTGTTCTACTTTAATTACAAAGTTCATCATTGACATCGAGAATGTGCGGACCCTTTTAAATGAATTTCTGGGAATTTGATTGGGCATTTCTCTTAATCCAAGTAAAACCCATTCAGTATGTTTTATATACACTAGTCTCGTATTGCTGGTAAATGAATTGGTTGTTGAGACCGCTTTGTTTTACTTTTTCAAGGATTCTTTACACGGCCAAGTCCGTTCTCTTTGCTTCTTGCGGTTTTCAAGCAGAGTGTGTCCACAAATGACACACCTGGGAATTAAACGCAATCGTCACCCAGTCACTAAGTTTTTGCTGTTCATAAAAATACTTTCCTACAGGTTAGATGCCCTCCGTAATCATTCCGGATCTTCAATATTGTTTTATTTTATATTTATTTTTACAAAGCATCCGTGACTTAAATGTGTCACACCCTCCAACTTTAATAAATTCATTATCAGCAATACTGACCTCCCAATGTAACTTTATTATTATTATTATCAAATAAATGCCTTGATCACATTCCCACTTTGTTGCTTAGTAAGCTTTTGTCTGTGCTATTCTCGAAATCAATAAATATTTTATAACACTTAATTTTCAAATATTTTCTTAAACTTGTATAATTACTCAAAGCACCTCGCACATGTTCCTATCTTGTCAAGCACATTATCGTAATGCTATTAGCCCAAGGAATAGAATATATCACCTTGCTTTAAAACCCTTTTTGTCATTTATTGGAATATAATGCCAGCAATTATTTAATACGCGTCCCTGTCTCATATAAACAGACAGTGGCATTATCTATATATTTTATATAAATAAATTTTGTGAAATCATTTAAAACTAAATTTGATATCTTATTTTATTGATTCCTATCACTGTCTCGGTATATATATATATATATTATCTGCATTTCTTTTGTAAATCCATAGACGTTAATTAGCCACCCAAGCTTCTTTTAGTATAGAGTCTTTTGTTTCTCCCTGACCACCAGGTACCGGTCAAAGGTTATACTAGTAGTGGCATCAGATGCGTTATCACATAGATGGCGCTGTAAAATTTGGACTTTAGATTTGAACTTAGTATATCTAGAAGGCAACCCCTTCTAGAATGTTCAGTTTCATGTCTGGGGTTTGAATTCTGCAGTGTGTTAGCGAGATAGATGATTCTGACTGTTACATAGTATTTTTTTGCCAGGTCCATGGCGCCCAATGTGGGGCCTCGATTATTTAAACACCCACATCCCTGTAGATCTTAATTATTTAAACACCCACATCCCTGTAGCTTAATTTTAGTATTTTGTTCATATTTAATCACTCAAATCCTTTATATTTTGATATATATAATATTTTTCAAACTCTATATTATCTATATTGTTTATTTGCGTGTATATTTCATATATTTTGTTTGACTCAGGCATTCAATTACTTATTCTATATAATCAGAACTTGTCCAAACTTGCTATAGTGTGATACAAGCCATCTGTATTTATCTGTATTTATTGTTTCATTTAAGTCATGCTATATACGCATGGTGTGAATTACTTAAATATTGTCCCAAGTGAATATTGTGACAATCTATGAATATTTCAAATATTGTATTTTTCTATCAAAATAAAGTTTTATCGGCTCAATGCACAAGATAGCATAATAATAATTTTGTACAGTAATGACCTAGATATGTAATAGGCTATCGTATGGAATTCAAAAAAATTTAATCATAAATAAAATGTTGTAATCAATAAAAAAAATGCGAATGTTTTAACGAGTGCCCATAGTTAAATGGAATAGTTATTAAAATTAATTTTGGGAAGCTAACAGTCTATGGATCCTTTTAACTGGTGACATGGCGCCCAAGGGTAATTTCATTAAACAGAGTTACTTCTAAAATAAATTTTGTCACCAGGCTAAATTCTTTTATATGTAATTTGTTTTTTTCAATGTGTGTAAATTTTTCTTAGACCAAATAATGAGACGTGAATCGGATCAATAATTATGTAAATAAAAATATATGTATGCTAATCTTAAATAAGAAGGAACGAAATAAGTATACCCAGATCTAGCGAATGTTAACATATATAAATAAAATTGCTTGAGTTTAAAAATATATATGTTGGCAAAATATTTTGACAGATAGAATTTAAGAGATTTTTTGTGTACAGGCAGTAGAATATATGTATGTTGGCAGCAGATTTAAACAAGAAATTTTTGCAGTAGTAAAAGGGTAGTAGTTGGGGTTTTTAGTGATAAACATAAAAGCAGTAATTAGGCCAACAGAACCGAGAGGGAGATAGCCTATTAGCCATTAATAAAATTTGAAATCAAACGTAAAAAAATTTTGTGTTTAGGATAATATAGTTAGCAGTAAAATAGAAATAAAAGTCATCATCGATCATGATAATCATCCAAGGCCATGGAAAATACGGATACTAATGAGATCCATTTTTGGAATCTTATAGAGATGTGGGAGCAAAGTGAAGAAAGAGCGAAATGATGGGAAGAAGAACAAATCCAAAGAAGAGCTGATGAATGTAAAGAGTTGACCAAACTCAACCACAAATTGGCACAAGTGAGAGAGGTACAGAAAGCCCTCAGACTTGCATTTGAAAAATGCTGTGTGAAGAATGATAAAAAGGTCATTGAACCAAGAAAAGATGAAACAGACATGAACTTGGTAGGGTCATTGACAGATGAATCCCTGAACCAGAAAATAGAGACAAATGATTCTGCAAAGAATACTGATACCCGAGACTTAGGAGATCAAACCCAGCTAACCAAGCTCAATATTAAAATATTTCATGAAGTTAAAGAATGTCCCAAACTTTATTTGGAAAAAGTACTTCCATTAAATGATATCCGAGATTTAGAAAATCAAACCCAGCTAACCAAGCTTATCAATATTAAAATATTTCATGAAGTAAAAAAATGTCCCAAACTATATTTAGACAGGATATTCCCAGCAAATGATATACGAGACCTAGGGCCTCAAACCCAGCTAACCAAGCTTACCACAAATATTGAAGTATTTAAAAAACACAAGGAAAATATCCCAGCTGATATAGCAAAAATATATCAACCGGATGAAATAAAGGAAATGGCTGAATTCTTAACCACTCTGGATTTCAGTCCCTGGGCTAAAGAACCACCAGACAAGGTAAAGAGGCCTGATAATCGGAGACTGCACTTATTAAAATATAAAGGCAGTTATCACCCACCAGACCCAGGATTATAGTAGTTTTTTTTTTTAAACAACAAAAAAAAAATGGACACGTCACAGGATAAATGAGAAAGGAGATCGGATATAAACAATGTTAAACTATTAGATTTGTTAAATAAAATTTTGTTGAAGGGGGGAGATAATAGAAAATGTTCGCTAGATGGTAGATTTATTAATATGATCCGGGTATATAATTCAGTTTCGTTTCTTCATTATATTTATATCCTGTACATTATGGGTTATCTTGTAAATTTTGTTTATGCAGGCTTCATAGGTGGACACCTGTTGTAAGATCTTTTTTTTTTAACAATTTTTTTTGTTCCGTCACTAAGGGAATGTGAAACAGTAAGGTCTGCTTTGCAGATCTTCGTTTCACCTTTTCTCACCTATTTCCTACCCTCATACTTTAGTTTGAACCCCAATCTATCGTAGTGTGTCTGCAATACGCTTATATACCGAAAATCCCACCTAATTTTAAACCATGAGTACAATGCTCATATTATATATATAACTCATTCCCAAATAAAATAAAATATTATGGATTATGTATATGTTCACATAATTTTGATTTTTTAAAAAGTAGGTTATATAAGTCGTAATTGCACACACACTATGATATGTATTTAAAACATATCAAAATTATAAATTGTTAAAGTTATTTTGTTTGAATCTATTTACAAATATATATTACCATCATAATATATTTTTGATTTAAAATAAAATTCATTTAGTAAATATTCGTTTAGTAAATAGATTCAAATATTGCAATGTAAAAGTAAAATGATTTTCGTTTAATTTAATAAAAGTCATTCCAAATATTTCTGTTAAAATAAATGAGGGACAATAGTTTAATTAGTTAATGTTATATAAGTTTATCTAAAAACAGCAGATGTCCACTTAAGGTTTTCTTTAATTAGTAAAAGGAATTTTTAATTAAATCTAGTTTGTAATTCGAATGTCGACAGGGAAATTAACAAAAGAAATTAAATTAATGTTGAATTCCTTTAGACATTCGGATAGATTTAATTACAGCTGATAAGTCCGATATATTTTTGTAATGCTCCAGGGCAGTTCTATTGTTAAATTCTACTATAAAAAGGAGGGTTTTCTTTTGTTCTCCATTCTAATGTTTCTAAGAGAAATCATTCTGAGGTCTAATGTTTCTAACCAAAATTATTGTAGTAATTTGTAAATCTTGACATGACGGAGTAGAGCACAAGAAGGCTATTTCTCTCCGGAATGGCCATATGCTGCCGTAGACCATCGGAAGTTATCACACAAGGAACCCCGGAACTGCTGCTGCTGCCAAAAATATGAACATTTCCAGATTTTGCTGTTAACTCATATAAAAACCTGCCGACCATCAATCTACCTAAAAATGCTTCTCCAGAGGTAACCCTAAATTAACCCAAGAGCTCTTGTGATAACTAACATGCTATAGCTATTTTAAATTGTTTTTCTTATATTTCACATAACTTCATTATGTATTTCTTTAACGTGTTTAAATATACTCAACATTTTTGCTCTCTATCCTTGGGTTAATATTTTCTATTGATTAAGCTTTCTGTTATTTTATTATGATAATGTGTCAGAATCGTCTTTGACCGAGTGAATTATTCCCTTTGTTGAAAATAAGATGCCGCTATGAAGGCATATTTTAAATTTCTAAATAATTTCCAATTTTATTATCTTGCAAATCACTCGTTCGAGGGCGATTCTATTCTTTAATATATAATATAATCACATAGTTTAAAATCTACATGTTATTGATTTTAATCTAATATGAGAGTATGTGCGAGGTCAATGATTAAATGTGTCCCCTAATGCATGATTGCATATATAAATCTATACTTACTTTTCAAACCCGCAAGCATGCATTTTCCTATTTTAATTACTGTGTTCTACTTTAATTACAAAGTTCATCATTGACATCGAGAATGTGCGGACTCCTTTAAATGAATTTCTGGGAATTTGATTGGGCATTTCTCTTAATCCAAGTAAAACCCATTCAGTATGTTTTATATACACTAGTCTCATATTGCTGGTAAATGAATTGGTTGTTGAGACCGCTTTGTTTTACTTTTCCAAGGATTCTTTACGCAGCCAAGTCCGTTCTCTTCGCTTCTTGCGGTTTCCAGGCAGAGTGTGTCCACAAATGACACACCTGGGAATTAAACGCAATCGTCACCCAGTCACTAAGTTTTGGCTGTTCATAAAAATACTTTCCTATGGGTTAGCAGCGAGATGCCCTCCGTAATCATTCCGGATCTTCAATATTGTTTTATTTTATATTTATTTTACAAAGCATCCGTGACTTAAACGTGTCACACCCTCCAACTTTAATAAATTCATTATCAGCAATACTGACCTCCCAATGTAACTTTATTATTATTATCAAATAAATGCCTTGATCACATTCCCACTTTGTTGCTTAGTAAGCTTTTGTCCATGCTATTCTCGAAATCAATAAATATTTTATAACACTTAATTTTCAAATATTTTCTTAAACTTGTATAATTACTCAAAGCACCTCGCACATGTTCCTATCTCATCAAGCACATTATCGTAATGCTATTAGCCCAAGGAATAGAATATATCACTTTGCTTTAAAACCCTTTTTGTCATTTATTGGAATATAATGCCAACAATTATTTAATATGTGTCCCTGTCTCATATAAGCAGACAGTGAAATTATCTATATATTTTATATAAATAAATTTTGTGAAATTATTTAAAACTAAATTTGATATCTTATTTTATTGATTCTTATCACTGTCTCAGTCTATATATATATATTTTTTTTGCATTTCTTTTGTAAATCCATAGACGTTAATTAGCCACCCAAGCTTCTTTTAGTATAGAGTCTTTTGTTTCTCCCTGACCATCAGGCACTGGTCAAAGGTTATACTAGTAGTGGCATCAGATGCATTATCATGTAGATGGCGCTGTGAAATTTGGACTTTGGATTCAAACTTAGTATATCTAGAAGGCAATCCCTCCTAGAATGTTCAGTTTCGTGTCTGGGGTTTGAATTCTGCAGTGTGTTAGCGAGATAGATGATTCTGACTGTTACAATATATATATATTACTTTGTAAATTGCATTGTTAGTTCAAACTGTAATAGTAAGAAAATCAGTTCATGGGGGTTGGGAAATTATTATAGAATAACCTGTTAAAGGAGAGAGAAAGAGCAAATGACTGTTATGACCTTCATTTTCTATACCATCTATGATGACCAGATCTACAGACCAATATCTTTTTATCGATATATGCAAATAGAAATTAAAATAGAAAGTATATAAACAAATACAAGAACTTAGGAAATGGAAAGCCTTTTTATAATAACATTTACCAGAGACAGTATACCACAGGAGCCAATTTGTATCCTTTTTATAAGGACCACATATTGAATACTAGATTGTGATTATTCATTTATGACAAGGATTACTTCTGTGCACATAAAAACAGGAATAAAGAGATATATAAAAATACATAAAATTCAAATTATTTTGGTTAATGGAACTCAATATGAAAAGGTGAGATTATTTTTTTCTATTCTCAAATTAAATAATTTTTAGGGTATATATTTTAACTCTCACATATAAGCATGAGAGTAATATTTTTGTAGTCTTGTTTATGCATACATTTTCTATTCGGTACGTTATTTTATATATTTTAAATATTAGACAATGGATAAAGAAACAGAATAAAGTTGTTAAAAATTAACAGAATGAATTATGTTAGTAAAATTAATCCATTGTCTAATTAAGAAAATGCTGATTTATTGATGGTGATAAGTAAGATTTAAAATGCATTTCTATCTAAACAAAAAATTATTTTTTTATTCTATTAATAATTCTTAATTTTTATCAAAATTAGCTATTTGTGATAACATTCTAAAATAGAGATAAATATATTGTAAGCTGAAAAATAAATGTAGGGTATGTGTGATTTCTAAAACTAGTTATACAAATGCAAATTAATTATATAAAAGCTAGCATTATGAGTAATAACATACCTAAAAAGAAAAAATGGGGTTTGACTTGTCACATGATAATGAAGTTGCTATAATATTTATTATGGTTTTTGCTTATTAATATACAAATTCATCATCACATAATCTATAGGCTAGATGCCAGAGAAATTATATTGAGAAATTTAATGAATCTGTCAATTAAAAGTATATACATATTTGGTCAATAGCTGGTCTGTTGTAATATATGTATATTAAACAAAAATTGTAAAAGAAATTCTACAATGTTCAAAATACTATATATAAAAATAAATAATAGTTTTTGTCAGTTTGCAGTTTGTCTGCCATCTTGTATTTACTGTTTAGCAGTGTGTTTCAAACTGCATAAAATACTTTCACAGAAAAAATGGATTTCTGTTCAAAATATAAAGGAATTTATTTTACCACATATTTATTTTCAGGAAAAGGAGATTTGTTTGGATGTGATATAACTTTTGATGATGCAGTCATTACTTCAAGTTCTGATGTTAAAGCTCTGACCTACTGTGATCTTCAATGTATTATTATTAAAGGATTGGTGGATGTGCTTCGGATGTATGTAGAATTTGCCCAAACATTTGCTCATGACATTATTCATGACTTATCTTATAATTTAAGAGAAGGATACCAAGAAGGGGTAAGTCAACATTTTTTAATATACTTTACATTTCATACAAATGTATACATATTCCTATTATAATTAAGGTCTGCATCATTTACTGCTGTAATATATTGATGAACATAAGAGCCAAATGTCCATGAATCACAGATTGGCTCTGCTACTTCTAATTTTTGAATATTATATGACTCCTAAGCAGCAAATTTGATTTATTTTACAATATCTATAGTTGATCAATTATTTGCACTATCCAGAAAATTTTAAACATTCAATTGAAAGATAGTTTTTAAATAAAAGTTATTTTATTTCTGTAAAAAAATATAACAATTTCTAAAATCATTGAAATTTCTGAAATTTTATTGTTACTATTTGCTTGTTTCATTATCCTTAACTATTAGACTCACATTTTTTAAAACGTTTATTGTAATAACAATTTTTATTTCATCCTTACTTTGTAATTACTGATACGCTAAAATTAATTGTGTTACGGTGAAACTTTTAAGTTTATTAATTAGTAGGCTTTTTTTATCTTTTCTATTTTTTACACTTAGCGCTTTCAGAGCCCTTGCAGCTCCATATTCATAGTCCTTTTGATGCTGTTAACTATATACAAATGCATGCAAATTACTTATATCATCCATTTTTTCAAAATCGCGAAGCACGTCTTCTTTCTGTTTATTGCTCTGGCATCGCTGGTGATGAAACATGCTTCTTTGACCTTCCTCTTGACATTGTTTCTTTCTGTGCATACGATGTCGGCTTTAGATGGTTCACATTTGTGGCTGTGTTCCTGCTGATGGTCAGCAAATACTGAGCTGCCTTCTTTTTTGGTTGTAGCTTTTGTGTATACATATTTATGCTGAGCCAGTCTATTGCCTACTGTGGCCCGAGTTTCCCCATAATAAACTGAATCACAACCTGTCTGTGGGCACACAATTCTATAAACTACATGGGGGGTTTCTTCTATATTTCTTTTGTCTTTAATATTGTTGATAAGTCTATTGGTGTTTGCAGGCATTCTGAATCCGAGTTTGAATTCCTTCTGTAACATTTTACTGAAGTTTTTTGACACTGCAAGTATGTAGGGTATAGTCAGATGTTGTCTGTCTTCTTTTGTGTTCTGTTGCAGTCTTTTATAAAAGCTTTCGATCCTGTTGGTTATTGTTCTATGATCAAAACCCACACGATTGAAAGCTTTTATAAAAGACTGCAACAGAACACAAAAGAAGACAGATAACATCTGACTATATCCTACATACCTGCAGTGTCAAAAAACTTCAGTAAAATGTTACAGAAGGAATTCAAACTCGGATTCAGAATTCCTCCAAACACCAATAGGCTCATCAACAATACTAAAGACAAAAGAAATATAGAAGAAACCCCCATGTAGTTTATAGAATTGTGTGCCCACAGACAGGTTGTGATTCAGTTTATTATGGGGAAACTGGGGCCACAGTAGGCAATAGACTGGCTCAGCATAAATATGTATACACAAAAGCCACAACCAAAAAAGAAGGCAGCTCAGTATTTGCTGACCATCAGCAGTAACACAACCACAAATTTGAACCATCTAAAGCTGACATCGTATGCACAGAAAGAAACTATGTCAAGAGGAAGGTCAAAGAAGCATGTTTCATCACCAGAAATGCCAGAGCAATAAACAGAAAAGACACGTGCTTCGCGATTTCGACAAAATGGATGATATAAGTAATTTGCATGCATTTGCATATAGTTAACAGCATCAAAAGGACCATGAATATGGAGCTGCAAGGATTCTGAAAGTGCTAAGTCTAAAAGATAGAAAAGATAAAAAAAGCCTACTAATTAATAAACTTAAAAGTGTCACCGTAACACAATTAATTTTAGCGTATCAGTAATTATAAAACGTTTTTTTTTTTTTATCTTTAGATTAACTTCAAACATCTCTTGCATCTTTTTGTTTTTATAAAAATTGTAATAGAAAAATGTCATCTAAATAATTAAAGGAAACTATTTTTAAAAAATTAAATCATTTATATGACTGAAATAATTAATATGCTTATTAATATTATTATTTCATCACATGATCACCATTTCATATGCTTACACAAGCTGTTAATAAAAGTACCAAATTCTCCATACCATAGTGCCATCAAGTGCAAGCCTTCATAATCAATAAATGCAGGAAGGTTTGTGCATAAAATTCCTATTTATTGCCTACTTATCCAATTTGACCAGACTAGTTTCTAGCTTATGGCTTTCATCAGTGAGGAACCTTGGATTTGATATCACTGTACCTAGTTTTTAGAATTTAATGCAAACTTCCAGAAGTCACCTTTTACCTATTTGCTAATGATAAAGCTAGGATCTCAAGATGAAAATACCATAATGTTTCCCACCCAAGCTCATTCACTTGTATATTCATATAGATCTGAACTCAGTTCAGCATCTCTACATTTTGGTGTCTTTGGTTTTTCAAAATGACTGCTTTTGAAAAACCAAAGACACCAAAATGTAGAGATGCTCAACTGAGTTCAGATCTATATGAATATACAAGCTAATGGGCTTGGATGGGAAACATTATGGTGTTTTCATCTTGGGCTTCTAGCTTTATAGTTAACTAAATAGATAAAAGATGATTGCCGGAGGGTTGCGTTGGATCCTAAGATCTAGGTGCAGTGCTCTTAAATTCATGTCTCCTCACTGATGAAGGTCACAAGCTAGAATCTAGTCTGGCAATGTTGGATGAGTAGGCAGTAAATATGGATTTTATGAACAAACCTTTCTGCAGCCATTGATTATGAAGACTTGCAGTTGGTGACACTAATGTATGGACAGTTTGGTACTCTTATTATTTTATTATTATTATTTATATTTATTTTATCCTAAATCTGGTCTTATGAAATTCAGATCATCAAGAAGCTTGGAATATTTTATTTTCTATAGCTGACCCATAGCTAATCCACACAATAATGGAGTATTGGTCAATAAATATATATGTAGCTTTTATTATTAGCAGTATAAAGGCAACCAAGGTTAATCAGGTTTGATCAAATATCTATAAAAATTAAAAATAGGATGGTAATGCAGAAATTTAGTTGTTGGAGAAGCGTCGTTCTGCAATTCATTCTGAACCTGTAGATTGTATTATCTTTTCATTTAATTACTCCTTTAAAAAAGTACTCTAACCTATTTTATTTAGAGAATTTGTAAATTTAATAAACATCAAAAAATCTTAATAAATTATATACATTGGTGACTTAGAATATATATTTTACAAAAAAAAAAACATTTCTTTTAAACATAATGTCTAATTCTAATATGCAAAATACACTGGCTTTTTAAAATAATCCATGATGTGAATTCTCAATTACTTAAAAATTAAATTACAACTGTTGTTTGACTAGACATTTATTCATGTTCGAATTTTAGAGAAAAATATTATACAAATATGAATAATAATGGTAATAGCTTTTTATTGATTTATTTAAGATTTATTTTTTGTATCCTAAAAGTTATAAATTAAATAAATTAACAGTATGTTACGCTGATAATACCAGAATTATTTTTCATAGGTTCTCTCAAAAGCAAAATAATTATTTTTAAGACTGTACTAGTAATACATCATTCTTTTTTATAATACTAGAACTTTCTTTCTTAATAAGTTTGCCATACCATATCATTTGTAAAATTTTAGGTCTTTCATATTTGTTGTTAAAAGAGTACTGATAAAAATAATTACTTAGTTAGATGCTCAGAAGATCATATGACATTGAGTGCAACAATTTCTTTTTTATGATCAAATTCAGATTTATTTTTTTTACTTTACTTAACTGAGAACTGATTAGAAAAAAATTTTAGGTCTTGGGTCCACTGCTCTACCATTGTGCTAAAATCATACAAAATATCTAGAAGAAAAGTCCTTTGGCTAAACTGGGAAGCTAAGTTGAAAAAGAAACTAACATTAGAAATATCACCTATTAATAATATGAGAGATCAGATTTTTTAATTAGACACATATATATAATAATTAACATGCAGTAGTATAACTAGTTTGTAGGACCAGGTTAAATTTTCAAATGCCTTAATTTCATAAACTCATAAAGATGGTTTTCCTTTAAGATTTATTTTTGATTTTACAAGTAGTGTTGTAGAGTAGTGTTCTTCAACCTTTTCACACCTGCGTACTGGTAAAAATAAGGATAAGTTTCCGCAGACCAGCAAAAATAAGGATAAGATTTTGCAGACTGGCAGAAGTCTATAGATAAATTTTCTTAAAGATAAGCATAATTGTTATAACTGATCAAAACAACAATGTTAAATCTATAAGATAAAGTTTTATATATATCATCATCATCAACCATTATCAATCCACTGCAGGATGAAGATCTCTCCAAGTTTAATCCATCTTCTCCGATCTTTAGCTTCTCTTTTCCACAACACCCCTGCACATTTTCTTATTTCATCCATCCATCTCACATGTGGTCTCTTTCTGGGTCTTTTAAAATCTCTTGGAATCCAGTTTAAAATTTCAATTGTCCATCTATTATCATTTCTTCTAGCAATATGTCCAGCCCAACTCCATTTCAATCTTTTAATTTTTTCAATAAGGTCAGTAACACCTGTTTGCTGTCTTACCCATACATTGCGTTTTCGATCTCTTCTTGTTACTCCCAACATACATCTCTCCATACTCCTTTGAGTGGTCTGAAGTCTCTGTATTGCTCTTCTATTAAGTGTCCAAGTCTCAGATCCATAAGTAAGAACTGGTAAAACACATTTGTTAAAAACCATTCTTTTCAAACACATAGGCATATTTCCTTTTAGTATCAAGTTATTTCTACCAAAAGCACTGCAACCAAGTTTAATTCTATGATTAATTTCCTCCATTATGTTTCCATCTGTATTAATAATCTGACCTAGGTATTTGTAACTGTTAACTTCTTCTAATTCTTCATAACCAATCTTTATTTTCATATTTTGAGCAAATTGATTAAACATTACTTTAGTCTTTTTAACATTTATCTTTAGTCCTACTTTTCTACTTTCATCTGCTAACTCCTGCAACATTTTCTGCAGCTCTGAAGCATTATTTGCAAAAACAACTACATCATCTGCAAAATCTAAATGACTTAAATACTCTCCATTTACTTTCATTCCTTTAGTTTCCCATTTTAATCCACAAAATACTTCTTGCAGCACTGCTGTAAAAAGTTTTGGAGATATGGAGTCACCTTGCCTTACACCTTTCTCAATGTTGATTTTTCTGGTATCATTATGTAATCTAATTGTTGCTGTTGCATTTTTATAAATATTCTTTAAAATATGACAATATCCTGGATCTATATCTTGATGATCCAATGCTTTAATCACTGAAGAACTGTGTATAGAATCGAATGCCTTTTCATAATCTACAAATCCAAAACATAATGACAACTCATATTCATTTGTCCTTTCTATGACTTCTCTCAATACCTGGATATGATCTATTGTACTAAAACCACTTTTAAATCCAGCTTGTTCTCTTGGTTGGTGGAAATCCAAAGTTCTCTGTAGACGAGTTGTAATTATCTTGGTAAAAATTTTATATAAAACTGATAAAAGGCTGATAGGTCTGTAATTTCTAATATCTTCTTTATCACCTTTTTTAAATATTAATATTATTACTGCATTCTTCCAATCTTCCGGTACATCTTTATCATTTAGACATTTGGTATATAACTTTGCTAAAATTATTTTTATTTCTTCACCTCCTTCTTTTAATATATCAATTATAATTCCATCATTTCCTGGAGCCTTACCTTTCTTCATACATTTAATTGCATGTCTCACTTCTTCATTTAAAATTCTGGGCAATTCAGAAGATGTAATAGATATAGGAGGTACTTGTTCTTTATTACTATATAATTCTTGATAAAAATCTTCTACCAATTTCATGATGTCATCTCTCTTTTTTAGTAATAATTCCATCTTTTTTTCTTATTGCAGATATAAATTTCCTACCAATACCAAAATGTTGTTTAACATTCTTGAGACTTTTATTTTCTTCTACACCTTTCCTTGCTATTTCACAGTTATACTTTCTTATATCATTTTCAACTTTTTTCCGTACCATTTTACAAAATTCGAGATATTCAATTTTTTTTAATACATCATTTTTGTATATCTTCATATTCCTTCTTTTCTTCATAAATTCTCTAGTCTCAGTAGAAATTTTATTAGTCAATTGCTGCTTTTTTCTACCAGCTATCTTTGTTGCAGTTTTTAAAAGTGTATCAGTTATTTTCATATTAATGTCATTCAAATCTGAATCATGTTCAAAATCTCTAGTTTTACATTAACACGTAACTTACACCTTACTAATCAATGATCACTTCCTGTGTTAAATTTATTAAGAACATTACAATCTTGAAATATGTATTTCCTGTTAGTCAAAATATAATCCAATTCTGCTGTACCTTCATTTGGATGCTTCCATGTCCATTTCCTTTTAACATTTTTCTCGAAAAATGAATTCATAATATAAAGGTTTTTTTTTTCTGCAAATTCCACAAGTCTATGTCCTCTCTCATTTCTATTACTATAACCAAAATTACCTACAGCAATTCATCTTTCATTTGTCTACCAATTCTAGCATTAAAGTCTCCCATAACAATTTTAAAATGTTGTTTACTCTGATCAAAAGCCTTTTGTACATCCATATAAAAATCTTCTACTACTTCATCACTATGAGAACTTGTTGGGGCATAAACCTGAATTATCTGCATTTGGTATCTGCTATTAAGTTGTATAACTAATCTTGCAACTCTGTCCGATACACCATCAATCTCCACAATATTGTTCTTCCACTTTTTATTTATAATGAATCCTACTCCACTTGTATTTCCAATATGTGTGCCTTTATAATAGAGTATATGTCCACTTTTTAAGTCAATTGTTTTTTCACCTTTTCTTCTAACTTCACAAAGTCCAATAATGTCCCATTTAATATAAGACAATTCTTCTTCTAATTCTTGCAATCTTCCTTCACTTGAAAGTAATCTTCAGTTGTAAGTACCTAAATAAAAAGTCATCATCAAATGGCAGCCTGGGTCCACAATCAGGGAATTCTTAGCACCCTCCGCCTTCGGCCACCAACCGCTGCCTTGGTTGGTGACTTACAGCCTCCTGGGAATAAGGGCCATGCTTTATTTTTGTCTGTCATAATTGTATATATGTATTGGAAAAATATTTATCATTTACACAAACATTCAATAAACTCACCATGCTGGCTAATGCGTGTTGGTGAGCAGCCCATCCATGTTCGTATACTATATGAATAATCACATAGTAATAACAGCTGCAATGACAAGAACGTATGGAGTGGACATTAGGAATTTGCCTGCTCGGTTCCTTTAAGGCCTCCAAGAGGAATCAAAGGGTCTCCTTTCAGTTAATAGCAAACTCCTTTCTGCAGCCTTATATATATATGGAGTTTATATAATAAAAAAAATAAAAACTTTTTTTTTAATTTCTTTAGAAAAGTAATAAAAAATTTAATTCTACCCCCCCCCCATAAACATCTGTGATAACTAGAAAAACAAATTAATTTATGAATGATTGATTAGATTTTGTTTTAGTTCTGTTTTCTCTTTTTTTTAATTGGGTAAAAATGAGATGAAAAATAAATAAAAATTGGCTATATTAATTAAAAGTTTAAACTCTTATTATTTATTATTACAAACTTTTTACTGTCCGTCTAGCACGCGGACCTGCAGAAAAGTTCTGCAGCCCGGTGCCAGGCCACGGACCAAGGGTTGAAGAACACTGTTGTAGAGGGTATTTCTAGATTCTTGAATAATTTTTTAAAACAATTTGTTGATTTTGATCATTACACAGTTTCTTCTTCTTTTGAGGCTTTTGATAAGATTAATAATTTTAAAATGAAAAGTAATTGGGTATTTGGCAGTTTAGATATTGAAAATATGTATCAGTCTGTTAATAGGTTAAGCAGTATTGATGTTCTTATGTCTATTTTGATTAAGAAAAGTTCTTTATCAAAAAATAAAATTAAGGTAATTAATGATTTGCTTTTGTTATTGGAAGATTTTACTTATAAAGCTAGTTTTTATAAGATTAAGGAAGGGTGGATAATAGGTTATATTATTTCTCCTTTAGTATGTTCAGTTTATATTAATTATATGGAAGAGGAAATTATTATTAAAAAGAATTGTTTATATGTAAAGTTATTTGTCAGATATGTTGATGATTGTTTACTTGTAATTGAGAATGATAAATTGAAGGAATTTGTAAATGAATTTAATTGTTTTGATCCTTCTATAAGATATGTGTTAGAAGGAGGGGGGTAGATTTTGGTAAGTTAAGATTTTTAGATCTTTTGGTGATTAGAAATGTAGAAACTAATTGTTTACTATGCAGTCATTTGGTTAAAAGTAAAGAATTAAGATCTATAATTAAACCTGATAGCTATCAGTCTGTATCTCATAAAATAGCTGCTTTAAGGAATTATTGTCATAGGAATATTAAATTAAATAATTCTTGTGGGGTAGCTTTGTTTCAGAAATGTCAATTTTATAAAGATTACCTGAGGGTTGGTTACTCTGATAAATTTGTTAAAAATATTTTATTTAATAGTAATATTTGTAAGGATGTAAAGGATAAAGAAAAATATGATTTTATTTCTTTGCCATTTAAATTCTCTTCTTATAAAATTGTATGTAGAAATAGTAAATTGTTTGGAAATAAGAAAATTGCTTGGAAAAGGGGTGTTACATTGAATAATTTATTAAATAATACAAAAGAAATTTGTGATAGAAAAACTATTCCTGGTGTAGTATATTTTATCCCTTATTTGTAAGGAGATATACATAGGTCAGAGTAGTTTGAGTTTAAATGAAAGAATAATGGTTCATAAAAGTAGAGTTAAAAATAGATATCTTAGTTCTGCTTTGTATATCCATGAAAAAGATACAGGCCACACTATTAATTTTGATAAAGCTAAGGTTGTCTTCTTTGAGAGAAATGAAATCAAAAGAAGAATTAAAGAATCTTTATTATTGAAAATTTATTATTCTGAAGCAATTAACTTATTTAAGAGTTCTTTTAATATTAAGGGTGGATGGGAAGTGAATGAATTTGTGGGTATTGGTTAATATTATATATATTGTATAGTTTTTGTAGTTTTTTACACTTGAGAAGTCTGCTTGTAGCAGTGAAACCTTTGGTTGTGTTTAATATTATTTTTATGCTGGTCTAGTTGAATTTTGGATTTGGGGTAATTTTAATTATATATTGACTAGTTTAGCTTTATGCTTGTAATGTTTATATATATATATATATTAGTAAAAAAATCAGTCATATTTCACATGCTTGTATTACCAATATGTAATATATAAAGAGCCTGCTAATAGCTCTAAACAAGCTTATTTATTTTATTTTTTATGATAAATGCTACAAGAGAAAATACCTGAAGCCTTTATCTATGATGGTCCCCATCCCCAGACCGGTTTCGAGCTATGGCTCTCATCAGTGAGGAGCTAGGACATTAGATTCAAAATATTAACTCAAGCCAAGCATTTATCTAATTCAAACTCAGCTCTTTAACCAAAGAAACTATATGAGCCTGAACTTAATTCAGTGATCCCATATATTAGTAGGCTTAGCAATTTAATATAGCCAAAGCCCTAATAACAAAATTATAATATTAGTAAAAAAATCAGTCATATTTCACATGACCTATATAGCTTGTATTACCAATATGTAATATATAAAGAGCCTGCTAATAGCTCTAAACAAGCTTATTTATTTTATTTTTTATGATAAATGCTACAAGAGAAAATACCTGAAGCTTTTATCTATGATGATCCCCATCCCCAGACCGGCTCTCATCAGTGAGGAGCTAGGACATTAGATTCAAAATATTAACTCAAGCCAAACATTTCTCTAATTCTTAAATATTAAGAAAAAGATCCAAATTTTCAGACACCTACATGTCTTCAAACTCAGCTCTTTAACCAAAGAAACTATATGAGCCTGAACTTAATTCAGTGATCCCATATATTAGTAGGCTTAGCAATTAAAAAATAAAAGAAATAAGCTTGTTTAGAGCTATTAGCAGGCTCTTTATATATATATATATTAAGTGGATTGGTGTCTATCTCAATACAAAAATCTGATTAGTTTGAATTTAGCTCACACAGTAAAAGTTTTATCCCCTTTTTTCAAATTTAGTAGTATCTCATACCACTTGCAGTCTTGTTACATTCTGAATAACTGACTTTAGAGCTTGGTTTTTATGCCAATATATTTTTAGTATATTGCTTTTGACTATAACTTGGGATTTCAAGTAGTCTGTCAGTAATATAAATGTTACTATAAGTAATAATATATTTGTATAGTACATAATCATTATCATCATCATTTTAACCCTAATCAATACACTGCAAGATGGTCTATTTTCTCCAATCTCTCTCTTCGCCACATGATCCCAGCACATTTCTTATTTTATTCATCAATTTCACATGTAGTATTTTTGTAAGTCTTTTACATTCTCTTGGAATCCAGCTTAAGATTTCAACTATCCATCTGTCATGTTTTCTAGCAATGTGTCCATCCCAATTCCACTTCAGTATCTTAATTATTTCAATAATGTCAGTAACACCTCTTTGTTCCATGTATGCCATTATTGATCTCTTCTTGTTACTCCTAACATACATCTCTCTATACCTTGTTAAGTAGTCTGAAGTCTCTGTATCACTCTTCTGTTAACTGGCTGAGTTTCAGATCCTTACGTAAGAACTAGTAAAGACATTTATTAGAAATCTTTTTCAAACACTGATATATACATAGTAATATTATAGAAAGAAACTAGTCTTCACAATTGCGCTATAGAACTGATACCCACTCCACTACAATAAACGTTTTAAAACTATAAGTAGTTTATACAGGGCAATGCGTGGCAATTCTATAGTGCAAATGTGAAGATTAGTTTCGGTTCCATATAACATTGCATATATATATATAATCGTTATATTATTAATTGTTAATATATATAGTACTACATAATATATATGTATGGTAATAAATAAAGTAATTTGAAAAAATAAAATAAAATATAAAAAAATGAGCACTAAAAATTTTAACGATAAAAGAATGTTTTCATTTTAAAATTTTTAAGTTGTATATTTCCTTGAGTTAAAAAAAAAAACTAAAAGCTTCGCAGAAGAAGCCTTAAGTGCTGCATCGTTTAGAATGTTAATATTAGTTTGGAAAGTTTGGATACTGATTAATATTTAACATAGAGTAGAAATTCTATAGTGGTCTTTTGTTTGTAGAATCCTTTATTTGAACAGATGTTAATTCTCCACCATTCATTGACAAAACAGTTTCAAACTATTGGAAATAAAGTTTGATAATAGAGTTTTGCAGAAAGGAATATGGTCGAATAAAATTTGTTCAGTTGATAAAAGAATTCAATTTTAATGTGATAGCATGTTAAGATTTTATTTGAAAATAGTTTACATTTTCACATTGCAATGTTTAAATTATAAAATTGTTTAAAGCATTTATTTTACAAAATAAAGTTTTAATACTTTATCAATTATATAGTTTGTGCGTATATGTGTATATACATGTTATATAATGAGCATGCCAATAGTTCTTAACATGCTTTTCAGAATATCACTATCCTCAGACCGGTAGATCTGAACTTAGTTCAGTCCCACATGGCTATTTAAGTTAGATAGGCGAATTTGAAGACAAATAGATGTCTTAAAATTTCAGATTTGCTATTTAATAGTTAAACATTAGATAAAGTACTGGGTTTGACTTGGTATTTTAAATCTAATGCTTGAATATCCTAGTGCCTCATTGACGAAAGCCAAAGCTAGAAACTGGTCTGAGGATAGGAATATTCTGTAAAGCTTGTTGAGAGCTAATGACATGCTCATTATATAACATTTGTAACACACACTTATTGAATTAAGTCATGTGGTACATGACTTAATTTTTTTGCAATTATGGATATATATATATATGAAAAGAAAATTACTGTTAACGCTAACTGAAATAATTATAGAAAATATACAAACTATTATACAATTACAAATATCCAGTAACACCCTCTGTTTAAAGATCTATATCTCAATAATAGCAAAACAGAGGGCGTTACTGGATATTTGTAATTGTATAATGGTTTGTATATTTATATATAAGTGAAAGCTAAAGAATTATACTGGCAAGAGCTGCTGATATAGAACTAGAGATTGCTTGATAATTGTCTAGCTGTTGAAGAAGCCTTCCAACAGTATGAACTGTTTAATGACTATTATACATATTTTTTTCTATTGACTATAGGGTTAAATCTAAGGGCCTTTTGATTTGGAGATGTGGACTGTTTGATAACTGCCGACCATGTCCATGACTTAGATTCATATCTTAGTCAGAAAAAATTGGATTTTTTTTAATATTTCAAACAAGCTTAAGAAAAAAAAATTCAATTTTTCCCTTAATAAAGAGCAATTCTTAGAGGATAAACTAATGAAAAAAACTATTAAATCTAATCATTTGGCATTGGAAAATTTGGTGAATAATGCCCATTCTTTTGTTCCTCTGTGATTGAGGTCTTTTCTCAGCATGGATATTTAAAGACTTACACTTTTTTTATGATCTGTCAACATGGGCATTGAGATTTAGTTATCTGATAGTCTTAGTTCAACTGAAAAATGAAGATTGTTTGTGAAATGCATGCATTTTAAAAGAGGAGGATTTTAGTTTCTGTGTTAGTAATAATTGTGATGTAATAGAGTTGAGTGGGGGATGCACTGATAAAAACAAAAACAAAATCTTGAAAATTATTTTATATATATTTACTTATGTGGATTATGTTGTTTTATGCATGGATGATAATATCTAAGTAATTTATAAATAACTATAAAAAGTAAAGTGTTATTTTTATTCTAAAATAAATCTGAGTTTTATGCTCAAACATAATCTAACTAATTATAAATATACTTTTACTATCACCAGAATTATTTTTAGCCCTTGTTAATATTCTTTAGAGAATATATTGTGCATTTCATTAGATAAGTTGTGAAAAATTATTTATGAGGAAATTTAAGAGGATGGGTTATAAAAAGAACATAGAACATAGTATTTTTTAGTCAAACATCCTTAAATATTATTATAATTTTAGATTGAAAATAGCCACTGGTCAAGAATCTGTCACTTAGACAATGATCATATAAAAAGGTATTATCTGTTACTTTATTTTTATTTATAACCTTTTTATTGATTCTCCTTATATATAATGCCAACATCTTTTATACTATTCTTAGCTCTTATCCTATGTAACTAGAATATCTCTCAAAACATCACAAGATCACCATTTCATATGCTTACACATGCTGTTAACAAGAGTACCAAACTCTCCACATAATACTATTACCAAGTGCAAACTTTCATAATCAATGTATGCAGGAAGGGTTTGTGAACAAAACCCCTTCGTGCATACTCATCCAACATCCCCAGACTAGTTTCTAGCTTGTGGATTTTATAAGTGAGGAATCTTGGATTTGAGAGCACTGCACCTAGATCTTAGGATCCAGTGTAACCCTCCAGCAGTCACCTTTTATCTATTTGGTTAACTATAAGATGAGAACACCATCCATAATGTTTCCAACCCAAGGACATTCACTTGTATATCCATATAGATCTGAACTCAGTTCAGCATCTATACATTTTAGTGTCTTTGGTTATTCAAAAACCACTATCACCATAATCATATAGGAAGAACAACCTAGAATCTAATCTGAAGATGTTGGATGAGTAAAGACTTATGTTGGGATTACACTTGGTGGCATTACTTTATGGAGAATTTGGAAATCTTATTAGAATATTTCTATTAAATCCAGAACATTGTTATAAAACATACATGAACAAAACTGATATGAAAAACTAATTTATGTTTATCCAGTATCCAAATATTATTTTTTTAATCACACACTACAAAAATATGGTGGTAAACTTTTCTGATAAAAATAAATATACCTTAATTATACATATAGCATGAATTAATTATTTTCAGATACCCATTTCAAAAATTTATTTTATTATAAGCATAATTTATGTCAAAATTATATATATGTCTAAATAAATCATAATGCTAAAATAGCATATAAGTAGCCTATTATTGAACAAAAACCTTTTCAATAGCTCTTCATAGAACAATGTAGAAAAGTAAGCCATTACTCCTCAGATTTGTCAATACCAGCCAATGAAAGTTAGAGTGTTTTTTTTTTTTTTTTTTGCTTTATCCTTCTGGCTAAAAATAACTAGATGCTTATTTATCAACCAATATTGGATAGTTAAGTGAGTGTTATAGACCAGCTCTTTAAAATAAAAATCCTATGTCTATTAGAAGACAAACTAACTTTGCTTGGCTTGAATTTAAATCTAGGTTATAGAATGACAGCCAATTTTACTGAAGTTCTATATGTGCTTGTATTTATATTTGAATGGTATGAAATTCTGTGACAGCAATTTTCATAGACTGTAAAAAAACAAAAATGTTCCTTTTCTATATGTATTGTACCTACTGAAATTTGAGATGTCTTTCAGTATGTGGTAAGATGTCAATCAATTTTTTTTTCTCTTTCTTTCATGTTTTATTTTTGGATGGTGAATATGTTAACTTATGAAACATTCAACCATGTTGCTATGACAACAGTAATATTAATATAAAATTGTTTATTAATAATTGTATTGTAAGATTGTAAATTGACTTTACTCATTTTAAAAAAATGAACATGTGAGTGGATAAAATTGTTATTCTTTTATTATAGGTCTCATTTTCATTACTATATTTGCATTAGTAAATTATAAACAATACAAAAAAAATGTTTAAAATCTCAAATACATTTGTTCATTTTATTTGTGTAATATTATACTAGGAAATATGTATAAAAATATATTTCTAGTGTAATATAGTCAGAATATATTATAAATTGTTTAATTTGTGTTACAATGAAGAATGATATTTGAACATTAAAAATGTAAATGTTTATTATATATAATAATTGTGAAATACTTTTTTATTTATCATTATTGTGTAATAATATTTTTTTATTTATGGAATTCTGCCAGAAATTGCTTAAAGAGTAAATATAGGGGATTTCTATAGTTACACTGATGTCAATGGGAAAATCTTATAAATAGAGCTGAATAGTTTGAACTCTTTCTCTGTTTTGTTATGGTTTTAAATGGAAGCATGTATAAATTTCTTTATATGATTTTCTTATTTCATTTAAAATATACAGTTGACTGAACAAAATGGAGGGGTTAAGAAGCAACATTATCTACCCATGAACTGGGCAGCATAATGAGAACATTTTATGGGAGAACAACAATTTATTATAAAAGTAAAAATTGTGGAAATTACTTCATTGTATTATAAGGCAACAGAATATTTTTATCCTTTAAAGTGAATATTATCTATATTTTAAAGATGGGATACAAACATCAAAAGATATATAACAGTCATAACTACTTGCCTAATCAATGAATCAATTGTTTCTCAGATATGAATCAGTTTAATTTTCCATCATAATATTTTAAAATAATATTTGTTCATGAAAGAATATCTTTTCATATAATTATGAATATAAACTAGTACTTATGTAGGTATAATATCATATAAGCCAAGTAATTATTATTTGAAAGAATAATTTGGATATATATAAAACATTAAAATCAATAAAGTATACTTTGAATTTAAAAATTTTCATGATTATATTATATCTTCTCCAGAACAAGGACATACAATTGATTTATAGTTTAAAATAGACATCAGAACTGTGGTGCCATTTTGGAAATATAGTATTTAAAGACCCTCATTCAGGTCATTTGTTTATATTTACCATTGTTATTGATATTTTTGTCTCTCTACATTTAAATGTAGTCTTTATTGATAAATAATATACAATTTTAAGTTAAAAGGTAATTTATTCACATACCAAAATATAAGAGAGTTACATCTTACTAAGTTTAAACTTATAACATGCTGCATAATAATTATTATTTTAATATTTAAAAATATTCATTTCTTTATTGATTGATTTTAAATTAACTTCAGATATATCTCTTATATTAGAAGTTTTATTGCAATAAGAATTCATTTTATTTTATTCTCTTAAATTTATATTAACAAATAAAAAGTATATATTAAACTCTCTTGCATCTTGGAAAGTATTAATGTTCTGCAACATATTTGTGTTACATAGACATGTTTAAATTTGGTATTAAATAAATGGAGATTAATAGGCAATCACATATTTAACTATGAAATTAATGTCAATTGATGATCTGTACATGCAATTAGATTGAATGTGTACATATCGATTGTTTATGATCTATTTATCATATATATATTACAAAAAAAAATCAAGTCAGATATCCCATGACCTAATTTACTAAGCTTGTATTACAAATGTTATATATAGAGCTTACAAATAAGCTCTTAACAAGCTTTGCAGAATATCCCCATTTCCAGGATTCCAGTAGCAGAAAATGGCCTGGGGTTGGGGATATAATAAATTTTAATTTAATTTAAAACAAATAAACTTGTCTAATTATTATCCAATTATGCAGCATGAATTTATTAATTAATAACATTTGAGTGAAACAAGATAAAGTGACAATATTATAAAATTTATTTGAAATAACTATATCACATAATGCATAAATCAAATCCCAGGATTGGTACGTGAGAATGGTTATATTATTTTTGGATTGAATTATTTAGTTATCTGACTAGATATAAGCTTTATATGGTAATCATAATCAAATATTTACATGTTTTATCGAAATTATTATTAATCAGATAAGTATTGTATTGAGTTCATGGTTAGTCAATAATGTCTTCATCTTATTCAGTTATAAAAGTGAAAGTAGTATATTTTGTTCTGTTATGAGTCAGAATGATTTGCTTTAATTATATTTAAATTTACTTGATGTGGATCATAAATCCAATTAAATATTAAATTTTAATATTTATATTTGATTATAATAAATGATAATAATTCTCTTTATATGTTTTGATTGTTATAATATACAGTTTTAATAATTAAGTTACAGGAAATTTCAAATAAATTGTTATACTTAGGTAAATATCCAATAGAAATCTACTGCTTCTTTTATATACTGATATGAATGACTATTGTAGATTCAAGATTATCTTAGAGGTTTATTGATATTACATCATTATTAAGTAATTTCTCTAGTTATAAAAATCATGATTAGTAATAGTAAATTAATATATGAATATTATTTATCATTTTATTAAACTAGGATTTAAAATTAATTAATGAGTCATATATTAATTTAGATATGAATATTGTACTAAAGCTGTTATTTCAATCAACCATGAATTATTTTATTTAGATATGAACATCATTAAATTTTAATATAAGTTTATATTATTATAAGCAATGTTTGATTCCTTATATATATTAGAATTGGGTTGTTGAATGATTTATCATTATTTTGATATCTCAAGCATATATCGTGTTTTGGGACAGATATTTGATTTAATTGCTTTATTTTAATCTCTCTTAAATAAGGATTCTATTTAGGATGTCTGAAATAATAATTTTGTTTGTTTCTATTTATTATAAATGCTGTTTGAATTCATGATCCTATAATAAATATTAGCATGAACTGTTTTGTGTTAGTATAGCTAACGTTCAGATATATGACTAGATAAAGGATTTTTCTAAATACTTAATGATTATTTATTGATTATCATTTGTTAGTTTAGTATATTATATTTATTCTGTTATGAACAATACTATTATTTATGGGCATTATAAAATTGGTATTATTTTCTTTCATTTATATTTTATTTAGTTACAAATGATGTCCAACTTCAAATCTCACTTTCATTCCGTTACATAGGGTGACCAATGACTGGGCTATATTTTATTCAGGCTATACTAGAGATATTATTTCCCATTGCACATTTTCAATCTATTACAAATGTTGTCTAAATTGTTGGATTATAATAGAGATCAAGCAAATGCACATATTTATTCTTTTACAAATGGCAATGCAATTTGCAGGGCATAATTAAACAGGATCAGTCTATTATGGTTTTATCATATCTGATCTGATACCAATGACAAAATTCTATACAGTAATGCCACTAAGTGCAAGCCAGTTGTGAGCAATCATAAGAAATGGTGATCATGTGATGTTTAGTGGTTTAATACCAATTCTGCCTAATAGGATAGTAGTGGATATGGTTATTAAAGTACCAAAGACACCAAAATGCATAGGTACTGAACTGAGTTCAGACCTATATGACTATATAAGCTAATGGGCTTGGATTAAAAATATTTTTATGTTTTCAATTTTATTCTCATAGTTTAGTAGTTAAGTAGAGATGCTGGTGGGTTGCATTAGATCCTAAGATCTAGGTGCAGTGCTCTCAGGTCCAAGGCTCCTCACTAATGAAAGCTCAAGCTAGAAACTAGTCTGGGGATATTGGATGAGTAGGCACTAGATAAGGATTTTATGCACAAGCCTTCTGGCATCCACTGATTACTCTGGCTTGCACTGAGTGGCACTACTGTATGGAGAGTTTTTGACTATTTTAATAATAATTACGAGCAAGCATAAGAAATAATGATCATGTGATATTTAGTGGTTTAACTTATAAAAATAATCTATTCAATATAGCAATATAGTTTCAAAAGTTAAATATTTTATTTTGAAAAATTATTCGGTAGCTAAATAACATTGTTAGAAGTATACAAAATCTTAAGAGAAATATTTAGAAATAAAGAAATAATTATTTTCATAAGAAAAATTTGGCAAAGCAGATTTATTAATAGTAATGTTTTATAGCATCTGCAGTTTCCTTTATTTTTCAAATAGTCATAGTTCTGATAATATGTTACACTATTTCTATCATCTATCATTAAATATTGAATGTATAGAAAAATTTAAACTTTATTTAAACTTGTTGCCTTGATGAACAGTAATTGAAAGAATACAAACTAATGGTTAAAATAAAAAAATAGATGTGGTTACAGTATTAGTCCATGTTTGTACTAATGACTATATATTCAATTGGAAAAATATAAAAATATTGGATAAAGAGAAAAAAGTCCAAAGAAGAAAATTCAAAGAAGATGCTCATATAACAATAGCAAATAATCCTATACGACAACCAATGTGGCAATATATAATGTATGGACATCTCTCATTAATCTTGTTCTTAGAAAAAAGTGCTAAAAAAGATTGAATGACTCAGGAAGATTTGAACTAATCCTCATGGACGTGTTTATGAAATTTCTATTGAGTGTTGCCTTTGACAGAATATCTTAGTTGGTTAGAGCATTGTCTTAAAATTTCAATATTCAAGAATCTAAAGATATAAGTTTGACTCCTATACTAATATTGTCACTGGTTAGGCCAAAAACATCTGAAGAAGAGTGGAGGATACTACTACTAATTGAAAAGTTGTGTACTTATATATATTGCTTATAACACTCTATTCATATACACGTTAATGCAACAAATTTTTTTAAAAACTTCTTTATTTTCTTTAATTAAGGCAGTGAAGAAGATAGAACTCTGATGAAGACTGCTGGACAGTCGAAACCATAAGAAAATAAAGAAGTTTTTAAGAAAATTTGTTGCATTAACGTGTATATGAATAGAGTGTTATATGCAATGTATATAATTATATGAAGATATGCAAAGAAAGTGAAGGAGAAGAATAAGTTTTGTAATTACTAAACTGTGTTGACTATTTGTGTGTTATTACTAACAAGTTGTTTGTATTTGAAAAATACTTAAAGTGTAAAATTTTCTATATTATCGCATCTAATATATTATCATCAAAAATCTTCAGACAAAAGTCATAGTTGAACATCAGTCAACTTTTTTCTTTCCCTTTTTCTCTTAATCTTCATGGATTCTTTCCAAATATCTTGTACAATGACTCTTCCTCCAAATTCATATCCTCTTCTGCTTTCTTTTTTTTTTTTTTTTAAATAAATAATTTCATTATAAATTCTTTTTAACTTTTCTAATTTCAAAAGCAAATGGAGATATTATAGCATTACACCATCTTGTGCCCAATAATTACTTAATCTTGCAGTAGATGGTTCTAGAGCAGGATAAAAAAAATTACTCTTTATAATAGGATAAAAAAACTTATTTCAGAAGCATATGAGTGAGCACATGACAAAGTCATCTTTAATTCTTTCTTATTTTCTTTCAAATCAAAATTGCAATTGGAATGGAGGTATGAAAAAGTCTGTACTGCCCATCCCTCATATATGTATGTAAATGGATTATGTCCTGTACATGGAGGGTCAGAATGACTTATGGTCAACATGGATAGAATGAGAAGGTTGGCACCAATGTGGGATTTGAGCATTCCATCATCAGATTTTCAATGAAATGGATGGCTGAAGAGATGTGGGATGGAGTGAATTGAAGCCTGTCCATTAAAGTATAAAGATTGGCTATTTTTAGTATAGACTGGACATTGATTGTATGTAACTGTGGAGATGATAATCTGGACTAACTGATGAGAGCTGGTTTAGCATGAAATATGTTTATTGGTGATTATCTTTTTGACATGTGTGTGATCAAGTGTGTCAGCAGTATGAGATAGCATGGATAGTTGAGGGTTGTGTGAAAGTCTGAGTTCAAACCCTCTATATATTACATATTGGCGTGCAGATATGAAAAGGCCTGTAGTGTAGAAAAAATTCATATATTAAAAAAAAAAAAAATTTTCTTCTATCTTTTTTTTAATAATTCCACTTCTCTGCATATACTCTCCAAACAAAATATGGTATTAGTTGTTTAGCCCATACAAGTCACTTGATGGCATTGTTTATGTGCAAAAACACATAAAAATGATATTTATGCTGCCCAACTTATGTCTAATCGAACAGTTGTTTTCAGATTAGTCATTGCAGGCTGCCCAAATATGACACCCTGCTCCGCTATGTGCTTCACGACAATGTATGAAAATAAGCTCACTTAACAGATCTGCTATTGCATCATGTGAGAGTGTCTGGAATTCAACTGGCCCTAACTCTTAAAATCTTCATTCCAAGTAATGATATTACTCTACCTGACATAGTATTACATACTAATAATTATAAGCCCAGAGCCACGGTTCCCTACAAAGATTGGAAGGTGAAAACAAATTCGAAATGGTATGCCCAAGCACGATTTTATATAACTCATGAGAAAAGTCACATTTTCATGAAAACAGTTGTGAGATAAATCATATGTCTGAGGTTGGAGCTTGTGTTGGAATTCCTAACGTTAATTTGCTTAGACTAGTGCATCTTTTGGCCGATCTTTTGTGTTATTAAAACAAAATCAAAAAAAATAAATAGTTTGTTTACAATCCAAAATATTTAATTAATATGTTTTTTTATATATATAAAAAAATAAAAACAGAAATCGGATAAATAAATAAAAAAAAAAACAGAAATGGGATAAATAAATAAAAAGTCAGCTCTGTAATGTTATGGCGGCGTCATATTTGGACAAATTGTAACTCAAAGTAAAACTGAAAGTAACTGACAGATAAGTAACCAAGTTTAATGACTGACTCAAAGTAATTAAACTAAAAACTAAAACTGACTTCTTTTGTTCTACGGGTCCTTTTTATACACCCTTTAATCCCCTCAAGAATGCTATCTCTGTAATCTCTTGATTAAATAAAAAAAAAAAACATTCAATTAGTAAAAATTTTAAAACAGATAAGGCTTGAAATACCATTTGAGATATTTTTAAAGATTTGAAAACAACTAACAAAAGAATTGCTTATGATTTTAATTAAGATTTATAATTGTAATTAATGAAAACAATCTGATTATAGATAAAGATAATTTTAGTGTTTCGAGCCTTCCCCATTTTTCTTTGTTTTTACATTCCAATACTTTAATTAAATACACACATATACAGCAATAAATATTAATAGAATTATTGCTTCGTTTATATATATATGCATCATGCAAACTACTGTTTCACTTTACTAAATATAATTAATTTTACTAAGTTCTCTGATCATTATGCATACAGTGTGTGGGTGAATGGCATATTATCTACGGTGAGGTCTGAATTGCAGACCCCACAGGAGGTTAGTGTAGATGGTGAAGCATGAAGCTCGATGATGATTAGACATCGACTGCTTCAATATAAAATAAGTATTTATTTTGTGGTTTTTTCAAAGACATTTTTTAAAATTTTTTTCAAATTCCACATTTAACAAAGTTTATTTTTCTAGATAAGTGATAATTTAGGTGATTGGCAGAATGGAAATGTAGGTAATTTGTAATTAAAATAATGAAAAATACAATTTCAATTACTTTTTTCCCATTTATATATTTATGAAATATTTTATAAATTGTAAATCATTTCCTTTGCCATTATGAAAACATTCTAAAATTTAAATGAAATAATAAAAAATTAAATTGCAATTTAAACATAAAATTAAAAACTTTTCAAACATAAATTAATAATTTTATATAAACATTTTATCATTTTAAATACTCCAGACTAAATTAATAATAATCACATGATCTCCTGAGCTTAGAACTTACTGTCTCAATACATAAATTTATTCTCAGGCAGAGAGCTGGCATATAATGATGCAAAATTTATTGTATAAAATAGAAAGTATAATATTGTTTTTATAATTAAATATAATTGGTATATCACATGATCATCATTTCTTATGCTTGCACATAACTGTTATTAACACAGGCAAAACTCTCCATACAGTACTGCCACTCAGTGCCAGCCAGAGTAATCAATAGATTCTAGAAGGCTTGTGCATAAAATCCCCATCTAGTGCCTGCTCATCCATTGATTACTCTGGCTGACAGAATTTTGCCTGTGTTAATAATTGGTATATCTTTTTAATAGTCAGGAAGCCATGCAGAGCTGTCAAAAATGATAGATTTTCCAAATGGCGTGATTTAAAAAATCAATTAATTTATCGATGAAAAATCATAAAAAGTTTAAGCACTGAAAGAGACAGAATTGGGGCATGATTTATGAACTGTGGTCTCCAGAAGCTGACACTTTACAACTGCCCCAACCTGTGTACAAGACAGATTTAATAATAATGTGTTCTTTTTGAAAACTTTGTATAATTGCCACTACTTCTCTTTATTTACTCATTACTCTCTTACATCATAATCACCTTCATATTTCATATTCTTACTTCTAATACCCTTGTTTATATATTCCTACAGCATTATCTAAGATATCCTCTTTATTTTTTTTCTAAATATAATGCAGAAAGGAGTTTGCTATTAACTGAAAGGAGACCCTTTTATTCCTCTTGGAGGTCTTAAAGGAACCAAGCAGGGCAAATTCCTAATGTCCACTCCATACATTCTAGTCATTGCAGCTGTTATTACTATGTGATTATTCATATAGTATACGAACATGGATGGGCTGCTCACCAACATGCATTAGCCAGCATGGTGAGTTTATTGGCTATTTACCTCTGAGTTTAAGATCAAGAAACACCATGGTCTTTCTTCTCAGTTGACTGATAAGGCAGAATGAATGTTTGTGTAAATGATATTTTTCCCAATAGATATACACAATTATAACAGACAAAAATAAATCATGGCCCTTATTCCCTGAAGGCTGTAAAGTCACCAATCAAGGCAGCGGTTGGTGGCTGAAGACGGAGGGTGCTAAGAATCCTCTGATTGCAGACCCAGGCTGCCATTTGATGATGACTTTTTATTTAGGTACTTACAACTGCAGATCACTTTCAAGTGAAGGAAGATTTCAAGAATTAAAAGAAGAACTAACTGTCTTATAGTAAATGGGACATTATTGGACTTTGTGAAGTTAGAAGAAAAGGTGAAGAGACAATTGATTTAAAAAGTGAACATATACTCTATTATAAAGGCACAAATATTGGAAATACAAGTGGAGTAGGATTCATTATAAATAAAAAGTGGAAGAACAACATTGTGGAGATTGATGGTGTATCAGACAGAGTGGCAAGATTAGTTATACAACTTAATAGCAGATACCAAATGCAGATAATTCAGGTTTATGCCCCAACAAGTGCTCATAGTGATGAAGTAGTAGAAGATTTTTATATGGATGTACAAAAGGCTTTCGATCAGAGTAAACAACATATTAAAATTGTTATGGGAGACTTTAATGCTAGAATTGGTAAACAAATGAAAGATGAAAGTGCTGTAGGTAATTTTGGTTATGGTAATAGAAATGAGAGAGGACATAGACTAGTGGAGTTTGCTGAAAAAGAAAAACTTTATATTATGAATTCTTTTTTTGAGAAAAATGTTAAAAGGAAATGGACATGGAAGCATCCCAATGAAGGTACAGCAGAATTGGATTATATTTTGACTAACAGAAAATACATATTTCAAGATTGTAATGTTCTTAATAAATTTAACACAGGAAGTGATCATCAATTAGTAAGATGTAAGATACGTGTTAATGCAAAACTAGAGAGACAAAAATTATTAAGAAAAACAATTTTTACAGTTGATATTCCTAATCTTCAGAAACATTCTAATGAATTTAAATTAGAACTTACAAATCAGTTTCAAGTATTAGTAGATTTTGAACATGATTCAGATTTGAATGAAATTAATATGAAAATAACTGATACACTTTTAAAAACTGCAACAAAGATAGCTGGTAGAAAAAAGCAGCAATTGACCAATAAAATTTCTACTGAGACTAGAGAATTTATGAAGAAAAGAAGGAATATGAAGATATACAAAAATGATGCATTAAAAAGGATTGAATATCTCGAATTTTGTAAAATGGTATGGAAAAGAGTTGAAAATGATATAAGAAAGTATAACTGTGAACTAGCAAGGAAAGCTGTAGAAGAAAATAAAAGTCTCAAGAATGTAAAACAACATTTTGGTATTGGTAGGAAATTTATATCTGCAATAAGAAAAAAAGATGGAATTATTACTAAAAAGAGAGATGACATCATGAAATGGGTAGAAGACTTTTATCAAGAATTATATAGTAATAAAGAACAAGTACCTCCTATATCTATTACATCTTCCGAATTGCCCAGAATTTTAAATGAAGAAGTGAGACATGCAATTAAATGTATGAAGAAAGGAAAGGCTCCAGGAAATGATGGAATTATAATTGATATATTAAAAGAAGCAGGTGAAGAAATAGAAACAATTTTAGCAAAGTTATATACCAAATGTCTAAATGATAAAGATGTACCAGATGATTGGAAGAATGCAGTAATAATATTAATATTTAAAAAAGGTGATAAAGAACATATTAGAAATTACAGACCTATCAGCCTTTTATCAGTTTTATTCAAAAATTTTACCAAGATAATTACAACTCGTCTACAAAGAACATTGGATTTCCACCAACAAAGGGAACAAGCTGGGTTTAAAAGTGGTTTTAGTACAGTAGATCATATCCAGGTATTGAGAGAAGTTATAGAAAGAACAAATGAATATGAGTTGCCATTATGTTTTGGATTTGTAGATTATGAAAAGGCATTTGATTCTATAAACATTTCTTCAGTGATTAAAGCATTGGATCATCAAGGTATAGATCCAGGATATTGTCATATTTTAAAGAATATTTATAAAAATGCAACAGCAACAATTAGATTACATAATGATACTAGGAAAGTCAACATTGAGAAAGGTGTAAGACAAGGTGACTCCATATCTCCAAAACCTTTTACAGCAGTGTTGCAAGAAGTATTTTGTGGATTAAAATGGGAAACTAAAGGAGTGAAAGTAAATGGAGATTATTTAAGTCATTTAGATTTTGCAGATGATATAGTTGTTTTTGCAAATAATGCTTCAGAGCTGCAGGAAATGTTGCAGGAGTTATCAGATGAAAGTAGGAAAGTAGGACTAAAGATAAATGTTAAAAAGACTAAAGTAATGTTTAATGGATTTGCTCAAAATATGAAAATAAAGATTGATTATGATGAGTTAGAAAAAGTTACAAATACCTTGGTCAGATTATTAATACAGATGGAAACATAATGGATGAAATTAATCATAGAATTAAACTTGGTTGGAGTGCTTTTGGTAGAAATAACTTGATACTAAAAGGAAATATGCCTATGTGTTTGAAAAGGAAGGTTTTTAAAAAATGTGTTTTACCAGTTCTTACTTATGGATCTGAGACTTGGACACTTAATAGAAGAGCAATACAGAGACTTCAGACCACTCAAAGAAGTATGGAGAGATGCATGTTGGGAGTAACAAGAAGAGATTGAAAATGCAATGTATGGGTAAGAGAACAAACAGGTGTTACTGACCTCATTGCAGAAATTAAAAGATTGGAGTTGGGCTGGACATATTGCTAAAAGAGATGGTAATAGATGGGCAATTTAAATCTTAAACTGATTCCAAGAGATTGTAAAAGACCCAGAAAGAAACCACATGTGAGATGGATGAAATAAGAAAATGTGCAGGAGTGATGTGGAGAAGAGAAGCTAAAGGTCAGAGAAGATGGATTAAACTTGGAAAGACCTTCATCCTGCAGTGGATTAATAATGGTTGATGATGATGATGATGACTGTGTTAATTTTCACTTTCCCTTTTTAAGCTTTAAATATATATGCACACACATATTACATTGCATATCATAAAACCAATCCACCTCAATATATTTGTCAATATTATATATGTATTTGTACATATGACATGTATCTTAATACACATGACTTATCTGACCTGCCTTCACATTTGTACCCAGCAAAGTTCTTTTCAAAAGAGAATCATCTAATATTGGTCAGTAAATAGGTATCTAGATATTTTTAGCTAAAAAGTAAAACAAGAATGAAAGCTGTTCAAATCTTCACCAAGAAGTTGGCAACTCACATGTGTGCCACCTTCACTATTTCTCTTGAAAGGGCTACTAAAGAAATCTTTGCTCTCCAGTGACTCTTTATTTAAAAAGTTGTTTTATCTTGCCTTTTTGCAACTATAATAGTATCTATTAGTTAGTGTTAAAAACAGATTGGCTTTTGCAAAGTATTCCTATTAAATACAATTTAATGAATGTATTGACATTACTTTTAAATAAATATAGACTTTTAATCATTGACTATATTTTCTCAGAATTAAACTGATTATACAATTAAGTCTACCATCATATATTTTATTTATAACATACAACAAACAAGAATTTCATATGAATAGAATAGTTAACTTTGATTGTCTGTAAACTTTGTAACCATATATTTTATCATATTGTTCATTTTTTATGTTAATTAGACAAACTTATGTCAATTTCTATCGAATTTACGCACTGTGATCTGGATGGGCAAGTTGACATTTTGTAGTCGCTGCACATCTGGATGCCTAAAATTAATGTAACCTCATACAAATTGTTTCATTGTTGTTTTGTAAACTCGTTCTCTCAACCTTGTTATTGGAGTGTGAATAAAATTTGGGGGATCTTGAAACAACATTTGTAATCCATGTAACACATTTTTAATTAATAAAGTTTATTGTTGAAACATAGATGAGTAAATGAAAAATTAATCAAGTACCTGAAGAGATTTCTTTAAAATATAAATTTCTAATAATTTTTAAAATATTTAATTGTTTTAAAATATATCTTTAAACATCATGTTTTAAGTTGTCTTAAAGAAGTTGAAGAAAAAATATAAATGAGAAACTAAATATCAAAACACTTGTTAAACATGATGAAGAAAAATAAACATAATTCCTTTGAACTTAGTGTTTAAATTATAGAGTAAAAAATTTAAATTATTTGTCTTTAGATAAATAGATTGAAAATGTTTATAATTAAACAAGAATTTTATTTTCTCAAATGTTGTTGGTAATCAATACATTTGTTTTATTTAAAAATAACTTCTTATTTTGCTTTCATTAAAAAATTTAAATGTATTTTTAAAAAATTAGAAAATAATTATTCAGAATTTTTATAATTTTTTTGTATACTTTTGGTAGTTATGTAATTTTTTTCTGGTATATTTAAAGTTTTATTATAAATAATGGATATCAAACCACTAAACATCACATGATCACCATTTCTTATGCTTTCTCGTAACTGTTATTAAAACAGGCAAAACTCTCCTTACAGTAGTGCCATTCAGTTTCTGACTTGTGGCCTTTGTCAGTGAGGACTATATAAGCTGATGAGCTTGGATTGAAAATATTATAGTGTTTTCAATTTAAGTCTCATAGTTTTGTAGTTAAATAGAGATAAAAGGTGGCTGCTGGAGGGTTGCATTACATCCTAAGATTTAAGTGTTGTGCTCTCAGATCCAAGGCTCCTCACTGACAAAGGCCACAAGCCAGAAACTAGTCTGGGGGTATTGGATGAATAGGCACTAGATGTGAATGCCTTCTGGCATCCTTTGATTACTCTGGCTTGCACTGAGTGACAATATGTATAGAGAGTTTTGCCTGTTTATTTGATAAGTTCTAATATTATTAGATATTGATAATCAAATTATTATCATCATGTAAATATTTCTTAGTGTAAATAAAAAATCTTAAAGTGATAAACTGTTTTATCTCACACATATTATATCAGTGTAAAATTTGTCATAGATATTAGTATCCATTTATTCTCATTAGATATTATAATTTAGAATATTTATTTACTCAATATGGGATTTAAAATCATATTTATTTTTTACTTATTGCTTGATTATAGGAAGATGGTGAATATTTAGGAAATCCTTCTATTGTGCTGCCTTCTATATCTGAACATGATGAAGAAGAAAGAGATGATGAAGAAGATGAAGATGATGATGATGATCAGCCAACATCACCTTTGAACAAAGTTGCTAGATTAGCTCTTCCTAAAGATAGGTAAGCCATGAAAGTTTATAAATGAAGGGGGGAGTAAAATGTTATAATTACCTAATCCTAAAATTAAATTTTATTTTGTACACTCTTTCCCATATTATAAAAGTTGATTTTATCTCCAGAAGATGAAACAACGATTTATTAAATCATATTCATTAGATATGTGTTCTTTATATTAATTTAAAATGTTTAAATAGTGATAAAATATTTTTGATGGAGTTTCATATAATTTAAAAACATTTAACTACCAAAACAAAACTTCGACTTGATCTTAAAAAATTAAGTCAAAGATGGGTTTTAATAGTTGAATATTTTTTAGGTTTTATGATACTTCATCAAAAATGATTATCTAAATATTGGTTTAACAACAGATTGCTAATATTCTATTGGTTAATGTTAAGTATTAACTGGAGTAATTAATATATATATATATATTATAACGGGATGATCCTTTTCAGGACTCGAGGAAGTCGCATCTAACTATATTCAGACTCTGAGCTCGAATTCCGAGAGTAACGAGGTTATTAATAGAGGAGTGGATTGGATTATATTTTTAATCACATCAGCCATGGCATTCTATAAGAAGACTCAAAGTCCGAATATAGTTTGATGCAACTTCCTCGAGTCCATCAGCCATGGCATTCTATAAGAAGACTCAAAGTCCGAATATAGTTTGATGCAACTTCCTCGAGTCCTGAAAAGGATCATCCCGTTATACATGGCGCCCATACTTAAGGCATGAAACTGTAATTTTCCATTAGTTAAATCCATAGTTTTAAAAAAAAAAATATGAGTATGTTGTGAATTGGTAAAAACACTGAATAATAAAAAATAGAGACCTTGAAATAAAATAAACCGTAATAAACAGATAAATCAGTCATTTTAAAATATATAAATAAATAAATACGATTATAGTTTGGGCATTAAAATATATATTATAACAATATCTTATAAAAGTAGGAAAAATAAAATTACATTTAAAGGCATAAACACAGCATGAAATCTTATGGCATACATATATTATAATCTTGAATAGAAAATTTTTCATTAATAATAATTAGGAGTAAGAAAAAATTATTTACATGGAATCAAAACTTCCTAAAATTTTGTTATCTGGTCAACCTTATCACTGGCATGATTGGTGCATTGTTTGCAACCGATATTATCCATATATTTGGAGTGATGCTGTAGCTTTAGAGTTACCCAAAGATAGTATAGGATGGTTTCAGTTTATGTTGAATAGAAAATCTACTACTATAAGTATGATTGGTAGAACATATGATACAGGTGATTGGAAACAGGCTATGGAAAGACTACAGCATGCATGCAACCAAGTTAAACCTGGTATTCCTAGTCAATCTATTTTATCTTCATTTGATTCAACGTATTTAATCATAGGAAATTGGTCTTTTACTTGTAAAGAGGTTGATGAGATTGTCATTAGCCATTCACATAAACAGGGTCAAATTATTATTTTACAAAAAGATTTACCTGGTTGTATTTGTGAATCTGATCTAGGTACTAAACATTTTTTACTGCAAAAATGTTATTTGAACCTGAATTTCCTACTGGTTGGATATCTCAGATTCCCAAAGGTGAAAAGAAAAAGTGCCCTTTTAATTTTGATTTAAGAAAGATTGCACCAAGTACAAATGAAACTAACTCAGGCACTCAAATCCCACCGTCACAAGTAAATTTCAAAGAAGCTAGTCACTCTCCACAGATACATGTTGCAAATCATGTACTTCCTCAAATTCAAGAAACTCCTGCCAAAGAAGTCAACCAAACACCCAGGGTTGAAATAATACAAATTACAGAGAATATGATGACCATGCAACTAATGTTCCAGACTTTGATGAAAGAGATGAAAGAAAGGATATGCAACTTGGAAGCAAAAATGGATAAAAACATGAACGGCTTGGAAGTGAAAATGGCAACCAAGACTGATATAAATAGTGTGAATAATGATCTGAATAGCAAGTTGGATAGTATAAAAACAGAAATGAAAACTGAAATGACTAATTTAGAAACTAAAATAAATAATAGATAGAGATTAAGATGAATAGTATAGAAACAAAGATATATGGCATGAAAGAAGAAATGAAAAGGGAAGAGGAATACAGTGTGAACAGCATAAAGAGTGATATGAATAGTAGGATAGACAGCAAAGTATGAAAAGTTTAAAAGTTACCATGGTAACTAAGAAAGAAACACTAGAGTTAAACAAAAGTATGAACAGCATGGAAGCTAAGTTAGATAATATAAAAATAAAATTGGATAGTAATATAGGTAGTATAAAAGAAGAGATGAATGGTATGGAAACAAGAGTGAACTATAAGATGGATGCTATGAAGACTGATATAAATAATATGAAGGGAGAAATGAATAAAATGAAAGCTGATATGGTAACCAAAGCTGATATGAATAAAATGAATGCTGATATGAAGGGAGAAATGGCTAGAATGAATGATAATATGGTAACTAAAGAGGATATGGATAATATGGAAGGGAAATTAAAAGAAGACATAATTTCTATAAAAGAAGAGTTAAAGAAAGATATTGATGATGTTAAGGAAAAGATGCAAGTAGAAATCAAAGATGTTAAAACTAAATTGTTTAAAGAAATGAAACAATTATCATTAGATTTAAATAATGTTCAAAAGGATATTATTGAAAAGAAACAAACTGCCAATGAAGTAGAAAGACTTCATGACACAAAAGCATCAACAATATCAATGGCAATTCAATGCCAAGAATCCAAAGCTTACCCTGAGCATGAGGTCTGCGAATATAATGATAGCATCCAGAACAAATCACTCTTAGTTCAAATGAATGTTTCAGAAGAAAATTGTCATGACTATCATTTTACCATACAGCAGAGCAATGAAGTAGAAGATCATTGCAGCATTAATAAAGTGTTTGAACCTGATCCAAATATCTTAGAAAGAACAGAGGATATGGATAATATGGAATATAAATTAAATTCCAAATCTCAGGAATTCAGAGAAGCACAATCAAATGATAATACTGAATGTCTAGATAAATTAAGACTTCAGATTTTTTGTATTAATCACAAGTTAAATCATGAATTCATGAAACTTGAGATGACTCCACAATCTAAAGATATAATAGATGAATACAACAGTGAAGTGTATTTTGAGTCATCCCATCATATTTGTATTTACTCCCAAATTAAAACTTTTCATTTCATCAACAAGGTGTTGATAAATTGTATGACGACCATCTGATGATGTCATTATCAATGACAATATTTAATGGAAAAGAAGGTTGTCTTAATAGAAGGTTTAATATAGAAGATATGAATGAAGGCAATAGATTTAATTGTCTTAGGTCTAAATTATGATGTATGAAGCATCACCATAATCCTGAAGATGAACAAATTATAAAAAGTCTTCAGACAATAATAAAGATATTTATAATACAAGCTAAGAGACAGAAAGGTTCACAATTCCATAGGTTGTGTAATACTTATGAAGGTCCCTTCACATTCATTGAACATGTTAATGGATGTGCTTAAAAAGTAAAGCACATATATAAGGAAGGACTTCATGGATTATGACTTTGGGATGTGACAATGGACTTTCGGTAATGATAGAATCCATTAGGCTGTTCTTTTAAGAGAATAAATGTATATATGTATATAAATAATTGAAGTTGATATTAATAATAATAAAATGCATCAAGTTAACCAAAGTATGAAAAAAAAAAATACTTACAGGTTTATTAGAGTACAAGTTATGGTTAAAATGCAAGTCCATTATTATATATGTTGATATGGATATATAAAAACAAGACATTTATTTTATATAGCGTGATGTTAAATTGTAATAACAATCAGCATTAAGCCAATGCATATGCACTTTGTGTATATATATATATATGGATACAAGAGAAGATCAAGTAAAAGCTTATAAACATCTTGTTAAAAAAAAGGCCGGTCAAAGAAATAAAAATGTGAAGACAATTTCACACAAGTTTAGAATTGGGGATCAAGTTTTTATAAAAACACCTCATATGAGTAAACCCCAAGAGAGCAAATACCAAAAGATTTACCATCAATATGAAGAACCTTATACTATCATAAAGCAAACAGGTCCCAATGCATTCTGGATAAATATAAAGGGAGACATTAAAGGCACTTACAATGCTAGAGCTTTAAAACCCTATTTTGGTCAAATGAATTAACAATGTTTTACCACATTCTACTTATGTATAGAGTAAAATGTTGAAAGAAAAGATCACGTGGAATAGGTAAGAAGAGAAAAAGTTTTCATTTAAAAGTATATAGGTATATATATATATATATGTATAAGGATGTATATAAGTCAAAAGAGACATTAATTTTCTTTGATGAGGGTATGTTAAGCAATTAAAATTAATTCTTAGGATACCTGAAAACTAAAACAGTTTTAAGAGTTAATCCATGCTGAATGATGGATGTTCTTATGTTTTGGATAGTTCTCAAAAGAGTCCATAAGTCTTAAAGAAAAGCAGGATGGAGAATACCAAACAAATATATGTGTCATCTATAAAAGAGGCACATGACAATAAATCCATCAAAGGAAAATAAATAAAAAAGGGAAGAAAAAGAAAGAACCCTATATATATAAACCTCCTTGTCCTTTTATTTAAATTGAATGATGCTTAATATAGAGAAAGAGAAAGGGTTAGAAAAAAATAGAGCAAATAATAAGGGTTGATAAAAGCAGGAAAGAAAAACAAGCTCCACAACTTTATATTTAATGCAAACATTGACACACATTAAGTGTCCAAATTTTAATGGTAAATATAAAATTTGAACTCTTTTAAGGAAGGGGTAATGTGAGAGTACCATATGAGTCTCATCTAAAACAATTTGTGTTTCTTTGTGAATTTAACTGTGCCTATATCGAATCAACAGATATAAATAACATACACCTATCTTAAGCTTTTCATATATCAGTTATATACATAAACTAATTAATATTAAAAGAATAATTCTAAAAATGAATTATTCTAATTTGTTTATACACACACACACACACACACCTAAATAAATGTTTCTAACTAATAGTATTTTTTTATTAACCAAAACTTGACATTGACAAAGCCGTAAGTCATCATTGCATTTTATCAGTTGAAACAAAGGAAATAAATGTTTGGGGTTCATTACAAATTGTATATTTTAAACAATAGATAGTGTGAGCATGATTATGTGATATGCTTGCAGAAATTAATCCAGTATAAAAATGAACTAAAATGAACTAATATTGTTATAACAATAATCTTCTATTTAGTTATCAAGACAATAACTACAGTCTGTAAATTTAAATGTGTTCAAATTTAGAACACATTTAAGAAAAAAAGAAGATTCACTATTTTAAAACTGTCTTCAAGTAATTAATTTACTTACTTTTAATATTATAAAGAACTATAAAAAAATAATCATTGAAATTGACAAGGTTATAAGAGTTATCAATGTCTTCAAAATGAGTTTTCAAAATATATGTTTAAGAAGACAAAAATTTATAAAGATGTTCTTTGGCTAGACAATTTATGCCAAGGATTTCTGCTGATGTTTTAAACCTGAACATGTAAATTTATTCCTACTTAATGCCTAAAGTATAATCATTGTAATTTCCACTTTAAAAGGTTGCCTTAATAATGGAGTATTATATTGAAGAAGATTTTAAATATTTTACTATGCAAATATTTAAAAGAATGAATATTTGGATTATCTCTTTAAAGGATGATCAAGGAACTTTACCTTTCAACATTCATCGTCATTTTATTTTGTCTAAGGAGGAATATGAAACCATTATTCTTTCGCATCTTGGAATACTTCATTGTGCACTTTAATAACTCTTAAAGCACTTTAATAACTCTTAAACTTTATTTCCTTTGGGGATAATTATATTTATGTGGAAAAATTACTTCGTATATTAAATTGGAGAACTGATAAGATGAACGTTTTATTTTTATTTATTTAATAAAATTTAGATGTTGATATTTTGATATATGCTCTGGTGAAAGTGATGGCTGACTAAGGTAAAAGTTTTTTAATTATTTCAATTTGGAAGTAAGTTTTATTATATTCCAAATTGAACCTTACCTGACAATTATCATAATTTATTTTTAAACAATAACATAATTGTTGTTTCAAAAATATATTTATTAATTACTTTGTGTACAAATTAGAAAGAATATATACAAAGTTAAATGAGGTTATGCTAAGTTTTGAAAGTTCTTATGAGTGGTTTAGTAAGCCAGCATGTTTGTTGTTCTGTTGTTATTAGTAGGGAAGGTTAATAGGTTCCAGGTGTCCTCAAAGGATTGAGAGATGAGCTCATCTCTTTTCCTGATTTTCTTTATTATTTTGCAGAACAACAGATCTGGGTCCAGGAGGGGCAGTTCCATTATCAACTGGCAACGTACTACCCAGATTGCATAGAGAATGAAAATGGATAGTCTAATGATAGCAAATGTTCCGGTGTGGATCGCTTTTATGGACAAGAGAATTAGGTCCAGTCTGATATTGGAGTTGGTGAAGACTATATCTCTGTTTTAAGGTTTGGACAACGATATATGAAGTACTCAATGGTTTTCTCTTCATGAGAACATAAACTGCAGGTTTGATCAGGAGTTACGTCTTCGGTAGAATAGGAACCAATTTGTGGGAAGCATGCTAAGGTTAATTTTGATGATGAAGTCCAGATACTTGGGCTCCAGTCACCATCTTTTAAAGTGGGTAATTAATTTTTGGTTTGTGAGGTTGAGGCTACTGTCGGGAGGTTGTGGATGTGAGTTGATTAGGGGGTGCGCATCCCACAAGGTGATTTTAACATTGAGATTGGTGTCCATGATTGGTTTGTATTGACTTAGAAGATTAATAAGGGACAATATCCATGGTATTTTCCCTGGTGGGGGTCGATCTGTTGGGGAAATCTTTTTGATGATGTTGTTATAGCCAAAGGAATGTATCAGATTATGTAGCGTATTGTGTATTTTTTGGAGGATGGCTGCTTGAATAGAGTGGAAAGACAAGCCATTGAACCTCCGAGGCAGCTGGATTTGTCAGAGGCTGATGGCCACAGTCTTCCCTCTCCAGAAGAGTTTGGTGCATAGGTGATTAATTTTGTTCTGAAACTGTTTGGTTAGTTTGATGAAGGGCAGGTAATGTGTAATTTTTGGAAATATTGTCATATTCAGGAGGCCTACCTTTCCATATAGTGAGAGATAGACTCTAGAGAGAGATGTGATGATGTGCTCTGTTGTTTGTAGGATACCGTCCTGTATTTCTCTGACCATTGCCATTGATGATTTGAAGATGGGAAACCCCAATTAAACAATAAAGCTTCAAGATCTCATTTTCTAACGTGAAGCATGTTAATTCTCAGCAAAACATGATGGTCAGGAAATAACCACTGATCTCAATCTTTCAAACTATTTAATCAAGCATGGCTATCATATAGAGTCCATTTAAAGTATATATCTTGACTAATCTCTAGTAGTAAATATAATGTCATCTTAAGGACTCCCTTAAATTTTTGAACTAATTCTGCAACTCTTTATTTTTTTTTTTTTTAAGGTCTGCATGAATTAAGTTAACTTTGTTTTTTTATAAATTATTTTTAGAAATGATTTGTTTTTCCATAAATATTTTCTAATAGTTATTTTATTTTTCCAGCTCCTAAATTAGTTTATTTATCTGCCTTATCTCTTTACAAAGTTGTTTACATATTCTTCTCTAAGCTATTTACATACTATTCTCTTTTTAATTAATTTAAAAAAATGATTAACCTATTCATTCAATATACTGAATGTTTACTATAGTAAATAGAGGGATTTGAACTTAGGATTTTTAATCTATATTAATCCTCCACTCCATCTCATACAATCAATATACATGACCACACCCTGTAAAAAAGATAAATGATCCCCAATATATGTATTTCATGCAGAACTAGAACTTATCAGTGGGGAACATTAATCTTTATCACATGTGTGTGATATATGTATTGATTGTTTGAGTGGAGAATAAATATAGACTGAAAATCCTAATTTCAAACCCTTCTATTTATTAAAAGAACAATGTATATTTACTAATTCCAAGATGCTTCAGATTGGCCTATATAAGTGAATTTAGGTATAAAGATAAGATCTTATTTTTTCTCTAAGTCTCTATCTTATGCTTTGGTTTAAAAGTATTCTTCATATTCAACAGCACATCCTTAAGATATTAAAACATGTAACAGAGCAAGTGTATAAAGTGCAATTCTTTTCTGATAAAATTAAATATCTTTAAGAAATGTTCAAAATAACTCTTTTTTTTTAAAAAGTTAAAATTATTTATGTACATTATTTAAAAATATCTAGCAAATATAACCTTATTTAGCAAATTTTTGATTCTGCCTTAACCCTTTCCCCGCCCATGGGAGACCTCGCTGACATCTAAAATCACTCTCTCCCTTCTTTTTTTTTTTATGTTAAAATTTTTTAATAGGGTTTGTGTTGTTTTTTTTAAATTTTTGTGGGTGGGGGGCACCTTTTCTTTTTTTTTTTAAAAAAAAAAAATAAAAAAAAAACCAAAAAAAAAAATAAAAATAAATGAAATTTGTTTGGTGCTTTTTCTCTGCCTTTAAAAAAAAATAATATTTAAATAGGAAGAAAGAAAAGAACAAAAAAAAAAAAAAAAAAAAAAAATAAAAAATTTATAATTAATATTATTTAATAATATTTAATTAAATTTTATTAATTAATATATTATAAAAATTAATAAAAATAAAAAAAAAAAAAAAAAAAAAAAATAATTATAAAAAAAATTTAAAAAATTAATAAAAAATTATAAAAAATTATTAAAAATAAATAAATATTTTTTTATTACTTTAATTTTATTTTTTTTTTTTATAATATTTTTATTTAGTAAATTATAAAAAATATAATTAAAAAATATAAAAATAAATTATTATGAATTTATTTTTTTTAAAAATTTTAAAAAAAATTTTTATTATATATTTATTTATATAAATTTTATTAATAAGAATAAATATTTATGTATAGGTTGTTTGTTTTTGGTTTTTTATGTGTTAATCAAAATTCTTTTTTTTTTCCCCCAAAATTTTATATATGTACTCATTCTTTATTAAATTAATTATGCTCCCTTTTTATTATTATTAAATGATTTTATTAATTTTGGAAAATCAGTTTGTTTGTTTATTAACTTTTGATCTCTTTCAAATTAGAATGAAATTTTTAAAATTTAGATTTAATATATTTAAATTCAATAGAATTGCTTGAAAATTGATATATAGGTTAATTATATCACCCTAATCCATTTTAAATACTTATCTTTTCAGTATGTCAAATAGTTTGATAGATATGTAACATAGGATGGGAAAATATGAAAAATATTCAATAACTTCACATATCATAGTTAACGATTATTGTTAGAACTTTCATTTGTTTTAAATAATACTTGTAAGAGGGTAGTAATATTTTTTTTTCAATTTAATCTCTTCAGGGTATTTGGCACCATATTGAATTTTTAAAAAATTGATTTGAGACCAATTTTTACAATAACTTCTGTTTTAATAATGTTAAAGAAAAAATATTTACATTGAAATATTTACTAGAAAAACTAAGGGAAAAAATAAGTCTAAGACAAGTAGTGATTACCATTAAAAAGGTAAGGAATAAAGAAATTTCAATATCTGAAAAAATTACTGCTTTATTGTTTATTCATAATTTCTAATTTACCATTAACTAAGTTTAAAATTACATCTTCATTAATAAATTCTTTGTATTCCCACAAAATTCTTACTCAACCCATATATAATGCTTCTTACCTGAGACAATCAATAGTTTTAGAACTTACAAAAGTAGTAGCATAAGAATTTTCATTTCTATCTTGTATTCCAAAAGTTAAAAAATCCCATGGTGTCTATAAGAAAAAGATTCATCTTAATAAAAATTACAAAATAAATCATTTTCAAAAGGTAAAATATGCAATTGTAATTATAGCAATTGGCTTCTTGTCTATCCAATACTAGAAATTGAAGGTCGCTATCTGTATCAAAGATAAAATGAGTCTTCATTTTATATTTTTTATATGCACTAGTGATGTTATCTTGTTATATTTATTATCCCACAGAGATATAATTTATTTGCATATAGTTCATTTTCTAGCTGTTTTCAATCTGTCTAATCCTTTTTACTCTTGAGGTGATAAAAACACAGTAACTGTTTACAATATGTCTTGATTAAAACCAATTTTAACTCCTCCAAAAGCACTTTTAATTAAAAGGTTCATTTTCGAAATTTTATCAGTTTAACTAAGTAAAAAGAGTTCAAAGTAGATAATAAAAATGTAAACAAGCATTTAATTAAAAGGTTTCAAAAATAAATCCTGCTTGTTTATAAATTTCAAAATCAGAATTACAAATATTTATTTGTAAAACTCTAATATTTGTGTTAATATCAAAATACACATTCATGTATAATTTAGCTATATATAAATAAATCAAATCAAATAAATGACGAACTTTTATTGATTTCTTCTAGCGCTTTCAAAGGTGTAACCTTCATATTTATTAGACCTTTTTAAAATATTTATTTTAGAATGAAATTTATATTTTAATTCATAGTTATTTAACCCTTTATTTATTATTTTTATTCCAAGTGAAATATAGAAAATATCTATAAAAATTTATGTCTGTGTTTATTTCTACTTTTCATTTACTTTACATATATATGTGCACACACACAACTATGTTTCTGTGTGCCATGCAATTCAACTGGTTACAATATATATATATATATTATAAGGGACTTGAATTCAGACTTTCAAACTCCCCACAGCTATCCAATCCATCTTATACAACTGATACACATGACCACATACATGTAAAAAAGATCAGTGATCTCCAATGTACATATTTCATATTTAAATATTACATATTCAGCCTGTATTCTACCCATCCCTTTTTTGTATAATTAAATGAACATATTAAGGTCCTATGTGTGAAGTCATCAACAAAGGCTTTGGGAACTTCATTCTCAGATTTTTAATGTTATGGGTGGCTGAAGAGTTAGAGAGTAGAGAAGATTGAAGCTTGCCCATTAACGTTTGAAGATTTGCTATCTTAATATAAACTGAGCAGTGATTGTATGTGGGAGATTGGGATCTGGACAAACTGATGAGTGTTGATTCAGTATGAAATACATATATTGGAGATCATTGATTTTTTCACATGTATATGGCCATGTGTATAAGTTGTATAAAATGAATTGGCTAGTATGGGGAGTTTAGAAGTCTGAGTTCAAGTCCTTTAAAATTACATTAAGTTTAGTATAGACAATATACATGTATTTAAATATTGTGTGTGTATGCGTGTGGGTATATGTGTATTTAAAAAAAGAAATATTGTACTACATAATTTTATTGATAAATCATTAATAGATTTGATTATTATGGAGATGAACCAACTTCCAGGTCTAAAAGTATGGAACTCTCTCCCTTAAGAAAACGCTCCACACCAAGCCCAAACCCTAGTCCCCGGCCTCAACAGAAGTACTTGAGTGTCAATAATCTTCGACCGAGCCATACGGCACCACAACTGCTGCAAGGTAATTTACTTAATTTTTTTTTACATGTTAACCTACAACGTATTGTTAGATAAAAATCTAAACATTTCTTTTACTTTATAAAAATAAAAACTAATAATTAACAATTTTTTATGCATTTAAAAGGTTTAAAGCTGATTTTATTGTTAGTAAAGCTAAAAACATTTATTTATCTTTACACTATTTAAAAAATCTGTTTTCAGTAAAAATGCATTTACAATTGTAAAAGATAGAAGAGACAACATTATATAAAAAGTAAAAAAAAATATGAGTTTCAGCCATAAAATGTAATGGATAGATTAAAGCTATAACCATGCTTGATATACTAATTACATAATAGAATAAAAAACGAGCATTCTAATTGAACTAGTATTCTTAAACATTTTCATTTTAACAAAACAACACAGATTAAAAAAGAATAAGATAATAGTCTTTAAATAACTCATTATAAAATAAAGAATGCTCCAATGGACCTCATAAAAGAAGAGTTAAAAAGAAAACATTATTTATTAATCTTAACAATTGCTGTATGTAAGAATTTGAAGTTTTCCATTCTAGTTTTATTTTCCAGTAAAAATACTTAGACATCCATTTGCCAACCAAAGTTAAATAAATCCCTCGAATGGTTATTTATTTCAAAAATCTTTGGTTTGTTTAGGATCTGAGAAAAAAAAAGTGTATTTTACCTAACGTGAATTCAAAAGCAGTGAATGGACATTACGTGCTGATGAACTACCACCATTCTACAAGATTTTTCTAGGTAATGTGAGATGTAGTTAAAGAATTTTCAAAGTTAAAATAAACTTTAAAAAAAAAATTTATTGCTTTCATAATAAGAATGAATATTTTCAAAATGCTGTTATTTGTTATAATTTATACTTTTAAATAAAACAACGAATGTCAAAGACCAAAAAACATTTTTGAGGAATAATATAAAGAAGCTAAACTGCATTGTATATTTTTTAGAACCCTTCATTTACTGCCAACTAGAAAATAAAGTGCTGGAAAGAAGAAATGTGATCATCGCCAATTTCACATTAATAATATTGTTTTTGTTGTTGTTGTCAGTAAAATATTATAAATACCTTTCACATTAACATAAAAGTATTTTGAGCTTAGACTTTCACACGACCCTCAACTCTTCACACTATCTCATACTACTGATACCCTTGACCACATATATGGCTAAAGAATAAATAATCACCAATATACATATTTTGTGCTAAGCCAGCATCCATCAGTTGGTCCAGATTATCATCTCTACACATATATACAATAAGTATAGGTAATTTTAAAAACCTTTTATAAAATTAAAATTATCATACAGATAAATGTTAGTTAGCGTTACAGCAAAATTCCCAAATCCCAATCTGGTAATTATTTGCAATCTAATAGCATGAATTTACACGAAATGTCAGTTATTCGCAAAATAAAAAAGATTATATCTGTAAAGAAAAAAACTTTGGTCTACCAATTCCATAAACACAGAGTTCTGAGAGTTAGAGAACTTTCAGTAAAAAAATTGGAAGACTCACTCTAGGAAATTGTAAATTTAGGAGTATTTAATAATTAAAATTACAGACAAACAAAATACTAATATTGTTTCATATAAATAGCATTTTATATAATTATTGAAGTTATATCTGCATTTCATTTTATGTTTATATTCTTTATTTGACTACAGTTAGTTTTATTTACAAGTATTGACATTGTAGTTAACATTATCTCAATCTATTTCTAGAGACGTCCATATAAAGTCTGAGCAATTAATATATCGATGGTAGCAATCATAGCATTATTACTAAAGTTCATTACTGGGTTTTATCAGTAGGAAGTAATAGATTTCACATATTTACCTGCTATCCTACCACCTTTGCTTCTATTATGCTATTCAGACTAATGATTTGAAATTGTTTAAATATGCTCATGTCCCATATTACCACATTTATTAAATACTTATAATTACTAAGCTTCGTAAAACAATCCTCTTTCTGTTTTATTGCTATTTTTACAAGAATACATTTGAATATATCTATCTTCAGTATCATTTTTATCTCATCTTTTCTACAATAAATCTTTTTTCATTTATTCTTTTAATATGTCTACAGTGCTGATCTTATTGTATTTATGTATACTTTTTATCAAGTTTAATTATTCACATTCCCATTTCACACAAAGTGATATTCTAATCAAAATATTCAATAAGCCTTTTTCTTAAATTTACTTCCAATAGACCACTATATATGTGTGTGTGTGACAAAGAAAATCAGAAAAACATGATGACAACCAAAGATTTATAATTCATCTGATTATTTGGAGCAAAACTAATTGTAATAGTTATCATGAGGACTAATCAAAAACAATCTTACTTCTGGAAGTTTCTTGTGAGCTAGAATAACCTTATAATTATCATTAGATATCTAAAACAGGAAAGCTTTACATTATAATTCTATACAGGAATCTATTATTAATGGATTGAATCTACCAGAAAACATATTGGTTAAGATTTTATATAAATATGACTCTTTTATGATGAAGAAAGTAAAATAAAACAATAATTAAGTTTACAAGAGTGATGTTTTTTGAATACTGCCATTTCACTTTATCATTTTTAGATAAGTATATGAATGATTATTGCTAAACACCACATGATCACCACTTGTTATACTTACTCATAACTATTATTAAAACAGGAAAAACTCCCCATACAGTAATGCCACTCAGTGCAAGCCAGGGTTCTAAGTGCAATGCTCTCAGATCCAAGGATCCTCACTGACAAAGGCCCCTAGCCAGAAACTAGTCTGAGGATATTGGATGAGTAGGCACTAGATAGGTTTTTTATGCACAAGCCTTCTGGTATCCATTGATTGCTCTGGCTTGCACTCAG